>CM029120.1:2602500-2787500 GCA_016859345.1 Istiophorus platypterus
AGTCAGACAGGTGTCACCGGCGAAGTCCCGGCAGCTGTAGAAGAGTCTGAGGCAGGAGCATGTTTAAATGTCGACAGCGGACGACAGAGTTTTGGCGTCAGTCTCCTGAAATCCGAGACCAGAATCAACAAAAGTTGCAGCTTTGCACCATTTGCTGGAGAAATCTTTGTCTTTTTCTAATGGGTTTTAAAGCAAATGTACAGTCAAGAAGAGCTGTTCTCAAGCTGCAAGTACTGCTACAAGTCGAAGCCGATCCATCCTCTCCCACCTTCGGCCCGGCGCTCCATCGCATCGAAGAGGATCAGCGGGTGTAACTTCCCTTTAAGAGGAGTTTCCGCCCACGGTGCCGCTCTTGATGTGTCCCGCAAACACTTCTCAACACCCCACGACTGGGGGGGGGGGCTATTTTCAGCCGGTGTGAGAGGGGGCTGCTCTCTGAAAGGCGTGTCGGGCATGTTTGGGTTCATGCGCGCTTGCCAGGGGGAGTATAGCCTTGCGGCCCCGTGGCCCCATGGCCCCGTGGCCTCGCGGCCTCATAGCCTCACAGTGCACGTGCCTGTTGGCAGGCAGTGTGTGTTTTCATGCACGGATGCGTTGTGATCAGATGTGTGTGCAGGTTTTAACTCCAATAACTCCACCCATCCATAATTTCGAAATCAACCTGCAGATAATTGAAAAATTGTTTGAACATGCTGTCACCTCCAATTTTGTTAAGGCTTCATTATTTTCATAATTTGTGTGAAAAATGAAGTTTAAACCAGGAGGGCTGAATCCTAATCCTTCCTTTTCCCGACCCGGATTCCCAAATGTTTGACTCCTGTGTCTCATTTTTCCGACGGCAAAAGGGTTCTTTTGGCGCCAGCAGTTTAGCGCGATGGACGCCCGGTTCCTGGGTAGCGGTGGGGCTTTGAACGCAATGCCAAGGATAGAATTTATCCAGGCTCGCCGCATCACCACGTTGGCAAACAAAAAGGCCAAAAAAATTAAAAAAATAAAAATAAAAAAAGTTCCCCGTCACGGATCATCTACCCTAGGCACATTTCAAGTCCTGATGTGAATCACTGGGTGCCTGTTGAATCCAAGATCAATCACAACAACCTGTGGAACACCATATAAAACGATGGCTGTATTTACAGCTAAGGTACTAAAACCTGTGATGCCACCTGTGTGATACATGAGGGTTTGGAAATGGATCAAATTGCTGCACGTTGGGTTTTTTGTTTTTTTTTCACAGCAAAATGGAAAAATCAGAGGAAAAAAAACAAAACCTCTGTTCAGGAGAAATTTATCTTCCTCTTTCATCTCCCTTTAATCAACTTGTGATTTGTGCTTATTTCTCTTGACCCCACCACTGGGAGCCATCGTCGGATACTTCTCTCCTTTTGCCACTGAAACCGTTGATTTGTGTGTGATTTAAAACGCTTGGCTATGAAACAGAATAACTGCTGGGGTGAAAAAAAAAAGTTAGACAAATAAAAACTTGCACGGTTTCCAGGTTTTGACTTGTTCCTGCTCCATTGTTGTAGCCATATCTCTGCTGTCATAAAAAATAACATAGTAGCTGTGATTGTTGGGTTCAGAAAAGTTATTTATATCTTAAGAGTTCTGTTTAAAAAAACCAAAAACAAAAAAAGACCACACACGGGAGAAAACTTTATCAGGAAGGACGGCGGGGGGGGGGGGGGGGGGCTATTCAGATCCAGTGATAATGAGTCGGATGATTAGCGGACATGGGGAGTCGGGTCAGCAAGCTCCAACACGCTCACCGTGGCCGCTAAACAGCAGCTCATCGGGAGGCCAGTCAAGGGCTGGGGGCCCTACCCCCCCACGACTATCGACCTGCCCTGCTTCTCTCGTCCTCATCCTCATCCTCATCCTCCTCATCCTCATCCTCCTCATCACCCTCATCCTCATAAGCCCGGAGGCCCGACGAGCCACACTGCTGCCGCAACGTACAACGAAAGCGTGTTTTACTTGAAGGAACCGCTTGCGCGGGGGTGTATTCTGCCTGCGTTTACAGGTTTGCCAGGGACTGGGAAGTGAATATTTGATACTTATACTGTATATTTGTTACAATATTCATTTTATTCTTTTTTTTACAAGAAACGGCTCTAAACTAGGATAGCAGTGAGAAAATCTCAAACCTCCTCCAAGGCCAGATACTGACAAAATGTACTGCGCTCTTCCCTGGCTGATGGCCTAAGCCCTCCACCACGTTCCACGCAAATTGGTTCAGTAGTGTTTTCGTAATCCCAGTCACAAACAATCACACAGACAAACAGGCAGGGGTGAAAACACAACCTCCTTGGTTGAGGTAACAAATCCCAAGGAGACTTAAAAATGAGGCGCTGTACCTCTGGAGGCTTCCAGCCGCTGCAGGGGCGAGTGGGCCTAATGGCGCATTCTTACCAAACACGTCTGCTGTGGTTTCTTTGAAATCTGGGCTATTAAACTCCATTAATCAGGCTGGATGGGTAAGAATTATGGAATCAAAACAGAGAGGCAACAAACAAACAAAGCCATAACATCTGAAGATCATCTGAGTCAGCATTGTGGTCCATTAGCATTGAGAACATAATCCGCAGGAATTACAGGAATTGACCTTAAAATTCCAGGATTTATGTGAGTCAAGAGCTGGACAGTTTTAATAACATTAGAGCCTTACAACCCACCAGGCACCATATGAATTTTAATTGCTCAAGTGTTGCCTGATACAAAATCAAATGTTTCAACTGTTGTGCCAACTGTTGTCTTGCAGTCGCTATGGGCACTTCAACCAACTACAATGGCTCATTACTGTATAATTCCAAGCCAGGTACAGAGAGTTGAACCCACAACATTGGCGACAAATATGCATCCTGATTCACAGGGCAGAACCAATGCAAACTGCCACAGTTGCCCATGATTAACAACTGAGTGGAGGGTGGTGGAGGAAATTTGTTGTTCTCGCTTGTATGCAACCTGTTATGAAGTTTTCCAAACACTTGTGTGTTGAAACAAAAGAATTATTAATAGCGTTTATGATATTGGCTTCCAATGCAACTATAGGAGAGAGAAAAAAACTCCATTTGTCACAATTTTCAGCAATGAAAATTTGAAGTCTGTTTAATTTTCGGAGCCTTCTCTCATGCTCCTCTCATTGGTGGCGTTCCCCAGGGTCTATTCTGGGTCCCCTGTTATTTACTTCTTACATGTTACCCCTGGGGTAGCCAGATAACACTGAAATATTCCCCTCTGGCCCCAGCAGTAGTATTAATAACAGTTTCTCTTGGGTGGGGTCTCCTGGGTGCCTCATTTCATTATGTTAAAAAAAGAGGTAAAATAACCTGGGTGTCATTTTTTTGAGTTATCCTGCTTTCTCCAACTGAGACATTCATCCAAGATCAGGCCATTCCTTTCATTTGCAGATCTAGACAAGGTCATCCATGCATTTATCAACTCAACTACTGCAGAGCATGTTGTCGTTCTGGTCTAAGCAGGGGAGACATCCAAATGCGGCTTCCTGGTTTTTGTTCCGTCTTGTTTTATCTTTTATTTGTTGGATGTTATTTAATCTTCAAAACAGCAATGTTAACCCATGTCAGTGAGAATTATTTATGTCTTAGTCATTATTGCTGCCAAGGGGACTGGGAAATCCCAAAGGTTAAACGTTCAGCGCTTATTTCAGACTCATTTTTAAATTGTGTAATTGGTTTTAATTGGTTCTGGAGCAATTTTAAAGTCATAAATGTAATTCTCTCAGCCTGTATTTCAGTATTTCCTGGATTTTTAAAACCAATTTCTATTCGGTTACGCACACTGAGCCCCTGAACATGGATATGTGAGCAGAGGACAATACAGAGGACACCTGTTCGTTCATATGGTGCCTGGTGGGTTGTAAGGCTCTAATGTTATTTATGTCATACAGTAAATCTGTCAGCCCTTGCTTTTAAATCTATTTTTAAACCGCCAAGAGTTGAGCCAGAGACAGTGTTCTATACGTTGTCAGTGTAATGGACAATAAAGTTGTCAGATTTGCAGAATGGATGAGTGAATGCTAGAGAAGATGGATGGGTGATGGAATGGAGATCTAGTCCAAAGAGGACATTTGGCTTCTGGGTTCACTATACCCATGTGAGAGACACAGAATTCACAAATTTTTAAAAGAAGAGGTTCTGTTTGGTCTGACTATTGTTGAATATGGGTGTGATTTTTTTTTTTTTTTAAGGACACTACTGTATAAGTTTCTGCTAAATTGAATGTTCATTTCAAGATTGGTCACTGGGGAAGAAAGAGAGAAATTCAGCTTGGGCACATATAGTTTATTAGCAAGGAGTGAACGGCTCCTACTGCTGATTGGCAAACCCCAATGACGTCTAAATGGGATGTCATTAAGAAATCAATAATCTCTAATTTTCTCACATTTTTTTATTTTCCTGAATCTGTATCTAAACATAGTGACAGTAGAGTTCAACACGTCCCTGCGAAACAAAGTTAAAGTACGTAAGAGTATTAATGAAGTGACAGTATTTAAGTGTTACCAAGCCACAAGTGAAGTCAGAGTTAGAAAATCTGTCCTACTGATGTCCTTTTAAGTCAGTGCAGTAGCTGTGGCTGCATTTTCTATTCCCATCGCTAATCTCCAGTCTAAATCATGCCTGCAACTGATCAGACTGGTCTGGAACCAGGCTGGTTTACCACCAAGAACTCGTCTGCCCCTTCAGGGTACGCGTGGGTCCGGCCTTAATGAGATTCGACCGACAGCTGCGTCCTCCCCGGCAGCCAAGGCAACGACCCCACAGCTGTCATCAGATCCCATCCCTGTGATTACAATTCTTGAGTTGTGATTGTTCTCTCCGGGAATACCTGAGAGCCCGGAATTGCACATGGCGACAGCTTTTGCACGACGATCCGGCAAACGCAAACTTTTGAGCCCGTGCCAAAAAACACATCAACACCCTTCAGATGCATTCCACCGCCGGCTCGTTTAATCCCGGCTGAAAGAGGAGGGAATCAAGGAGTTTGATTGCATGACACGGAGGCGTCTCTCAATTACTGAGGGTTTGAATCGCCTGAAATTAGCATCATCAAGGGTTCTGTGTCTTCACAATGGACCTACAAAGTATACAGATCATCAAAAGATCCTATTATGTGGCACAGAGAGCTTCAAGCTAAAGCTAATCCCAGGTTACAGGGTGTGTTTTCATGATTCCCGGGGTAACAGCCTTTGCCTCAACGCCCCCAAACAACAACAGACTCTTGCTCAAGAGAGCAGAGCCGGGAACATGCCGGCCCCACTGTCATGCTATGCTATGCTTGCTAGTACCCAGGTCTGGAGGACGGTGAATGTGTGTCACTCCTCTGGAGGGTGATTTTGGGAGGACGGGGTTTTTTTTTTGGGGGGGGGGGTGTATGGGGGGGCGCTCTGCTGATGTGCTGTTGACAGTGTGTTCGGGACAGAGGCAGCTGGGAATGCAGCGCCAGCGCTCCTCTGTGCCTCGTTAATGTGGCCCGTCCCGGCGTTAGCTGCCACCGTCCACGACCACCACTCGTTTCTTAAACAGCTGTAGTGTAGGTAAAGAAATGGCTGTTTTATTTGTGTTGTTTTTTTTTTTGTACATAAGTCAGCGAATAACTGATCTTTTGCCAGAGAGCTTCAGATTTAATATTACACCCCTTATATCTGACAGGTTTCCAGAGTTATGTTTTCATTTCCCTTTGGCTCCGTGGCTTTTCTTGCAGAGCAGTTTCTCCGCTGCAGTTCCCACACAAATCGCCTGCCCATCAGACAGCACGAGTGATGGCGTCGACTTGTTTCCTATGGATTGTTCTGCTGATCGAGTTTAAGTTTCTTGTCTTGACAACTACACAACGCTCCCACTTAAAGAAAAAAAAATCACTTCCTGTGTGCTTGAGCGGTGGTTCGCAAACCGGGGGTTTCAACCCCTGAGGGGTCGTGAGATTAATCTGAGGGGTTTTGACAAGTTTTATAACATGATACTGTAGGAGAGTCAGGGGAAAATAATTATCTGATCCGCAAACCTTTATTTTTTTGGATTTTTCTCAGTTCTTGCTTGTTTCTTATAGTTTTGCCCCCTCAGAAATCCCAAAAAGGTTTAAATAACACAATTTAGGAAAGGAAAAATCTTCAGTTTGGAGTCTGTGGTTGAAACGCTCTCAGTTAACTAGGACTGAGCAATAAGGCCCAAAATTAAAATCTCAATTTTTCTTTCGAGCTTGGTGATGATTCACGGTTCTTTTTACTGCCAAGTGCAGAGAGAGAAATACATGATTGAACCATTATCTGCTCCAGGGATGCATGAACAAAAACATTCAGGCGAGGATCATAGAATACCTGCATCATATGCAAGTCAGTCAATATTTGGCTGACATGGTTTAAAAAAAAATGTGGTTATCCCATTTCCCATACAAATGTGAACTGCCAGAACCAGCTACGAGCCCAGGCAGGACAGAAACGGAAAACCCTCTCACATATTTGCCGCTCTAAATATTAAAAAAAAGAAAAGAAAAGAAAAGAAAAGGATCCACGACTGTACCCGTCGCCTCGTCTCTCTGAACCGTCACCAACACCTTGTCAGGAAACGCGACGGGGGTCGCAGTAGATGTGAGCGCCGGATTCACAACAGAGCGATGCTGTAGCCAGGTCTACATCAGGACCCAAAAACAGCCCATGTAGCCGGCTACAATTTACCTGAAAATGACTGATACCATGTATAAAAAAATGAAAATTAAAACTCCACTTTTAATTAGAATTATAACCATTGTTTTTAAATGAAGATCTTTTAGAAATTGCGCCAAAAAAAATTCAGATGTACAGTTTAAATAGATGTAAGGGGATTTCTCACAAGAGCATGTATATTATGTAAGAAAAGGGAAAGTGGTTGTTCTTCGGTTTTACGGCCTAAGATCTCAGACTCCTTTTATATCTCGTGAATACTCAATATTTACCGCAGAAGCTCTGACAGGAATTCGCAGAACCAGAGCACGAGCGATCAGACTGGTGCTGACGTAAAAAACATAATTGTTGTTTACGAGTTTTGCCAAAAATGTGCCACTGCAGATACAGCGCAGCTGATACCGATTGTGGCATGGCACGGCACGGCACGGCACGGCACGGCACGGCCCCAAACGTACCCAAACGGCACTACACACCTGGAGCAAAAAAAATTATATATTTTTATTTATTTTTTTTTTTTTTTTTTTTTTTCGTCCTGAGCCACCTTCAAACACAATCTCGGTGCTTGGAGACCAAATCAAAACAAGGCCAATTCGTAGAGGATACAGAGTCACACACATACAAACACACACACACACACACACACACACACACACACACACACACACACACACGGTGGTTCTCTCTCTCTCACACACACACACACACACTTACAGGCCCATTTGTCTTCATTAATGTATTATATAGTTTAAAAGTTATTTAACTTGGCAGATCACAGAGAGAAGCGTATCCTCTCCTACAGAAACGCTGTATTATTGGAGCTGCTGTGCAGGAGACAGGGGCTGGAACTTTATTGCTCCCCATGGAGATAAAAGCAGGTCAATGCAGCAACCAGACACAATGAGAATAGATGGGATGCAGCAATGAATAAATATGTAATATAAACAAATAATAAAATGTGATCAGCCATAAAACCTCTCAATTAAAACAGGAATAAATTTAGGGGTTGTATAAACAGATATAAACACACTGAAAGTCTCCAGCACAGACACACAGGACTTATTGGGCCAAGCACAAATAAATAAATAAGAGTACTGGATAAGAATTAAGGTTTTACTTACGGGTGATATTTGTACAACTTAAATCATCATGTCAGGAAGCATAAAAGTATACCATCTGTATGTAAACACGAGAGCGAGTTCCTGTGTGTCCAGGAAAATCTTGGAGATCTTTAATTCAAACTGACAAGAACAAGGGTGCCGAGCTTAAAACGAACCATCGGCACACTACCGCGCTCACAGCATCAACATGCTGATGTCCAATAGGTGCTATAATGTTTAACACCCGCACCGCTCTCCGTTTAGCATAGTAGCATGGTGACGTTAGCCAGTCGGCACTGAGCGCTACGTACATCCGAGGCTGATGGGAGGAAAAATCTCATTCGCTTTTGCAGCTATTTGGTGTTTATCATTGCTGTCAGTGGAGCCGCATCATGAAAAAGACACAAACAAACAAACAAATCAACAAGCAATGATGCCGAAATCATTTTTATCAGACATCCCCACGACAGGGGCTTGAGCCACGGACCTTCGAGACTGTCCAGTGGCCTCGGAGGTCATTTGGCCTTTGCTCAGTAAACCTGCATTAGATCATCATCATTCAAGGGTTTGATTGATTGTGGGTCTCGTGAGCGTGAACATCTCTGAGTTTAATTTCTTTTTTTGGTCTCATCTTTTGGCCAAAAAAATAAAAGTAACCTTGTGACTCCAGGAGTTGTGAACCGTATGTCCTTGGTCATTGAAACTGTCCTTTAGAACGGTTTTTCTTAAAGAGGGACATGTGGAAAACACAATATAATATTAAAAAAAAATATATATATATAAAGGGAAATCATGTGAAATGAAACACTGTGTTTAACAATAGTATATGAATTCAACCAACAACTGGAGCTGACAAGTACACACTCAAAGTTCGCCCACGTACCGACATGGAACTGCAATTCAATAGAAAAATAGAACAAGTGGCACTGGGAGGGAGCCTCCCTCTGATGTGTATTTCCTGGTTTATATAAAGGGTCCTCCATGTCTCATAAATCTATTAATACCCCCGCTACCAGTCTCAATGCGAGAGGGGCCTTCGAGCGCCATTCTCCCCCAGGACGCGGCACCAAACAGCGCCGCGATGCACGTACACAGCGGCGGCCGCTTTGTGCAGTTCGTCGTTATCAGCAGGAACCCGGGTCTACATGAGGGAGGAAACGTTACTGGTTCCCACCATAACTCAGCACGGGCCCTAATCAGCAACGTTGGCTTGATGAATGGAAGGCTGCGGCGCACACAGGCCCTTGTCGCAAGCCGTAAACAATGAGTCAGACTGGTATATCTGACGATTATAACCACCCTTCAAGGACTTCTTAATGTATCCGAGTCCCCAACCACCACCACCGCCGCCCCCTTCCCTCAGCACACACACCCCCCTTTTTTTTTTTTCTAAGCACCAGTCATGTGGTTTTGTGAAATGACAGGCTCCACGTTCTCACACACAGTAAATCAGATACAACACACGACCGTATATCACTGCTGGGGTTTACACTGTTTGACCTCTGACGGGGGCGCGCTCGCAAATGTCAGAATATAAAAGGATGCAAAAAAAAAAAAGAAATACTACAAAGCAGCACTTTTGTCAAATGATAACCCCTGTGTTTTCTCACGCCTTGTAAGTCGCACGCAGAACCATTTAGCATCCGTCAGGCTCGTTTGACCTCTACGGCGTCGCAGTCGGATCTCACGGGGTAAAAGCTGGAATGGGTGCACGTCTCAGACGTAGCTACCGAGATAGAGAACTCAGCTGCTCAATGTTTACTTTTGAGATTAAGCAGTGAGCCAGATAAACTCAAACTCTGAAACCTGCCAAGAACTCTCGTCAAAGTAATAACTGTGCTGTCAGAGCCTGCTGGCTAACATGGCTATTTAGCGCAAGGATCGAATATGAAGGTCAGCCTAGGCTAGCTTACCATTGGAGGTTTATTGTTAGGACAACCAGGTGTAATTATTTCATCTGAGTTTCGTAGAAGTCATATTTTATCTTTCATTTTTTGTCTAAATACACCAAAACAATACAGTAGTTAGCCATGGGGGCTGTTGCTATTGAGAAGAAGACGGTAAGAGGCGGGAATCAGGAAGGGAGTGAATTCAAATTGTTTTGCTAAAAGTTTTTTAAATTTGATCCAATTTTTAACAGCAAACTAATATTAGACATAGATTAGCTTACATTACAGAATTTTAAAAACCCAGGGAGTTCCTCAGGGAACCGTTTATGGAACTCTTTAGCTTTCTTGCCGAAATGCCCCCTGGGAGTCAAGGTTAACTTCTAGCCGGAAAATTTTATTAACACAAGCTTGTTCCCTCCAGTTCCTTCAGAGACTAAACCATTAGTGTGCCAACTGGCTAACTTTAACTCCTGTGTCATTTGTTAGCAACAGCGCTAGGCTTTAGAATAGACAATACAAACTACTGAACCTCGTGGCATTAGTTCCACAGTGGAGGCAGATGTGTTAGGTATACTTTTTTAAAAATTTTTACTCCATCATTTGAAAAAGAGCCATCATCACTCGTTGTCATATGTCATATAGCATATAATCAGTCAAGAAAATATGAACCCGGGAAAATTTTTTTAAAAAACGGAAAGATCTGCTGTGTCAGTTTAAGCAGGGTGACAGCCAAGTGGTGAAGAAATTACAGACTGCCAGGGAAACTGCGAGTGCCACGGGAAGCTCAATTCAGAAATATTATTCAAAAAAAAGACTACGTTTCGCCACACATGGCCCCGGCCTGCCTGGTTGGAATTTTAAGGCCCACTAATCGCAGGGAGCACATGTAGAATAACATTTTATGAATATGAAGACTATCTTTTGATATAAAAAAAGACCAATTGCAAGGCCAGGGCAGCCTGAATGTCAGGGGATAACAGTGTGGTTTCCCTAACTATGAACTCATGACACAAAGGTTAACACACAGAAATGAGAACTGGGCCAGAATAGGCAAGAACGTGAGATCTTAATAATTCAATCTTTGAGACGTACTTGCTTTAAGTTGCTCCGGATGTGAGCATCAGTCACATTTGCAGGAAATTAGTTGTCCTGTGCATTTAGCTTTCTTTTACCCCAAGTCATCTCTTGCTTGTACTCCACCATGCTGAGGACCCCAGATTGGTAGTTTCATCATGTGCCTGAACACAATACACCCCTGCCGGATTCCGCTAGAAAAAAAAAATCATCAATTTTAACCACAGGTTTTGTTTTATAATATTTATCGAAAACAAATGAGTCTATGTTTTAAAGCCTCCAAAAGTGGCCTACATCAAGAGCATTTATACATCTGTGTAGGTTTCACTCTGCAGTTACACCACAAAACCACTAGTAGGCAACAGCGATTATATGCCGCCATGCTGAGTTTCTTCGACGGCCTTCACCGCAACGGCCAAGAAAATGAGCTGATCTTCACAGGGTCAGAGCCAACGGATGACGAACAGCAGTTTTACTTTCTCCTGAATTTATGGCAACACAGACACAAAAGAAGATGTTGGAGGAGACATTCTGACCAGTCTGTACAACGGTGGCGAAGGAGGAGGAGCCAGAAATGCGAGGTCATCAAGCCGACCAATCACATCTCTTGCGTCACTGCGATGCATAGTTGCATTTTTCGGGAGGTGAACGTCAGACTATGGCAAAGGTTTGACACAAAATAATTAATTGGTCTTAATGTTACAAATTGATGAATCGGTCCCTTGATAGACCTGATTCACAGCAGCAGAAATTAATTTCATTTGCAGAAAAAGCCAAGTCCTGCTCTGCTTTCTTATGTTAACGTCCATTTATATTTAGCTTCAGCCAGAAATGTTTTTATTAGTCTTTTTCTAAAAAAAGAAAAATAAAACTTCATCAAATTATGTCCTTATTCCAAATTAACCCAAACAAAACAATGATTATTTTGCTACCATTAAAGATCCTCAGCTCTGATAACATTTAGATACTAAAGGGCCCTTGATTCCTGTCGGCATCATTAGCAATGACTCCATCTCTTTAAAAAAATACAGCTTTGCATTAACATTAACGGCCGCATGCAAGAATTTGAGCCGTGCAGCGTTTCGATATGCCAACGGTCCACATTTTAACGGCTGACTGGAGGATGAGCTACATAAAAATGAACTTTCCACTCTCCGGTTCAAGCGGCGCTCCGAAACACTGGCTCTCCCGGCGCTTCCACCTCGTTTCCATCCGCTCCCGGAGTCGGAGTCATCGCGCACATGTGCAGGGCGATGATAGAAAAAGCTCCAACCAAAATACTGAGTTGCAGAATATCGCTTTGGGTGTAATTTCCTTGTTTGGAAGGGGAAATGGGAGGCTGATTCCCTAAACTGAAACTCAACTACATGAGCCTTAAACATTACTTACTGTAAGTGCACCACTTAAATCAAAATTATTTTCCTGGCAGGGTGGAGACAATAATATGGTCTGACTGTTGTGTGTGGATTTGGAGACTGAAGTCTTTTTTTTTCCTCTCTCTCTCTCGTTCAAATAATGTGATTTAGATGATTTGGAGAAAAACGGGTAATGGGTTGGGTTTTTTTCTTTTTTTCGTTCAATAAAATAAGTCTGGTGGTCCGGCCACTCATGTTGCACGTAAAAACAAAAATGCAAGTAAAGTTTTACGAGTACAAATAGGAACGAAAGCTACAAAACCGCCGAAAACACAAGCACTGCAACCGCTGCGTTAAAAAAGCAGAAATGCTAAGTTTTGATGGTAACCAGCAGGGCGGAGCCAGCGTGCGGGGGGGCCTCTGCCAAGGGTCGGGGCAGACAGGGGCGGGTACTCGTGGTAGTTGGGTACTCGCCCCCCGGGCGGCCAACGACGGTGTACGGCTCCAGTCGTGTCCGACCTGGAGTTCGGTGCCAGGGGGTGCCGATGATGAGAGGGAGGCGAGGGTGCGTGACAGCGGGCGCCACGACGACAGCTGACGGCTGTTTACATGTGCGTTTTTTGTCGTTGTTGTTGTTGTTGTTGTTTTTCTTTTACGAAAGACTGATGTGTTTCCAGTTGGCGGATCGGTGCACCTGTGTGTACACGAGGTGGCTGCTTTAGTGTGGTTCTGTGTGTGTGTGTGTGTGTGTGTGTGTGTGTGTGTGTGTGTGTGTGTGTGTGTGTGTGTGTGTGTGTGTGTGTGTGTGTGGAAGCTGAGGTTCAGCATTAGAGCCAGGCTAGCTAGGAGCTCAGACTCAGACAGGTTCGGACAGCCGCCTTTTCAGTCAGTGTGCTGGCAGAATGTAAAAAAAAGGAAGAAAGAAAGGAAGAAAAAGAGCGAGAAAGAAAGAGCGAAAAGTTCATGAGTTTTCATTTACCCCACTTTTATCTGGGTAGGGCATATGGGAGTTGACGTCGTCTCAACGCTAATGACTTTGTTTTGAAATAAAATCTAACCACCTATTTGGTTTTTTGTTTTTGTTGTTTTTTTTCTTTTTAAAACCACACGAAGCTCCCCGCCACGTGCCTGCGATAGCGGCGAAGCGCCCGCGCTAATCATGAGGCAACGCGACGTCACCGCTCCAGGACCTAGCAACGCGATAAACCCCTCGATGGATTAACTCTAAATGAGTTGCGCCAGAGCGGCAGGAGCAGCGGGGATTAACTCTCTAATGAGCTGCTTTTTCAGAGCGGCAGGAGCAGCGGGGGTAGGGGCAGCGGGGGCGGCGGGGGCGGCGGGGGCGGCGGGGGCGGCGGGGGCAGGGGCGGCGATGGCGGCGGCAGCAGCAGCCCCTGGGCGGTGCCGTGCCAACAGTTGTCTCATTTCGAAAAACCACAATCCACAATTCTTTTCCAAATATGTATCATGTCAAAGACGCCTTAAAATTTGACTGAGAAATGTCCCCTTTTTTCCTTCGTTTGACATATTTACCCTTTTTAGCTGATGTTCAAGTGTAATTCTCGTGGTTGCGAACTTGCATATTTCTGACCTTAGTCGCCCAGAGCCAATCACTAGGTTCATCTCTGTGGGGCCAGAGGTTGAGCCTGTTGTTTCTTTGTTAAATTCCTCCCTAAACCGTCTCCTTCGAGGAGGAAGAGCAGCCCCCCCCCCAGTCTTTGCTCTCTTCAGTCCAAAGGTAAAGTCCCCACTTTCTACCATATACAAAACGCTTTCATCCAATAACAAACCAAAGGAAGTGCAGGGGGCCCCTTTGCAGTTAAATTTTTAACGAACACGCAGCACTTCGCTTTTTACTGTTCACATATTTATGTAGTTTCACGGTCAACACTGTCCGAGAAAAGAGCTGATCCGAGGCTGCAGCGGAAAAATAATATTTTTCTCGCTTTTAAGGAAAAGTTTTTTAGCTGACGTTTTAATTTACAAGACGTGACAGCGCTATTAGGTAATGACGAGCTTTTTCGGTTTCCATTATGGCCTGTTACTGCCGATGAAAAACAGCGACTTTAACCACACATTGAACACACACGCACACGCACACACACACACACACACCTATCGTAACTGTGTTTGCAGGAGTTTCTCCAGGTCACCTTGAGATTAACCTGGCACACAAACACACAGCCTCTCACACATGCTGTTGCACTTTGGCGCCGCTGTGTTGAGGACCCTCGTGTGACATGATACGTTCCCTTCCCACCAAACTTGACTCTGAGGTCTGAGCAGAAAACCTTTTGAGAACGCAAAGGACCGAACTTTCCCACTCCAAAAATGTCCTCGTTTTCCGAAACTGTTATCAGTTTCTAAAACTGTCCACAAAAATTGTCACTTATAAAATACCGTCTCCACTTTCCATATATGTCCTCACTTGCAGAAACATGTCCCCGTTTTAGAAGATGCCTCAATTTTCATGTTTTCAAAAATTGTCGTCATTTTCCCCCTGAAAATATCTCTGCCGTCGGGTTAAACATGTCCTTAGTTTCCAAAAGCGTACAGGCGTCCCAGAATAGCTTTGTATCTCCAAAAATGTCCTCGCTCTCGGTCTCTAGCATTTAAATCGGTCCTCACAGAGACAGAGGTATGAGAACGCACACACACGCACACACACACACACGCACACACACGCACGCACACACACGCACACACACACACACACACACACGCACGCACACGCACGTGCACGCGCACACGCACACGCGCGCACACACACACACACACGCACACACACGCACGCACGCATGTGTGCAGACACATACACACACACACACAGAGTCATTTAGGGCCTTTCCAGCAGAGCTACTGTATAATAATCTGGATGACATAAGAACACACTTCTGCTGACATGCACAGACACACACAGACACACACAGACACGTACACGCACACACACAGACACACACAGACACACACAGACACACACAGACACACACAGACACACACAGACACTCACAGACACACACAGACACACACAGACACACACAGACACACACAGACACACACAGACACACACAGACACACACAGACACACACAGACACACACAGACACACACAGACACACACAGACACACACAGACACACACAGACACACACAGACACACACAGACACACACAGACACACACAGACACACACAGACACACACAGACACACACAGACACACACAGACACACACAGACACACACAGACACTCACAGACACACACAGACACACACAGACACACACAGACACACACAGACACACACAGACACACACAGACACACACAGACACACACAGACACACACAGACACACACAGACACACACAGACACACACAGACACACACAGACACACACAGACACACACAGACACACACAGACACACACAGACACACACAGACACACACAGACACACACACATGCACACACAGACACACACAGACACACACAGACACACACACATGCACACACAGACACACACAGACACACACAGACACACACAGACACACACAGACACACACAGACACACACAGACACACACAGACACACACAGACACACACAGACACACACAGACACACACAGACACACACAGACACACACAGACACACACAGACACACACAGACACACACAGACACACACAGACACACACAGACACACACAGACACACACAGACACACACAGACACACACAGACACACACAGACACACACAGACACACACAGACACACACAGACACACACAGACACACACAGACACACACAGACACACACAGACACACACAGACACACACAGACACACACAGACACACACAGACACACACAGACACACACAGACACACACAGACACACACAGACACACACAGACACACACAGACACACACAGACACACACAGACACACACAGACACACACAGACACACACAGACACACACAGACACACACAGACACACACAGACACACACAGACACACACAGACACACACAGACACACACAGACACACACACATGCACACACAGACACACACAGACACACACAGACACACACACATGCACACACAGACACACACAGACACACACAGACACACACAGACACACACAGACACACACAGACACACACAGACACACACAGACACACACAGACACACACAGACACACACAGACACACACAGACACACACAGACACACACAGACACACACAGACACACACAGACACACACAGACACACACAGACACACACAGACACACACAGACACACACAGACACACACAGACACACACAGACACACACAGACACACACAGACACACACAGACACACACAGACACACACAGACACACACAGACACACACAGACACACACAGACACACACAGACACACACAGACACACACAGACACACACAGACACACACAGACACACACAGACACACACAGACACACACAGACACACACAGACACACACAGACACACACAGACACACACAGACACACACAGACACACACAGACACACACAGACACACACAGACACACACAGACACACACAGACACACACAGACACACACAGACACACACAGACACACACAGACACACACAGACACACACAGACACACACAGACACACACAGACACACACAGACACACACAGACACACACAGACACACACAGACACACACAGACACACACAGACACACACAGACACACACAGACACACACAGACACACACAGACACACACAGACACACACAGACACACACAGACACACACAGACACACACAGACACACACAGACACACACAGACACACACAGACACACACAGACACACACAGACACACACAGACACACACAGACACACACAGACACACACAGACACACACAGACACACACAGACACACACAGACACACACAGACACACACAGACACACACAGACACACACAGACACACACAGACACACACAGACACACACAGACACACACAGACACACACAGACACACACAGACACACACAGACACACACAGACACACACAGACACACACAGACACGTGTGACATTTAGCATTTCAACAGCAAATTTACTGTCGAAAAGTATAATTAAACCAACGGAACCCTTTCTGGTCTCGATGCCACAGCTTAAATGTGATGGTTTTGCACTGGATCTTGTGGGGAAACAAAAAAACAGACACCAGTATGAACAGACCAACAACAAAGAAAGGCTTTTTCTAACCTCTCTCATTGGTACTATTGGTAAAATGTATATGGCTGAGGATCAAATCCGACAGTCGGGCTATTCTTTCCTCCAGTGAGACCGATGAGAAAAAAATACGATGAGGAAGCAACGGCAGGGTTTTTGAAGAATTTGTTCATAATTCTGATAAACACTAATCCCTGATACAACAGGTTCATGATAAAGGCCATTTTTGATCCCAGCCATGGTTTTGATTTATGATAATTTCACCATGGCAATATAATAGGTTTGATTAATCACAAGTCTACACAACAAGCCCCTCAAGAGTCTCAGCAACACGTGTTCATCATAGCCTGGAAACAAACCTTTCAAATATGGTTCAAGGTTCTGGAAGAACCTGCTTTTAATCTTTCTGTCCCTAAAGTTGACATAAAGGCTGAAAGCAGGGGGAATCGGCTGGCCTGGCTTCAGGAAATGTCACCGGCTGACACCTCTACAGCTCACTCAGTAAAGATGCCCGATGGCGTTTTCTTGGGACAAAAGTCAGCGCCTTTATTGCAAGATTTACCGACTTTTTAGGCCCCTTTGGCAAAGGTTCCTCCAAAAAAGGGACCTGCCAACAAATATAGCCACTTTTTGGACAAACCTTAGCTACTTTCCATAGACGACAGTTGCCATCGTTGCCACAAGGTCTGGCATTACCTCTGCAGGCAAACCTCCCTGTGCATCTCATTCAATCGACGTCACAACATATGACTCAGATGTGAATGAGCTTCTAAGTTTCTCTGATTAAATCATTTTACATTTTAGTATTAGCTGAAATCACAGCACAGCTGTTATCTATAACTTATGTTTATGGTGATTTTGTCAGAAGACGTCACGGTTATCAGCAGAGCAATGGCTTGGAAATGACTGCTGGTTAACTTTATGGGACGCATTTTGGTAACTGTTACATACTTGCTCCGTTGTTTGACAACAGAAACAGAAAAACAGGTAAATGAGAAATTATTTATTGGGAATTTGGCTGCATTAAAATACTGTACATGTGAACAAACACAGTAGAAGAGAAGCAAACAGGTAAAGGACAGACCAGTCACATATAAGACGTTGACCTGGTCTTGTTTACATATGCTAGAAGAAAGGCTTCTAGCAGAATTTGGACATGTAGCAACCCTTTAAGGGAGAGTAATGTACAGCAGTTTGCATACAGCATTTCCACTACTTGTCTGGCAACCTGATGGGAACGGCATCACTGTTGTTTGCTAAGAAATAGCCACAGCGCATAACATGCCAGAAAAAAAAAAGGATAAAAGAAATTGACGTCGTTGTTTGAGCGTTAAACAAATGAGATAAAACACGTTAATTAGTGAACCTTCAAGGTGTTGATAGCCAGGCGTCCAGTCTTTACGCTTAGATTAGCTAATTTGCTTCCTGGCAAGTTTATTCCGAGTGTGTGCCAAGGACTGTGCAAAGATAACACTGAAAGACATGTTTTTGTTTAACAACTAGCATTAGCTAACATGTTCTCTGGTGTGCTTCCAGGTCAGTACACTGTAGTCGGTGGCTTAACCAGGTAGACATTGCTGTGTTGTGGCCAGGAGACTTTCCGACATAGCAACAGTAACCAGAAAAAGATCACTTAGATATCATCTCTCTTTTTTCTGTCGCCTTTGTGCAGATCTCAACACGACTCGCAGAACCCTCTTTGCTGGGTTATCCGTGCCATCTTTTAATCCTTTACTCATGACAACATCTTGAAAAGGAGGAAAATGCCACCGGTTTCCCAGGAGCATCCTCAGGTGCTATTGATTGACACAGTACTGTAGAATTCTTTGACACCCTTCATCATCTAGAGAGAGAGAACATCTTAAGAACGAATTACAGGATTATGTGACCTCAGACACCTTTTGATGCAGTTTAACACTTAGTGAATGTCGAAGGTCAAAGGCGTCGTTCTTTTCTTCCTTCCTGTGGAGCTTCTGCTCCTGCAGGGATCTTCGTAGGAGGTTAGCGGAGAAAACCTTCGGATAGGGGCGTGCCGCCGACAGCCTCTCCTCGTCCACCGGAGACAGGGAGACGAAGCCAGATCGCCCACTCATGCAGGTTTCTCTTGTTGAGTCACTCAAATGGCACTCCGTCCCCCGCAGCTACGTGTAAAAGATGTTTATCCTGCGCCAAAGCATTTCAGCCGCTGATGAAACGCTCCGAGGTCTGAAAGCGCTCGCCTGCTGTTTGCCCAGACAAGCACGGGTGGGCACGGCGGAGGAGGCGTGCTCAGGCAGGGACGAGGGCTAAGCCCGCTGCCATCAACGTTCAGAAAGAGGAACAAAGCAGCGCAGCCCAGAGCCTTAATCCCTCATAAGTCTCCGTCACACGGTGTCGTCCCTCTCTTTCATCGGGGATCAGCGACCGGGAGAAAAAGTTGGATCTTGAGTCGGTGCCGGAGCCCATTGGATTGCAGTGGTTTGCCGCTGGCGGCTTGTCATGAGGGTAATCGCCAGATTAACACTGACTCCATAGAAATAACAAAATATTTCCGCGTCTCCCACACGTGCTCCAGTTCTTGATGTCTCGATGTGCTAGAGATGGGTGAATGTGATGAATGATGATGTGATGGATTTCCACGCCGTTCTTCATCATTTGATTGGAATTGTATTTAAAAAAAAAACAAAAAACAAACAAAAAAACCCAAAACAAAGCATAGTGTTCACTGAATTTCTGTATTTGGTTTAGCTTCGCTCTGCCCAGTTTACAAAGCTAAATAGCAGAATTAACATTATGGACTTGGATTCTCTTTCCCATAGGTCAGAGTCTCCAGAGTTTGACACAGTTATAACAAAAATAGGAAAGAGAGAGAACTTAATACTCAGCGGAGATTTCATGTTGTTCTGCTCCACAGAATAATAGTGGTTAATAACTTTGAGGAGCCTAATTTACACAAATGCTTTCTGATTCTTACAGAAGTGATGTTTATTTAAGACACATACCAAAGTGAATCTTAAGAGTTTTCACCTTAAGATCAACCTCACGCAGCATGGAGACCAGACGGTTCTCCGTTCATGGCACAGGAATCCAGTGACGCATTTCTCACGAGATAAACCATTACGTTTCGGTAGGAAGAGTAATCGGTGCCTGGATTATGTTCATTTTTTTTCTTCCAGTAAAGGTGCTGCTGCTTGATTGGTCTGTGCAGACGCCGTGGGGAGGCAGTCGGGTTGGATGGCGGATTTTAAAAATGCCAGGACTGACGCTGGCGTGTCTTCATGTCCTCAGTCCTGCATGTGGTTTGGGTTTTGGCAACTGGAGCACTTTGGTTAGGGTTTGGGGAAGGACTGTGGGTTTAGCTACATGTTAATCAAATAAACTCTTCCTGCCCCATGTCGCTGTTTATTTTTCAGTAATTAAACCATAACCACAACCTCTGACTTTATTAAGTGCCGAAACAGAACTATAAAAACCATAAATTACTGTTTCCCCATATGTTAAAAGTGAAAAGATCAAGAACGATCACATATAAAATTCCAAAAACACAGTTATTGACTGATGTGAGGAGCCATTTTGGAGCCACCGAGTTCCTTTTCTCGTCGAAAAATAAAACATAAATAATAGTTCAGTCTCCTCAACAATTAAAAGAGGTGATCACCGTATTTGGTTTTGGTGACTCTTGGGAAAGTTTGCCCTGGTTAGACCAGATTCACCAGGGAAGACCTCAAATTATTGTTGTGTTGATGCTGAATAAAGAAAAAAAAAAAGCTGGTTCCCACACATCACTTTGCCAAACCGAATTTGTGTCACCCATGTTCCGACGCATCACAACGCAGGTTTGTCAGAACACGACTGATTACGATTAGCAGATTTGTCAGAACAATGTCTGGATTACTCGCTAAGGAAACATATTCCCATGATGAATTATAATTTCACAATATAAATATATCACCCAGTGCTTTCGTAAACAGCGATTCCCAGACCTCTCATTGTGAATCAGTGTCTACTGAGAACCACTTTATCATCAGCTGCATGAGCCTACAAGTTGTGAGCATTTTCCTAGTGATTTCCTTCTCCTTTCTCTCATTGCTTCCTTTGACTAATTATTAAAACAATAAAAAGGTAAAACTGTCTATTTTGTGACAAAAATGCAAAAAAATCCTCAAAAAATGTGATAATTAATGAAACAAATTTTGTGCACCGTCAATCAACTTACAACCTCTAAGAATTATTTTGGGCCACTGAAACCACTGTTTAAAAAAATATACCTTAACATATAAAATGTAGAATGATTCAAGTTATTTATGTATAAAGAAATCAACAAATAAAAAATACAAACTTCAAAGCAAGATTCAAAATAGACATTAAACAGAAACATGATTCGCCTGTATTTTCAGACAGTTTGGAGAGAATTATGCATAGTGGCTTTATAACGTCCTGTTTGTATTAATCGTATGTTATCATAATTTTCATATTCATCCAATATTTCACAAGTAAAAACCCAGAAAAATTTAGAAATTAATAAAAATAGTATTTTGTAGCAACGTTTTTTGTTTTTTGTTTTTTTCAAGAGAAAAAAGTTATCCCATGATCCTCAAAAGATTTTTCCTTTGAAGGTTCCTGACACCATGGTTGAGAGCCTTTTATACCCAAATCTGTCAAACGGATAATTGGAAAAGAAAATGATTAAAATATATATATATCTTCTTAAAAAGACCAAGACTTTATTGATGAGGATATGAATCTTATTATTCTTGTTTTACATAATCATCATTTATTCAAGCCATGACCAAATTTTTTAAATTTCAGTCTTTAGTGCCCTCTTGTGGTAAGAATGAGAAAGACACTGTGGCAGACCACAATGAATGCCAACAAAAACACGTCCATGGAAAACTACACATAAAGTCTTCGGATCTTGTTATTCTTGCTTGAACATTATTATATTCTGATTTAATTTTTGTGGTTTGTGATGGCTACTTTTTTGATATATTATTGTTTTATGCCTCCAAACCACAACAGGCCTGTTTTTGAAAGAGCTGTGCAAACAAAGTTGCTCCTTGTCTTCATCACCACGGCGCCGCTGATTGCAGCGGCAGTCGTACATGCGAGACGCGAGTTTACCTGAGTCACTCGGCTGACGTCTACGTGGAACCCGTCCTCGCGAGACCGGCGTCGTTTCCGGGGTTACGGACCCAAACAGAGGCGACTAAACAGCCTTCGGGGAAGAGGTGATGGCGAGACGGTGGTGGTGGTGGTGGTGGTTGGGGGGGGGGGGGGGGGGCAGAGGTGACAGAGGCTGGTCTTTGGCTGCGCAAAGGTCACGACCCTGCTGTAACACTGCAGGCTGAAGCAATGCTGATTCACATACATCTTCCAATTTTTAGGCTTTAATTGTATTTTGTTTTTTCCATGATGATTAAATTATATTTAATTCAACTGGAGCACGAAACAAATTCCGATTTTCTTTTTTTAACGATAAATATGCTGTTTTTTTTTGTTAGGTTTTTTGCTGTGTGTCCTCCGGGTTCGATGTTGCTTGTGCACTTTGGGTTTTTTTGCAGCTGACTCTTGAACTCCATAGCATTTGCTTGTCCTTGAATGCACCACTGGCTGATCACTGACTGACAGAAGATGTACACAGCAAATGTGACTGTTCACCTCCCATCTTGCAAGTGACCTTAACATCTCAGTGCATAGAGATCATGTTATACGGTGTGTGTGTGTGTGTGTGTGTGTGTGTGTGTGTATATGTGTGAGTGAGCTTTCCGGAGACATTTGTGTGTGTGTGTGTGTGTGTGTGTGAGATGATCAGGTGAGCTGTGTCTAGTCGGTGTGTGTGAGTCATGTCAGACGTTCAGTGCGGTAAGTTCTTCAACACATCACCACGGCCGAACCGTCATTACTTTACCCTGACACACACACACACACACACACACACACACACACACACACACACAAACACACACACAAACACACACACACACAGAAAGACAGACAGACATATGCATGTAAAAACAAAAAGAACAGCTGCTGTAGACCTCAAGCTCAGCCACTGTCTTAACAGCATGAATAATCAGGCATGGTATGTCTTCAACACCCCCCCCTCACACACACACACACAGAACCCACACACACACAAACACACACACGCACACTTTTAGTGTTTCTCCTTTGTGTGAGACTGGTATTCATGTTGAGTGCTGGAGCTCTCAGCTTTGCATTTTTTAAATTCTCACACATACATATGGCCAAGAATGTTCAAATAAAAAAGCAGCAATGAAAAGGAACACACACACACACACACACACACACGCACACACACACACACACACACACACACACACACACACACACACACACACACACATAAGTACAGTTTTAAGATAACGGCCTATTGTGAATCAGCTGATGTGTCAATCGGTGTCTGGTCCTGGTTTGTGGTTCAGTTTCCATCTGTCTGTCCGTCATTCATTCTCTATACCAGCTAATCCTGCAGAGGGTCATGCAGAATCAGAGCCTGCCCCCCCCCAACGCCCCCCCACCCCCCTCCCAGTTTTCAGAACGCAAGTGGACAAAAGCCGCTTGTCGATTTTTTCTTTTTTGCCAGCTGACATGACAACTGCTGCCGGCCGATTTTACGGGTTCTAGCTCGCCGACTTATTTGAAAAAAACAAAAAAAGTAAAAAGCGATCGTTTGATGTTTCGGGAAACACGCTTATTAGCTTTCAGATGACAAAATTGAAACCACTCTCGCATCTGCATGGAAAGAATTAGGCGACAGCCAGGAACTGGTTTTGGCCAAGTCTAGAACAGAGGCTGGAAACGGGGAATCGTTCGGTCTGGCTCTGTCTGAATGTTCCAGCCTCGCTAAAGCTCCTCAATTAACATCCTATATCTTGTTTGTTTAATGGTACAGAAACCTAATTGTAAAAATAACCCGGGGTTATTACTGGGGGGGGTTATATGCCGGACTACATCGCGGACTGGACCAAGATGTGGTGCCCGGCACTGTCTCTGCTTGTCTGCGGCGTGAACGTCTCCAAAATCCAATTTCATCCAGAGCAGAATAATGTCAAAATCTACCTTATTGTTAACAAATCCTAGAAAATAATCCAAACCCACAATGAAAGTATCCTGATCTGTCTTCTTCCCCTCTGGGCCGTGGATGCTCCATTGTTGCCCAAACACTGTTAAACACACATCAGCCACTGAAACCATTGCACCGGGCGACAAGTTCCCTCATCACCATGAACACACACACAAGCTGTAGTTTATCCACACAGAAACACACAGAAACACACACACACACAGGAGCTCCGAATGCGGATTCGTCTGCCACTGAAAATAGTCCCCGACAAACGCAGTTTCCTCCCGTTTCATCAACTTGTGTTAAAAACCACATCGATCCCCATTTTTGGGAAATTATGACATAAAAAAAAAGAAACTATTCGTGAGCCACTGGCAGGATCAGCCAGAAAGTCAGAGAGTTTTGAGGCACGATAACAAAAATATACAGCAGAATACGGCTCATCTTGTTCTTCAGGCACCGCTGCTGATAAGGTTTGACATATAAGCTTTTAGTAGTCATGTAATGATATAATGATTCTTCTAGGGGCCACTAGCCATGCATTCGACTTTAAAAGGTTCCATTGTCCTGAGCAGTTTCTTACATACAAGACGGGATTAATAAAAATCCTTCGCTGCTGACGATCATGGATCGTAATTCTAATGCGGAACGTGCAGAGTTTCAAATTTTTTGTTTTTCTTTTAAAAAAGAACCACAAACAGACATTTGCTGGAAAAGGAACAAGGCCTCGGTCAGACCGCCAACATCAGAGCCCCGTTCGGTTTTCAAGCCCTAAAAAAGAAAGAAAGAAAGAAAGAAAGAAAGAAAGAAAGAAAGAAAGAAAGAAATCGCAGGAATTTGCCATGTGCCAACCAAATCCCCACATTCCTGGAGCGTTGGGTCATCCGCACCTTTGAAGTGCCCGACGGACGAATTCCTGGAAACGGATCGGACTTTGATACATTTCTCCCCCCTGAGTGGATCCAGCCTTCCCCTCTGCCGCTGGGCCTCCTCCTCCGTGAGGGATGAGCGAAGTCGACCTGTCGGCGATCATCGCCCCGCAACTGGCATGTGTGTGGCAATCAGAAGCAGGTGTGTGTTTGTTTGTGTGTGTGTTTGTGTGTGGGTGTGAGTGTGTGTGTGTGTGTGTGTGTGTGTGTGTGTGTGCGCGCCAGGTTTAAAAAAATGAAATAAAAACTACGGTGGGGGCTCGTGTCCGATTGGTGCAGGACAGCGTGGCAGGGGGTCGGGGGCGGCAGGCGGCACGATCACCCGACCGCCCGAGGGACCCGATGACAGCCCATCGGGCCGGAGAAGAAATGGAGGTGGCCGTTTATTCTGGCCACGAAAGCGACGCCGCCTCTTTGTTGCTTATCATCAAATATGATTCATTTTAAAAGCTCTGTAATAGTTCTTTTTTTCCTTTATTCAATAAAATCAAAAAGTCAAATCATAGAGAAAATTTTGCAGTTTCAAGGACGCCCCCTCAACTTTTATGTGTGTGTGTGTGTCGAAGTGTTTTCTGGGTCAACAGCAAAGGTTTATCTCATGGCCTCATCAGGATTTTACTCTCAGGGACACAATTCAAAGTAAAACTCAAAGGTTTGCATTGAACCTACTTTCTGAGCACATTAAAATACTCTGTATGTTAAAGTGCAGGGGAATTTTAGGGTCTAAATACCTTAGAATAAAAAAATGAGGGGTTTTATGTCAATAAAACTCATCGTATTCAAGTGTTCCAGCATTTTAAGAGAAAAATGTATGAGTGGGCATCCAGACCCTTAGAAAAGACCAGGGGTCTGCGTTGGAGGGGGCAGGTTGTTTTTAGGTATCATTGAGAAGACGATATGCAATTAAATAAGACATAATTCATAACAGCGGCTTATAATAGCGCGAGGAAGCATTTAAACGCTCTGGAAAACTATCGTGGCAGCAAATCCCTTTATCTCCTGCCACGACATGCATCCGACTGGCCACCGTCCAGACGCCGCCACAGCAGAGAGGGAAAAAAAAAGGTTTAGACGAGTGCGCAGCAAGTTTACATTGAACCGGTGAAGCAGGGATTTCTTATCCTGTATTTTATTTATTTACTTGTGTTCGCGATTCACGGGTCTGAAGGCGCCTTATTTCGTCCAGGAGGCCGGACGAACCAAACCGTTTTTGTTGTTTTTTTTATGGCGGGATTCATAAAGCCCTGGTTTGCATAATTCCACGACGGGAGTCGTACGCAGACGAAGACAAATGTCGGAGACGCGGCGTGATCTGACGACCGCGCCGAATCCCCGGGGGCATCCCCCGTCTATTCGGGAGCAGCTGTCTTTAAGGGCAACATAAACCTATTTGGAAAACTGGGGCGCGTCCGATTCAACATCAATTATCTGGTCTCGCCTTTGCAGATCAAAAAATACTTCGCCGGGACGGATACGTCACGGTCACCGCCGAGTTAACTGTGGGAGGTGTTGCCGCAGTTTCATGCAGTCCAGCCCTAAGCCCCTGTTTTCGGAGGAGTGACTGAGCCGTCGGCCGGCACCACGTTTGAGAATTACTTGGCCGTACAAACAAGCTTAATTTCTGATTCGGCTAATAAATCCAACTTTAAAAAAGTGAAACCCGATGCGTTTTGGCTCCTGTAGTAAAAGGTCCGACGGCCGAGGCCAGATTCCCCGTCTGCATAGCTCCGCATTGAGCGCGTCCCTCTCGTGTTGCGAGCCCCACATGTCGATCGTGGCGTTGAAATAAGGGTCGCGTTTCACCGATGGGGGGGGGGGCTTCGACCAACCGACCGACCGTCCATCCCTCCTTTTTTTTTTTCCCAGCATGTCAGGTATTCGGATGCATCTCCCGCCAACCCGCCTGGACTCTCCACCAGAAGCATCTGGGACTCTCTCGCTCCGTCTCTGTCAGAGGCTTCGGTTGAAAGCAAAAGCTGAGGCTTTGAAGTGCAGGCCAACGCGCAAACCTGCCTGAGCCTCGCTGCACTGGTCAGGCTGAGGTGAAGGACGCTGCCGGGGGGGGTCAGAAAGGAAAGCAGATTAAATATGCCCCCGATTTACATACACTGCCGTGCTCCTTTCTTTTCTATTGGCCCCCGTTTCTGGGACGCAGACCCCGAAACTCCTCATCAAAACCGCGATGCTCGGGGCCCCACATGTTTCCATGTTGAGGCGGCCAGGCCCGATGATTTATGTCACATGGATCCATTTACGGGAGGCATTAAAATTCCACCGGGGCCAGGAGACGCATCAGGGCAGCGATGAACCGCGCTGGAGCGCATGTCGAGACACGGGTCGGGGGGGTGGGGGGGCTGGTGAGGACTGGGGGGGCGTCTGAACCCGAGAGCTTCACCTGCCGCCGCTCGGGGAGAAAACGTAGCGAAAACAGATCTTCGAGGTAAAACGTTGAAATCTGACTGGACCCTGGAGTAGATAATCAACACCTCTGCATGAGTGGCTTTACTTCGTGTGATGAACCTTTAGGCCTCGGCGCCAAGTGACTAATGAACAATGTCACAGTAGAAAAACCAGGCATCAAACATAACGGACAGTAAAAAGAACATAAATCACAGCTCCGTTGGCAACAAACCGAACAAATATTACTAAGCTCCCTTTAAGTAAGTAAGTAACATTAATAAACAGAAGGCTTTACAAACTGAATGATGGCATTTTGTATTGTGACTGAAAAAAGGTCGCCGGTTAATTCCTGTGACACCACACGTCTCTTTTGATGTCTTCATAATGCAATAATTATCAGATTAGCGGGTTTTATTTCATATATCGAAATGTTACATTTTTTAGGCTCCAAAAATACAGTGTAATCACTGAACTAAAAATATCTATCAATATTCAACCAGCTTCAAAACCGCAACATCTTTATCAAATATTCGAGTAGGTAACGGATTTAATTATGACTGTTCTTATTCATATTTTTCACACAGGAAATCTTCTGAGCTTTTGGACCAATGTTGCAGTGACGTACGAACTCTGGAGTTAGAACATTTTTTTTTCCTCATTGGGAAAAGTGTCGAAAGCTTTATAATAGTTCACTGTTCCAGCAGCAGAAACTGATTTGCTTAGATTATTCTTTATCTAAGTGTCAGTTTCGGTTTTTACTCACATTTACATAATTTTACTTGACTGGTGACGTAAATGTTTGGAGGCAGTGAACGAGTTATGATGCTCCCTCACATGCTTCTCCAGTGCTAATGCATGGAGTGTCTTCCCCCTAATGTGCTTTTATAGAAACCTCTCTACGAACCTGGTGATGCATCCAAACTGGGCAGGAAATCAGGTTTTCTCCAATGGGAATCTATCTGTTCTAATCTGGTTTTATGGGAAACAGAAGTATTGAGTCCTGGGTGGATTTAGCTCTTTTCTGTATCTAATCACTGTTTAAGTAAAGCTGGTTCTACTCACTGCCTTGTGAAAATAATAAAAATCTCCCTCTTATCAATGTGCTACAATAGCGAGTGATGTGGTTAAATGCTTTTAAAGGTAGGTGTCAATATGCCTGTTCTTCCAGCTGAAGACCCCCCCCCGACTGAGCTCTGGGTGGTCGGTTGGGTTGCAGTTCATCAGCGTCACGGGCCTCATGTCGGTCTCGAGATCTGACCTGGAAACCCGGGGGTGAAGTGGCCCATTAACCTCCGCCCGGGCTTCTGAGGGCCCCCCTCACAGGAGCCACTTAGCGCCGCCGCTACCGTGTCTCAGCCCGGCCGCCCTCCGAAGGACGGACCCCCTCCTTTCAGGAGAAGTCATCCATCCCGCCCTTCTTCCATCCATCCGACCAGGACCAGCAGCAATGCAGAGGACAAGCAAGCCTGCGAAGAGGTGCTCAGTTCAAAGGCTTTTCTTTTTTTTTTTCTTGTTGAGGCATCAGCAGAAAAAGAGTCTTGGACCCCCCAAAAAAAAAAAAAAAAATCCGCCGAGGTCTTCGGTTTCACTTGCCGGGTGGAAAAACACAGGTCGGTTCATGTTGTCGGACATCAAAGCCGGGGCCCTGAGAGGAGAAGATTTATGCGCCGGTCGTGTTCCCCTGTCAGGTTTATACGCGGCTCTCTCCCAACTTTGACAGCTGCTGTGGTTGGAGTTATGGCTTATACAATAGTTTGGCAGAGGTGCCATAGAAGCGAGGATGCTGTGTTCGTAACCCCCCCATGAGTAAAAAAAAACAAACAGTTGAACCCAACCTTAAAGGCAGCTGTAATCGTGCTGGTACCAAAAAAAACAAAAACACCTGTGAGTCAATGGTTTTACAAGAATCCCAATGAAAACAAACCCTTGTGCCTTTTTACTTTGGCCGAAGGTCTTACAGGGGGGTCTGTGGTAAAAACTGAGTTGAGTCAAAACTCCAAGCACCGATGGGTAATGACGACAACGGTTCAAACCAGAGGGTCCATGGACGTAAGGTGGGACCCGGCGAAGGGTTTCGTCACACCCGAATGATTCGTAGGGAACATTCTCGCCACAAGCTCTATAAGACGTCGCTACGCAGACTTGAGGTAAAGGTGCAGAGATCGTACCGTGTAGATTTTTCATTAATCGGTTACGTTAGGAACTGGCGTCAGCTACAGCGATTGCCTCCGGGATTTTCGAAGTAACAAAGGGTCACGTTTTCACCGCTATCTAACACAGTTGGAACCTCGGAGGCCTCGAAGACCTCGCATCTTTAATGCCCCCCCCCCCCGCCCCCCCCAGCTCCCGTAATCTAATGCAGCTCCTTTTGAAATGGAAAGTTGCAGCAGGGCAAACTGCGCGGAGCGACCGTCCAAGAGCGAGCGGCTTGGACCCAGAGCAAAAGTGTAAAAGAAAGGCACTGAGGTTTTTACTGAGTGGGGAACGGTGGAGCGATTCCGCTGTGGGAGGCTCCATGCCACAAACACCTCATTATTCAAGCTGCTGGGACACAATCGACGGGTCTTCGGATAAACGTCTTCGTAACTGTACCAAGATACCACTCGCAGCTTTAAAGCAACTGAGTGTTAATCTTTATGTCTTGATCCAGGACCGATCTAAAATGTTTTGTCAGGTTTTGTCCCCTCACTATAGCTTGTTGTTGTATGATTTCAAAACAGGCTTTGGCTTCATGTTTGCCACAGACACACATGAGGCCTGCTGGTTTGAAACCTAAACCAATTTCAGTCCTGGCAAATTCCCCGAAGGCTCCTGGCAGCTTTTGCATCTGCATATTTCTCTACTGCATCGGAGAAACATGCGCCAAAGACGTTTGAATGTCTCGAGAGGAGCTGACACTGGACCAGAGGAGGAAATTAAATTGATTATTCAGCATAATTGTAGTCATTATTATACAGTGAATTATTGCATTGACACTTATTGATTTTGCATCACAACTACGTCATAGCCTTCGCAAGCATCCTACATTGTCGTGAGGATTTATATTTTAACTTTGGTGTCGCACTGCAATTACACCGCCACACCACTAGTTGGTGGTGGCATTTATATGCCAACGTGTTGAGTTTATTTACCGCTTTTTCAACGAGATTTGTCGCCGCACTTCAAAACAATGGCGACTGAAACCGAAGGGATCTTGATGGAGCTGGAGCTGATGGATGTTAAACAGCAGTATTAGTTTTCCCTGAATTCACTGCGACGCAGAAACGAAAGGCGACGTCGGAGGAGACGGTCTGTGCGACAGCTGCGAAGGAGGAGGAGCCGGAAATCCGATGCTACTGTGTCGACCAATGACAGTTCTTGGGGTCCCTCCCATTTTTTTGGGAGGTGCGCATCAGGCTACGCCAAAGGTTCGACGCAGGAGCATAAATTGGCCTTTGCATGATGCTAAATATTTTTTGTTTTCTTCTGAAACAAATAAAATCATTTATTTAATTTACTCATTAAATGAGATGAAATTAAACATGCCTTGATGGCCGGACTCTCTCCGGTCATTATGGTGGCCGAGATCAGTTTTTGATTCTTCTGGTCTTGAGTACCTCCTGAGCCTGTACTGTACAGTGGAGCAGTATCATACTGTACTGTACATACTTGTGCAGTTGGCGGACGGCAGGTCTCCCTGTTACTCATCAGACGCCTCGTGTTTATCACAACCCTGAGTGTTTGTGCGAGCGCAGAAAAGTCACATCATGCATGGATGCGGACCTGGCTCTGGTTATTATGCTCCAGGGGCTCGGATCCAACAGGATAAGGGGACAGATCTAGATAGAAATAAACATGGTGATCAGAGAATAGGTCTTTCAAAGACACTCATGTCTGCTGTGTAACTTCAGATATCCTGGAGAAGCACTGTTGCCCCGGCATCGGTTGAAAGTCATCCCTCTCTGCCTTTTTTGCAGAGGCAAGACTTGTGCAGCACCGTTGGACTGACAGCAATAAATCTGTGACATTCGGTGCATGTAACGGACCCGTCAGCCCAAGGGTCGTTAGAAACTTCCTCAACCCGGAGCCGAACAATTAATCCCCTCGACTCAAGCAGAAACACGCTGGAAATGATCAAGACCACAGTTACTTTCCCTCATCTGACAGCAGCTATAAGGTATCATTTTTCTTTCATCCCCTCTGCTCGCTGAAACGGGCAGATCTCGACATGTCTCATTTAAAAAATGCCAATTCAGCTCCTCCAGAAATCCTGAGGGTAGCGGGGGAAGTTTCTAATGACAAGCCTGGTCTCTGACGAAAGCGCTTGGTCTATCGTTCTGTTGGCTTTTGATCATACGGCTCTTCTGCGACGCAACCAGCGCCTCTGGTACAACCTTTATGGATAGGTAGCATTAAAAGTCGTACAAGTGAAATGTGCCCAGGGAGATTTAGCGTTGCGGGAGATGTTGGCTGGAACAAAGCGTATCCGGCAGGTTTTATTGCGGAGGGAGATGGAAGGTTGGAGTCTGATGAAAGCACGAGTGGCGCGAGGCATGAACGTTTGGAGGGAGAGAGGCGTTGGACACATCGTAGAAAAACCCGGGGCCGCATGTCAGCAATGGGCCCGAAGACGCGAAGGCAGCCGCCGACGGGAAGAAGGCGATTTCAAACGCGTTCGCGATGGGTGTCGGGGAAGGAAAGGCACCGTTGATGGGAAGACGAGGAGACAAGGTGACAAGCCGCATTAAGGGTCATTAGCGTCTTCAGGAGTTTGCCCCCGAGGCGAGGCTGAGCTGGCTCTCCGCCCGGCGCTTCACCTTCCTGGCAGATCAGAACCTTTCCAGTTCAGTCGAAACTCCAGGTGGATTTTACCGGCGATCATGGGCTGACATTGGCCTTTATTAAACGTTTCCACAAAGGGTTGACTCGTATGGTTTAAATGGGGACGTTAGGATATTTGCTAATAAATATTGCATGTAAAAGGCCCCTGAGCCCTCCGCTATAGGACCAAGAGACCCAGACTGAAACATGTCTCTTTGTGGTTGTTTTTGCATCCGAAAGGCCACCTGATGATTCCCCATAATGCACCTCAACCGTATGGAAACCAAAAACCCCAACGAGTTCCATCATGTTCCCGGACACAGTAGGAGCCTGGTTATCTGGGCTCTCATGGATAAAGTCTGAGATTTCTGGATTATAAGAACTTTGTGGTGAGATTATGGACTTAAAAGTGCAGGATTAGAATCTTAAAGGTTTCATCTCTGTTCGTCACCTGTGGACATGAAAAATCTGGCCAGCGACCATAAGGTTGAGATACAATCGTTTGAAACCCGTTTCATCAATGTTGGGACAGAGCCCTCGAGTCCGCCGGGGCTCACGGTGAGGTCAGAGGTCGTCAAGGCGGAGGGACAAAGTCAAAAATCAAAAGTTAAGTCAGCGCATATTTGTTAGACAACTCCTAACCCCTCGTCCTCAGGGTCAATTCTCCTCGTCTCAGGTCGGTGCGTTTGCGCTCCGTATTTTTAAATTTTAATTTTTTTTTAAATCAGCTGCGAAGGGTTTTCTGGAAGGCGTCGACTTCGGCCTCGGGCCGGACGCATCGGATCCAGACGGCCTCATCGAGTCCAACCAGAAGCGAGGCAGCGGGAACAGAGGACGGGCGCCCGTGATGATCACAGTCAAAGACGCACAGAGGCTAAAAGCGCAGATTCCATGGAGCCGCGGTACGAGCTGGGGGGGGTCTGGGGCTCGGGGGCTCCCGGGCTCGGGGGCTCTGGGGCGGGGGGGCAGGGCTCAGCTCTCTGACAGGCGGCCACGCCGCAGTCCCCGTTGACGTGCTCACCCATAATGGGAGCTGATTCGGGACTTAATCGCGCATTAAGCCTTATTGTTGCACCTCCGGCCGACTGATGACACAGTGGATCGTCCACGGCGCTGTCTCACCCCAACGCCCCCAGGGCGCGACCCCACGGCGTGCTGATGGCATGACGCAAGGTCCGGCTCGCCCCGGTCCCGGGCAGGCTGTGTGTGTGTGTGTCTGCCTGTGTGTGTGTATGTGTGTGTGTGTGTGTTTATCTGTCTGACTGTGTTTATCTGTGTGTGTGTGTGAGTGTGTGTGTTTGTGTCTGCCTGTGTGTGTTCATCTGTGTGTGTGTGTGTTACTGCCTGTGTGTGTGTGTGTGTGTGTGTGTGTGTGTGTGTGTGTGTGTGTCTGCCTGTGTGTGTGTGTGTGTGTGTGTGTGTGTCTGCCTGTGTGTGTTTATCTGTGTGTGTGTGTGTGTGTGTGTCTGTGTGTGTGTCTGCCTGTGTGTTTTATCTGTGTGTGTGTGTGTGTGTCTGCCTGTTTGTGTTTAACTGTCTCAGTTAAAGGTCAGAGAGTCAGTTTGTATGTTTTCATGCTGTTGCTGTATTTAGAAAATAGTCAAATATACATAAAATCAAAGATTCTTATTTTTCATTAGTATTCTAGCAAATACTTGTATATATTTTCTTTCATTTTTGTAGCGTGTCAAATATTCTTCATATTATAAATATCCTTGAAATATTATGTAGGTCGTAAAATTCCTGCTGTTGAACTATCTTAAATTCATATAATTTTAAAAAGGTTTAAACAGTGTTATTTGAATAATAGTATTTGCTTACAAATATTATTTTATGCAGGTCGTCTACACATTTCTATATTTGCATTATTTTAGATAATTTATTCTAGATATACTAATATATACTGTACACAAGTTTTAAATATTTTGAATGTTATGCTATTTTTATTCATTATTTTCTACTTAAAAAATTCTAATATAATGATACACAACCAAGTGAATGTAGTTGTAAAAATAATGACATTTTTATCTAATTATAACTTGTCTAAAATTTGATTAAAGCTCTAGGTAAATAATATGTACTAAAAAACTATATAATGAACCAATAAAATATAGATAATATATCTAAATATTTAAAAATGCTGCTGTATTTAATTTTTCCAAATTTTCTATTTTAACAAAACCAGTATATAATCAAATTACATACATCGAAAATGTCTGTATGTGTATGTACTTTTGTATATTCTATTTTATTTTTCAAAAATATTTTTGAAAGAATCATTTCTTTGGATTTGTTTTAAATATTTCTATTTAATAGAATTTTTTTTTACTAAAAATTTGCACTTTATTGTTTTTGTTCATTAATGTCTGTGCATATTTGTACATATTTTACAGGTATATTGTTAAAAATCTAGGTTGTAAAAATATTCAACTTTTCCTTTCACCTCTGTTTGAAATAATTGCATTTAAATGACGGTCTTTATTTCGAATTGCTGCTCTCGGCGTCGGCTCCCGCACAGAAACCGCACCGGGGTGTTTACGACCATCAATCACAGCCGAACTCTCTCTTCCGCCTTCAGGCGTTTTTCGTTTGTTTGGTTCTTGTTTGTTTGTTTGCTTGTTTGTTTTTAAATTTTGTTTCACTACTAAACCGACCGACCCCGACGTCATCCAACAGAACGAAACGCAGCAAAACGATGCAACCAAATGGGGACGACGCGCTTTACAGTAACGCAGCAGGATCCGCCCTCCCCCTCCTCGGCTTGTCGTTTGCGTGCGTGCGTGCGTGTGCCGGCCCCGCCCACCGGTTGCGGTGACTGGGCGGAGAAGGTCGGGAGCCGCGGCGTTCCTCTCCGAGTTGAGGCCTGTCTATAAAAATGCGTAGCCTCGGGGGTGCGTGCACGTGCGATCCAGGCATCAAGCTCTTTGGATTTAAAAAAAAAGAAAAGAAAAATGCGGATAAAATGACTCGACCGAATCCTGACTCAACACCTTGTGTGCTTTCATTTATTAGTTAGCACAGAACAAGGCTGCCAGCTCGGGGTGGGGGGAGTAGGTCCTGCTAATTTTTTAAAAATGGCGGCGCGTCGGGACACTGCCCATGATGGTGCAGTAAATCAGCTGAAATCACCTTCCTGCTCGTTTCCCCACCGAGAACTTTCCCGGTCGACGCCAATTAGCTTCTGTTCTGTTCACTGAATTTTGGAGGAGAAATACTGAACTTTTTACGCCTGTTATTCATTAGTCGTTATTTATTACTCGATGGCCCCAGTTGTAGCTGATCCACAGATTTTACTGTGCAAGACAAACAATCTGATCAAATGGGATAAACTGTTACAAATGAAAAAAGAAAACACTGTAAATAAAAAGCTTAAAAATTGTTCCAGCTCAATGGACATATAAAAGACATCTACACCATTAATCAGATAACATAATATTTGCTGTTACATAAAATCTCCCAATTGGGTCCATTTTGCATAATGAGTACTTTTACTTTTTTATTCTTTAAGTACATTTTGTCACCAATACTTTTATAGTTTTACTCAAGTAAAATTCTGAATAAAGGACTTAATTGTTTTTTATTTTAATTCTTAAATTGTGGCATTGCTACATTTACAATAAAACAATAGTCATGTGCACATACTAACATTAATATTATAGTTGGTTCCGCCTGCTGTAAATCCTCCACTTCATTCATGTGTTTAAAGGTTCGACTGGATCTAACGTGAGGCTTCTAAGTGCATCTGAACGGCGATGCGGCCAAAACGAGCTTCATTTATTTTGGTTTAAAAGACTCGTAGTCGCAGTCGCTGAGATCAGCAAAGCGATCGACGGTTTCCACCCGTTTCAGACGCAAACGTGCACCTGGTTATTGTTGTAAGAGAAAAAAGAAAGAAGTGACGTGAGGGTCAGGAACAGGGACAGGAAGCCCGCGACAAACTCGCTCGCCAACGAAGACCATGCGGTTATGGCTGAAAAGGAGCTTGGACCTTGAGTCGGCAGCATTTTGCCAGAGTGTGTAAAAAATGTTGAAATCAGCAACCGGCACTAAAGAGTTAATATAAGAATATTTTTTCACACAGTGGACGATTCTGAGTAAAATATTTAAAGGCATGACAACAAACAACAAACAACAAACAACAGACAACAGACAACAGACAACAGGCAATGCTCTGACACACTGACACACAGCCTGCTGACCCAGCGTCGGCCCGTACGCTGCGTTCAGGTACGTCCCGGTGCGGAGACGGATGTGGGCGCGGCCGCCAAGTATGCACTGGCCTTGTCTCTGCTCCGCAAACACTCACCCACAGGACACAGGACACATAGGCATTAATGTCGGCCAGTCACGAGGCGCCCCAACCCGCCGCTCGCCCTCCTAAATCATCCATTCCCTCTCTCTCTCTCTCTCACACACAAACACGTGGACACAAAACCCTACACTCTCCCTTTCTCCCTGGACGCGCTCATTGTTTTGAGTCCTCCTCCACACTTTGATGTGAAGGGGTCAAGCAGGGGCTCCCTCCTCGTTCCCGGGGGGGTGGGGGGGGTCAGAATACTCGGTTGTGTCGGGAACATCTGGGAGAGCGGTGCGCTAAGCAGGGCTTACTTGGCAGGCGGTCGGTGTTGGCACGGAGGGCCTTCCTACCGGGGGCCTTTCATCTCCGCTTGAACATGTGGACCTGGGGCCCCCGACCCTGGGAGGAGCTCGGAGGGCTCGCCGCCAGCGGAGAGGCCAAAGGCGTGGTCACTCCGCTGAGGAATCCAGCTCTCCCGCTGTCTTCGGGAGCTCCACCGAGCATTCCTGCCTCCCTCCTCCCCGTCGCCTTGGTCCGAACGCAGGCCTTCCCCCTCAGCCCTCAGCCCTCAGCCCTCAGCCCTCAGCCCTCAGCCCTCAGCCCTCAGCCCTCAGCCCTCAGCCTCACCCTCCTCCTCCTCCTCCTCATCCTCCTCAACCCGCCGCCTCTCCCCGGGCCTCTCCCCGGGCCTCTCCCCGGGCCTCTCCCCGGGCCTCTCCCTCCGAACGCCCCCGATTGGCAAATTGAGAGTTCGGCCGGCGCAGGCTCAGAGTCGTGAATCATCTTCTTCACTCTTCAACTCCCAAAATTAAATTCTTAAATCTTCTGAAAGAAAGGTTTGGGGTACCAGAGTAGTAATAAAAAAAACCCCCCCCAACGAACAGGGCTGAGATGTTATTTACTGCGCGAGCTGCCATTTCCCAGAATGCACCATGCCAAGGAGGCCACTCAGCGCCATGAAGACATGAGGAATAAATGAGATATTATTGATATGAGTGAATGATTTTAGTTCTTTGTGAGCACTAGTCAAACATAGATGCTAATCTGTTGCTAAACACTAAATGATCAGACAAAGTGCAACATTTTTCATCCGTTCAGTTAAAAAGAAAAATCAGCGAATTAGCAGAAAAAGTTATAGTTAAAATTAATGAATTCAAGCATCAGATTTTATTATTTATGTGCAAGAATGATCAAAAACCCTAATGCAGACGTTGGCCGGGCTGTTGCAAGGGGCGCGAATGCACCCTCAACGGTGACCTTCGCGCAGTTTCATGAGGCATCTGCAGCGGCGAAACGATGGCGGTCGGGCTTTTATGCGGCGGATCCGACGGGACATTGACGTCCAGTCAGCTGCCAGAGCAGCAGAGGTGGACAACGGCAGCAACTCTGGTCCAAAGCGGTTTAGAGAGAGTGGCTCTGGACCCCAGGAGCCAGATGTCATCCGAAATGTGGGAGTGTTTTTTTCCTTTCGGACAAATAACCGGAAACCGCGTCCAGCGCTACAGCTCAAGTGTCTGGAGGCTTTTTTTGCTTTGATTTGTTTTAAAGAAATGAGAGATAAGTAAGGTACTTTCCTGAAATACCAGAAAATACTAGGGAATCGGCGATGACGTGTCGCAACGCTGCAGAGTTACCGGCATCCGGTCTGTTCCGGGACTCTCCCCATTTCACCCAAGTCTTAAAAAAACCTTCTCCTGATGGAAACACTCCCTGTAACGAGTGACCGCGGTCGGCCGGTCGGTCGGTCGGTCGGTCGGTCGGTCGGTCGGTCGGTCGGTCGGTCGGTCGGTCGGTCAGGGCAGCGTTTCATCATCTGAGTTTGTGTGTGTGAGTGAGGGTTGGAGCGAGGACTGAGGTTTGGAGGTGTGTGTGTGTGTGTGTGTGTGTGTGCGTGTGTCATTGAGCCTCCCGGCTTCATTATAGCCGGGTCACTGTGCTTGAAAGCCGAGCGGCGCCAGAGCAGCAGGTCTGGGAATACCCTGGATTTTTACACCGTGACGCCCCGACGGACCGGGCACTGATGCGACAACATTCGCTGGAGCCACTTCATCGAGGGTCTTTTGGCTCCGATTGCAAACATATTTATGTATATTTGTGTTCACACTGCAGCCGAACGTGTCCTGATGTGCAAGCTGTTCAAATGTGCAATAAACCGTTCATTCCTGACCAGGATACTTAAGGCTGTAACTAGGATTTCAGACACAATAAGATCATGAGATGAACTTAGGGAATAGTAATTTTCTGTTGTTGGCTTGAAAAGGTCAAACCTGCAACACTGAAGTTGACTTAAATATTACCGATAATACTTGGTAAAATACCAAGGACACGTCCTCAGTCCTCATCATAAGCTCTTTAATCTCAATATGCTTCATTTTGGACACAAATGTACGACTCTTAGTCGCAGTCGTAGCTTGTACACGACTAAAACTATGGCCTAAGATTTCTCTTTTAGCTTACATGGGGTTGAGAGGCTGATAAATATGCTTAAATGCATTTAATTAAGTCGTCTTACACTGAAAAGCGAGTTTTGGAACAAAAGTCCACCAAATTTGACAGAAAATAATGTGATCTTTCAAAGACTGTTCTGTGCTGTAACCAGAATTTTGACCGTAAAAGAAGAGGAGCTGCTACGATGGGGTCTTTCCCGCGGTGAAACCAGCTGACCCGCCCACCCCCCCCACCATCACTGAACGCCTGGTGACCGCGGCGTGGCCGCCGTCCATCTCCCTGGCAGACCATTCGCCACGGTGAGCTGCCTCGCCCGGAGGATGCCAGACCTCCGGTTAAACATCAAGCAAAACCGCCGTCACGTCACCGTGGAGACCGTTTCTGTGTTGGCTGTTCGAATGATCCGAGAGGACGAGCGTCAAATGGGGTGTGAAACCTGAAGCATTTTACATCAGTCCGTGTTGTCCAAGCATGTAGTTGGATTTAGGATGGATTGTTAAGCCAACCAGGCGACAACAGACTTAACCAGACGGATTCCTCTCGCTACACTGACTCGTAAACTGGCACTTTCCAAGTAGGACTTTAGCAAAATCTGTACACACAGATGCTTTTTTTGGTTTATTTAATGCATCTTCTGTGTGAAACCCTTGGAGTTAACAATCTAGATCAATATTACGAGAGAAATAACCAGATATTCCAGACCAGTAATCTTCAGTTACGGTATCCCATTAAAGACAGTAATAGATTACAGCAGTCGGTCATCAATGAAATTATCTTCTTATATCAAGAGTGTAGGATTAATGAGGAAGACACACGGGTCGGACACAATAACACAAACGCTTACTCCATACGTTTCTATCCATTAAAACTGCTTTGACAGAGCACAAATTAAAACATGGCTGCCTTAAGGGTGTTTATTTAACTGTGTACATCAGTTTGACTGGAAGGTGGAAAAAAAGTGAGGAATATCTGAACAATATTCTTGACATTTAAAAAGTAGTTTGCAGTTTGTAGGTCATTGTTTTCTGTCTAAAAGCAAAACTGTCAGCTCAAGGTTTACTCATGAGATTGGATGAAAGCTCTGGAAGAAAGTTAGACCTTGAGCTACACCAACAGCAACAAAGCTCAGACATTGTGCAGAACCAGAGTCTGGCTGAAACGAATGTCGCCCCGAAACTATAAGGTCGAATCCACAAACCACTGATTCTCTAAAACAAAAAAAGCGGCCTGAAAAACCGGCACCACTTACCTTCTTCACAGAAGAGCAGGTAGCTTCCAAAGATGGCCGCCATCCCACCGCGACCAAACAAGAAAAAAAAACTTACTCCCTGAAATATGTGGGGGTTTTCACCTCCGTCCCACACGTCTTAAATAGTGTCAAATAAACCTCTTCCTAGAACCTTTTCGTGCCTTCCACCATTTTGTTTTGTTTGTGGGGAAAGGCAGAGTTCTGCTCATTGGCTAACCTGATACCATGTGGCCAAAGAACGGCAAACAAGGCAGTGATTGACAGCTCCGACAGCCAATGAATGACTGTCTGACATTGCAAGCATGAGCCAACTGCTGCCTTTGAACGTATCAATTAGGTTGTATTTTTTTCGTAGCTTTTCATGGTTAAAGTTTTGAGAAAAATGTTGGCATATGACAGACGACGCAACAATATGTTGCCATTTTCCCAAACTGCAATTATTTGCATGCGATTGCCATATTTAGCAAGATAGTTGAGAGAAAATTTATGAAAGGGAATTTTCCACCTAAGTCAGGAACACCACAGTAATGGGTCATTCAAATGATTGGTCAAATTAAGAAAATATTAGCGGAACGAATTCGACTATATGTTGTGAAATTGAACAGACAGGAAGTCAACAGAAGCACCGACAGATGAAAACCTTAAATTCCATTGCTGACCAAGTTCATGTGATCCAATCAAAAGCCCCTGGACAGCCACTAAATGGACCTTGTGGTTACGCTTTGTTGACTGCTACTTCAAACCTCAAAGGCTTAAAGGTTTTGCCACTTAAAATGAAGATACAAACTCATCCACTGCGAGTAGTTTCCGATTCAAACCATGCACCCATTTATCTACAATGGCGATTCATTGTCTTGCTAAAGAGCACTTTGGCAACAGTGGTTGATTGCCGTCAAGGTACCAACATACTGCGAAACGATGAATATATAACTGAAGTTGGAGACTGGCAGCATTGGTTTTGAGTCATTTGGTCCTCGGCCCCATTTGGATTCCCCCAAAAAGGAAATTTTACAAAAAGAGCAAGGGATAAGAAGGTCGTTCTGTGTTGACACCAAATGCACCATATTTAAATCAACTCAGTTGTGTATCTTTGAGTGTATTTTGAGCATGAAACTCTTTTCCATTGTCATTCTCGGTTCCACACGCTCTGCGGCAATGGAACGTGATACGGGTCGGAAGAAACTGAGTTGGCCTCTTTGGACCGATGGCCATTACCTGTGGGACACCGCTGGCCCTTCCTCCTCTCACTAGCCGTCGTCCCTCCTTCAGCCTCGTTGTGCGTCTCTCCAAGTAGGTCAGCAAGCGTGCCCTGTGCACGCATGCGACCCGAGCGCCGCGCCATCCGGGATTCCAGACACGTTTCCCATTCTTTCCTGCAAACAACTGCCGGGTTAATGAACCACGCGACGCGGCACATAGCGTCCCGCCAAGCATTATGGATATCCAGCGCAGCTGCTGGAAGGCTTTCCATGCAGAGCGGGCTAATGTTAATCATTTCCCACACTGTCATTAAAAGCGGCAGATGGGGGGCACGCAAAGGACGCACTCCATTGGCCTGGCGCTAAATGAGGCGGGAGGCAGGGAGGTGGCCGATTGGCGACTCATGAACTCTTCAGATTACCGAGGCTGAATTTTCTAATGATCGGATATCGGACCAACACAAAAACCGGATTTGTAAAATTTCCAAAACATATGTACACAATTTATGTATATATTTAAATGTCAAAAATATGAAAAAAAACAAGTCTAATGTGTAATCACTTATGTTTATTGTGTCATTTTAAAAGATTAGACTTGATGTGACAGTAAAAGTCTGGATATCTCCAACAAAGCCTAAAACAAAAAGGAATTTTAGTAGTTAACATTTATTTGATCAAACACACGTATGGAAACTTTGAAATTAGTTTTTCAGAAGCAGCTGCACTTTAACTAAACCCTTTGGCTAAAACTGCATTTGTTCAATTGTAGTTTAGCAAACATAACATAAGGCAGGTTTTTCCTGCTTTGAATGTTACCGCAAGTAAAAGTCGTGGTGATTGGAGTATTTTTATCATCTTTGCAAAATCAAAAATACAAGGGCACAGTTGAAACCATTAAATAGCTTGTTTTGTTTGTCTGCTCTAACATAAGCTGCAAACGTTAGAGTGTCTGGCCAACTAGCTTGCTGCCTGCAGTAGTAACCTGACGTTAGCAATGCTCCCAAGCCCAAGAACCAGCATATAGCAGAAAAAATCAGACGCTGCTTTTGTCGACTCTGGTCTGAAATCAAGGAAACGGTCACGGTCAGGATTTTAACATTAAAAAAAGACAAGACAAACTAAACTTTGGTATAAAATACTTTAATAAATAATAGGATTGTTCTAAGAACAAACAAAAAAAATTCCACTAACAAACCAAGACTTTTACCGAATTTTGTACAAAATAATTACAATGTTCTGCACATTCGGCCCCTTTTTTCTGGGGCTAAAACAATGTAAAATTTACTGACATGAATATGAATTTGGATTTTTCATCAGCATTTCAAACAAAAGCACAAAATATTGAAAACATAATGTTCATCCACAGATAGTGACCACATCTGCCTTTTTTTATGCCACCGCTGTGGAGGTAACGCTAAAGGTTTCTCTCTCTTCCTGTGTGTTCTTAGTGCAGAAACAGACTCTTTTACAAAACACTGGACAACCACAACAGTCAGCAACACCAACAACAATACAACTTGTTCCCTTCATTAGACCAGAATAGATGCGAGAGGAGAAGCGGGGCAGAAACTGGGTTTAAAAAAAAACGAAAAAAATAATTAGGATACAAACTCATCCACTGTGAGTAGTTTCCCATTCAAACCACACCCCCGTTTATCTACAGATAGGGATTCCACGTCTTGCTAAAGGACACTTCGGCAACAGTGGTTGATTGGCGTCAAGGTGCCAAGGTGCAGGTGCCTGCGAAACGATGAATTTGTAACCGAAGATGGACACTGGCAGCATTGGTTTTGAGTCGATTGGACCCTGTGACCTGTAAGCGGGATCTGGAAAATAGCGATCAGATGCATCGATGCTGGTTCAAGACCTGGTCGAGGCTAATTTCCTCCGCATCATTTGGCGTCCCCCAATTGGGTGCGAAAAAAAAAGTCCTCCTGGACGCCTGAACTAAACAGAAAATTTACAAAAAGAAGAAGGAATAAAAAGGCACTGTGTTTAAATCCAAATGTTTGTGTGTGTCCTTGAGTGTTTTTTGAGTATTAGATACACTTGTAGAAATCCCCAAAATCAAAAGAAAAAAACCTTGATGCCAAAACGGGTTCCACTTTTCTCCTTAATGTTAGATAATGCCTCACCTGTGCTTCAACCCTTATGGAAATCTAATTTACGATTAGGTGTCACTGTATATGCCAGAGGGAATGTAAACTGTTGATGGTTAAGTGTAAGAGACATAAATATGTGACTCTGTAAAAAGTCACGAATGTTTGTGATGAAGGAGGAAATGAGAATGTGGTGTCGGATGCAGCTTAGTCATTTTGCCAGGGATATTGTGAAGTAAAAATTGGAGACAGAAAAATGGATCTGGAAACAGTGGCACAATTTCAAAAGGGGGGGGGGCTTGCGCTGTGGATCGATGAGGAGACGCCAGCGGTCACGGACAGTTCAACTGTGACCACTGGCTCACGCCTCGAGGCTCCGGGACCAAGACTTGACTTTTTGCACAAAAAGAAAAACCAAAGTGTGTCCTGGCAGGCGGCCCTGCAGTGGCCCAGCAACACTCTGCTGCATTCTGAACAAGATGCTAACAGAGTTTGGGTTTTTTTTTTAATATTTACACATACATACATACATACATACATGCAGCCTGCAGGATGTGTAAGACAAACATGAGCGGAAAAGATCTAGAGTGTTTCCGGATGAGTTGTCAGTGGACTGAACTGAAGGATAATTTAGAGCCTTTGTCACTTAAAGAAAACTAAAAACAAAAAAAACCCCATTGATATCGATGACATTTTGGAGCGTTGGCCCGCGTGATTTGAGTTTGTGGGTGTCGTAGGGCTCTTGAAACATAATTTACAGTCTGGGAAACAAATTAAAATATATAAAAATTAAATGGTTTTTGAAGGGTGATCCTCAAAGGTAGGGAGGCCCATAAGACTTGTTTTTCAGTGTAGATATAGAAGGGCTTTTTAAAACAATTTGAACTCTCAGATATCTAAACTATAACATCTGTTTGGGATCAAAAGTCCCATAGACACACAAAATTTCACTCTGGAAGAGAAATGAACAGGAGCATTGGGAAAGGAGGTTCCCCCTAGTTGCAGCACTGACAGCTGAGCTGTACGAGATCGGACTCGCGTCCCGGCGACCTCCGACGACGATGGACAGACCCGATTAAACAGCTCGCCGGACTCTCCGCACTTCGTCTCCTGTAACAGCTGTAACGAGTAATCGCGACACATCAAGACAAACGACATCATCTGTTTTCTTCTCAAACCAATGCTCACGACGCAGTGAGACCCTGGACAAAGTCCAAAGATTCGTATAAAACCTGTCGTGGTGTCGATAGACACTGATAAAACGGAATGACATCATTAGAAAAAAAAAAAAAAAAATCACAAAACTTATTCTTTAGAATAACTATGATACAAAGCATCACTTAAGTTACTAAACTCAAATATACACAGCCATTTTGTTCATATTTACATATTTACATCACAAAGAAAATAACCTTTACTGTGGTATGAAGAGCTGTTACTAGGACATCTTTCCCTTTGTATGGATTCAATATCTGCATAAAGTCTATAGGAGGAGAGAGAGGAGAAAAAAAGATGAGGGGCTGAAGGCACTTTTCTACCAAAGCAAATACTGAAAAATCATCATGTAGCCTCGCAGGAAGCAGTGACACGTATTTTGAAAGGGTGTATATGTAGAACCCTAAGCCTTTAACACAAAATGGAAAAGATGCTGCTGAATGTAAACAAAAAAAAACTTCTCATGCCAGCTATCATACAGGGGATTTTCTGTGCTCAGCTTCCAAAGAACTTTAATGTATATAAAACCTTTTTTTTTTTTTTAAAGTATTCTCTTTAATAAAAAGACATGATATGAAGACAGTGTAGAAAAGGCCCTCGGGTGTGGGCTAAGGCAGACAGGACCCCAACGCACCAAACAGTAGGAAGGACATCAACAAGCCAACGTCGTTGGGTTAAATCTCCAAGGTTCAAAAGAAGGAAGAGTGAGCGTTAGTCCTCGTGAAGCAAAATGGAAAGTCTGTGAATGGAAAAAAACAAAAATCAGGAAGAGTGAAATGAAAGTTCTTGATACCAACAGTGTGACGATTAAACTGAAATCCAGAAATCCAGAAGTTGTGATGTTTATTTTCCATCTCTTTTTTTTCCCATTGATTTTTTGATTTTTGATTTATTTTTTTAGTGTTTTTGGTAAAATAAGCCTCCGTGCTGTAGACGTTGAAGTTAAATAAGGTGTAAAAAAAAAAAAAAATTAAGCATTTGTAGTCTTCACTTTTGGTGCTTTTTAGAGTTGAAAAGTCAGTGACACTGAAGACATGGCAGTTTTTTTGCATGTTTTTTTTCTCTTTGACTCAGGAAGGTCCCTCCTGCACCGACGCGTTCACACGTAATGGTCTTTAATGTCCTCGCTGAGCTTGGCGGCGTTCAGGTTTTTACACCGGTTGTCCTTGGGGCTGTACGCCGTCCGGTGCGGCGCCTTCACCGGGCCGCTGCGCTGCGTGCAGACGACCCCTCCCTTTCCCATCGGCGCCCCCTTGTCCTGCGCCCCCCCTACGGAGCACTTCTGAGGCAGACACTTGTCCCCGATGCCCGGCGCCCGCTCCTCGTCCTCCTCCGGCTGCTCCCCCTCCTGCTCCCCGTCCTCCTCGCCCTCGGCCCCGTCGCACGTCCTGTCGGAGGGGCCCATCAGTTTCTTGCATTCGTACTGAATGTCTTTGTCGCGGTTGTCCTTGAGGGCGTTGCTCCGCAGCGGCTCCAGCTTGTTGTTGACCGTCCTGTCCTCGGACCGGGCCGCTCTCTCGCGCTCTTTCTTCCTCTTGCGCGTCCACCAGACGCAGACCACGATGCAGAAGATCCACAGGACGCTGAAGACGACGCACAGCACCGGGACCAGGTAACCTGACGGAGGAAGCCACGGGAGACGTTAGGAGGTAGGTTTTCTTGGCGAGATATTAAGCAGTGACTTTGTATTCTGTGTTACCCTGTGTTAGCTTGAACGTGTCCCGTTCACATAGTCAAAAATGTAGGCTAGCAGTTTGCCCCTGCTTTCATTCTTTGTGCTCAAAAAACCCCCAATATCAACGCAAATTTCTGTAAAATGTGAAAGGAAATCCTTCAACGGAACCTAGAACCAACTTCTTTGCTCACCAGCGGGTGGCGATTTCACCAGCGTCTCCACTTTGACCTCCACCACGGCCAGCATGACGGTGCTGTTGTGGCGTTTGGACAGGGCGCTGATGATGGCGCTCGCTGCCTTCTGGATCTGCCCACGATCGCCGTCCTTTGAGCGCCCGTCCTGCTCAAAAGACTGGAGGGAGACAGACGGACGGGAGGTCAGTTGATTTGTATTTGCGCTGGATTTCACAGTATGAAAATGAACACTTTGTTTGTGTAGGTGCCACTAGACTACGTTGTTTATAGAAGTCGTCCAAACTACTACATTTTATATTTCTACAGTTTTACAGTAAATTTACAGTTACGATTCCTTTCATCATGCTCATAGATATCGACATGGAGAATCTTTTCATTTGGTTGAACTACATGATACATCACAGAGAACCTCTCACTGCTTTTATTTTTAGGTTAGTTTTGAGGTTAAGGGACATTTTTTTAAAACTCTCCTTTACGTCGTGTTCAGGAAAAACTCAGACACTCGAGATTTAAGATTCTGAGGCTGAAAAGTTTAATTGATAACGAGCTCTGATTGTCCCAAAAACAAACTTAGAAGAGAAACTAAAACACAACCATCTTAACGAGAAGAACAGTGATTTGGTGGTTCGATTTCTGATGGACAGTTAAGGCTGAGCTTGATGTTGGAGGATCCGTGAACATACTAAGAGGAAACCTTCATCCTCACTCGCTTTAAGGAAGTTGCAAGCATCTGAAAGCTGAGTTTCAGTACAGGGAACCTAAATGCTCCGTAAAAACCTTGTGGTGCATATATCGGTCTAAGGTAACGTAAAGAAAAGGCCGATTTTTAGCTTGAGGGGTGAAAACCTGCACAACCACATACAGCGAGACCACACTCGGTCAAACGGTCGGAGTCTATGCAACAAGAGAAAAACAAACATTCATCTGGTCCAGTAAGAAGAGATTCTCATCCTAACATCTGGCAGGCTGCTGCCCGCCTCCCCTCAACTCCACTGCTGAGACCACGGAGGGTGGAGTTAATTGCCTAATAAGGTGCTGAGGGTGAGAGAAGGGAGGTGTGTGTGAGTGTGAGTGTGTGTGTGTGTGTGTGTGTGTGTGTGGGGGGGTTGCTGTGTGCTGTGCTGTTCAATTAGGACAAACAATAGAGAACAGCCCAGCTGTGCTCCCTGCTCGGCTGGGGACCGACACTCCTCTTTTCTCCTCCTCAGGAAATCAACGGCTCGTTCACACACACCTCCAGGACCGATAACTGGTCCACGACCGATAACTGGTCCATGACCCATAACTGGACCGAGACCGATAACTGGTCCATGATAACTGGTCCACGACCGATAACTGGTCCATGATAACTGGTCCACGACCGATAACTGTTCCACGACCCATAACTGGACCGAGACCCATAACTGGACCACAACCAATGATAATCTTTGGACTTTGTCCAGGGTCTCTTTTAGACGTGATTCCTTTCAAGCATAAGCTGACATTCAGATGGAGGTGGAGTGTGTGCATGGGACTGAGCACAGCACAGTAAAATAAACTGCAGTGTGTGTTCATGTTCATGGTAATGAAGTAACACTGATGTGTTTAAAATGGTTTTTGGACGGTGGAGCTCTGTGGCACAGACAAATAAGATTTATCAGGGTTCGGACACATAAACAAAATAAGCTTGATTTAGTGGGAGAGAACAGGATATTAAGATTCAGTTCACAGTTGGTTTGTGTGTTTTGGGGATCTGTCGACAGTCAGGACATACAGAATATCACCAGACTTGTTTACCTGCATTTTAAATTGACAATTAGATCTGTTTACAAGAGACTATGATGAACCCGCCTTATGAAAAAAACCCAACTCGGCTCCACTGGCTTCAGAAACATGTCAGAATGTCGCGTCCAAATATTTTGCTGAAACTACCTCGACGTCTCTTCGTTTTTTTCCCACCAGACGCAGCCTCGAAACGTCGAAAGTTAAAGACTGGGGACGACCCAGGATCCGAAATGTGGACAAAGCGAGCACTCCTCGCTCTTCCTCCTGCACATCCTCACACATATTGAACCACTTGGTCCCTCGCTGAGGTCGGAGGCCTCGGGCCGGGGCGGGCCCAGCGATCGGCCCCGGCGATCGGCCCCGGGGGATTAAAACACAAACGCGGATAACAAAACCCGGCTGCACTCCACAGAGCTCGCCGAGGTTATAAAGACTTCGCCAACGCCTGGAAATGAGCACTGACATGAGTCGGCAGCAAGTGGGAGCGGGGTTTTTCTTATGGGGGCCTTGTTGTGGGGTTTGGGTGGATGTCAGGCTGCACCACTCCTCTTCCTGTATCTGCCGCTCAAAACAGGCCTGAAAACATCAGAGGAACAGGAACTAATCCCCTCCATTAAGAGCTTAGAGCCCCGAAGTGACTGATTTCCCCCGACTCTGGGTGGCCGAGAGCGAAAGAAGGGAGGGAAGAGAGAGAGAGAGAGAGAAAACAGGAGGGATGAGGGAGAGGAGTCGGAAAGATGGCAACAAAGAGAAAGGAGAAAGAGAAAAGAAAGCAAACAAAAGCTGGAGAGGTAAAGGAGACAAAGGATGAGAGAGATAAGAAGGGAAAGAAGGTAAAAACTTGAGGTGGAGGAGAAGGAGTGAAGGAGGGAGAGAGGAAGAGAAAGAGAAACAAGACAGAGAAGAGGAGGAGGGAGAGAGGAAGAAAAAGAGAAACAAGATGGAGAAGAAGAGGAGGGAGAGAGGAGACAAGAGATCAGCAAGGTGTTCCAACAGAAAAGCTAAATCTCATCCAGATGTTAGAAGCTTCAAACGACTCCTCCCTCCTCTCTCCTTGTTTCTCTTTAAAAGCAAAAAAAAAAAAAGGAGGAGAAACAGAAAATAGAAAAAGGTTCAGATTTTACTGGACTCCTCTGGAAACCATTTAGCAGTGATGGATTGAGTGCGAATTCAATAAAGAGGGAGAAGAAAAGAGGGACAGAGGGTTGGAATGAGAGAGGGAAGGCAGCAGCTCCTAAATCTGAGCTTGTGTAATTGTGTGTGTTGCTCTGATTGTTGATTTACCTGATTGAAACGATCTGCTCTCCTGGCATATTTTGGATGATATTCACTGATGTACATTATCAATAGATATTTCAAGTTTATGCCCAAATAAAGTGCTTTGGATACCCCGGCTAAACTGTTGCCGTGGTTACAGCCTTTCCGATCGGTATTCCCAGGTCTCAGCGACTAACTCGGTGATGACTTTATCATAAAGACATAAAAAAGGTCCAACACTATGAAAGGGCGACCCGAGTTTTCCATTAATCAGGCGACGTTGGCGCCGGCTGCGAACACCTCAGTGGGAGCGGGAAACCGGGGAGAGTTAGGCTAGCACTAGCGGCTAATGCTAGTCCCGAAAACCACTGGAAACGGCATTAGCTGCTAGTTTCAAATGTCTAACGGGAGCTTTTCGGACGGCGCGTGTCTTTAGGCTGGTCGTCCTTTGGCAGGAACATTTACAATATTGCCCCGAGGTAAAAAACTTTGAGGGTTTTGAAATCTCATTTATGATCGTGTGTAATGCTGCGTTTGTGTTTCTGCATCGAGCCTGTGCAGGTGAACTACGTCGTCGTCACTCTGCAGTTACACCACCAAACCACTAGTTGGCGGTAGCCTTTATGTGCCACCGCTTTGAGCTTCTTCGTCGCTGTTTTCCATGAGTTTGTCAGCATCACTTCAAAATGAGGGCGAGTGAAACCAAGAGGGTCTCGACGGAGTCAGAGCCGACGGACAGCAGTTTTAAGTTTTTCCTGATTTTACCGGGACGCAGGAACGAAAGAAGACGTCGGAGGACACGGTCTGTATGACGCGGCGATGACGGAGGAGCTGGAAATGCTGCCAAGCCGACCAATCACAGCTCTTGCTGTCCGTGTCGCCTTGACGTGTAGTTAGATTTTTTTTGGGAGGTGAAAATTAGGCTATGGTGAAGGTACGATGCAGAAGCATAAGTTGGCCTTAATTGGCCTTTGTGTCTGTACTTAAAACTGGTTTTAATTTCCGTTAATTACTGTCACAGTGCACCATCTTTATTTTGTACCTGTATTTTCTGAGCCCTGCGAATTAGCTCTCCAGGTCCTGACCCACTCGCTTCGTCTGGAGAAGTGATATAATCAAACAACATAAACTAACCCTCTGTCCTTGCTGCAGATTCTTGTGACTCTGAATCTTGTGAGTAACATTCTGGTAAATCGCTGCTCCACAAAGCCCCACGTGAAAGAACCAAGTGACAAAAATCCATTAAAAATAATGGATCCAGGAACAGACTCTGGAGTTGGAGGGCAGCAAATGGTTCAGGAATCCAGCAAACGGATCCAGTCCTTTGTTGTACTAACATGAACCGAGACCAGTGAAAAATCCCCATAACCTCCGCCTCAGGACTGAGAAAAAAATAAGTGTTGCCGTATGTTCCTGACGGCAAAGTCAATAACAAATGAAACGGATCATTAGGCGTCGATTTTAAGTAGATTTTCGATGAATGAGGGCGTTTGAAAAAACGCCTCGAAAGTGAGTTTCACGGTTCAGGCGAGCTCCTCCAGGAAAAACAGACCCCGGCCTGTGCAAAGACAGTGGAGCAAAGGAAACGGGCTGCAGCGCTGGTCCAGCAGACACTGGCACAGCAGCTACAATACAGCAGCAGCGGATGGAGCCGCAATGGCTCCGCTCAGGGAGGTGGAGGTGGAGGTGGTAGGTGGGTGGGTGGGTGGGTGGGGGTATCTGCAGGAACGTGTGTGCATGCAGAACCGATGAAAATACCATAGTAAGACTGAGGACAGCGCCCGTGGAGCCGCTGTAATAAAGGTTTCAGAAAATTCAGGGAAAGATGTAATTTGAATTGTGTCATTACAGACTAAGATACCGTCCAAAAGAAAGTCCCGGAGGCCCCCGGTCTTCGAAGCGTGTGTGGGCAGGTGAGGTGTGTGTGCGTGCGTGTGTGTGTGCGTGTGGTAATCACCATGGCGACCTCCACGGCGTCGCCGCTGGAGTAGGACAGGTCGCAGAGGATGAGCAGCGCTCGCTCCTCGGCCAGCGTCTGAGTCACGGGGAGGTACCTCAGCTCCGAGCAGATGTTCTCCACAGTGGTGCCCTGCGACGGGAACGCACGCACACACACAAACACAGATGAACAGATGAAACAGATTAGTATCTGCAATCGCCTTCTAATTCTGACGGTGAGAGAACCGCGGCGCAGATCTCGGATCAGCATCTTGTCCGGGGAACGGACCTAATCCGCATCCAGGAACACTTTACTCGGACCTGCCCCGGATTCAGGGCTGTTCAACTGACACGGGAGCGATGAGGACGCGACGTGTCCGTTCAGCTGCGGAGCGAGGAAAGGTCGCCGCGTCCTCTCCGTCAGTAAAACAGGAGCGGCTACCTTTCTATTCTGAAAGAGTTTGCCAATCACACACAAAGTTCTCCTGGCACCAAGAGGTTTTTTTTGAATATTCTACAACAGAAAAAAGGACACAGATATCTTAAAAAAGAAAAAAGCAACTTTACTAGTTTGTTTTTTCCTCGATGATTAGTTTTTACTGTCCCGGAGAAGACAAGAAAAACCTCCACTATCTTAATGAAGAAGTTTACGTGGCAGGAAAAATACAACACGTATCATCAAACAGCGTCGGCCGTCGGACGAAGAAAAAGATGCAGCGAGAAAAACTCTCTCCCATCCGTGTACGGCAAAAGCATGGCGTGTGTGTGTGTGTGTGTGTGTGTGTGTGTGTGTGTGTGTGTGTGTGAAGATGCGGGACATCTGAAATCATTTTTCCTCCCACCCCGAGGGTTGTTAACATTCGATAATTCGAGCAATTATCGAATGTTAACAATGCAGGGAGGGAACGAGATGATTTCAAATGCTTTGTTATGACACTACGTCAACAGGGATGAAAAAAGAGAGAAAAAAAAAAAAGGTCTGGATGGCTGAGGTTTTTTTTTGGGGGGGGCTGGTGGGATTCAAACCGTCTCCCCATCCTCATTTCATGCTTTTCTCCCAGTGAGAACTTCCAGTGACTCACAGCAGGGGTATCAGGGCCGATAAAAAGTGTCTGCCTCTCCCTTTACGACACTTCTGACCCCCCCCCCCAAATTTAAAGCCCTGCTTTGATATAAAATACTGAAACCACAGAGCTTCATGTCTTGAATGCTGTATTTATAAAGAAAAAAAAATCCTCTCGTTAAACAAAACTTTCAAAGCAGAAAGAACCGCTCATCATTTCTTTTTTGATGATGCCGTTTTAGCTTTTAAATTTCCTGCTTTTTCTTTTCCTCTCCTTTTTTTTTTTGGTCCGAGGAGACGGAAGAATTACAAACTGTCAAAAGCTGCGACTTCTGCTTAAAACCACAGATCTTCACTCTGGGCAATTGAGAAGCGTAAACAGAACATTTCAGGTTGAGGCGCTTTTCACTAAAAGTGGCAGCAGCTGTTGAAACTCACTCACCTGATCCTGTTTTCAATTAACTGAGCCCACAGGCTTAATTTTTCCAGTAGTCGTTCTGTGTATAAAATGTCAAAAAAAAAAAAAAATTCCAAAATAGGAGCTTCAGTTCAAATACCCCAAAATATTCAAGTAACTGATATAAAACAGGAAAAAAAAAAGAAAATGTTAGGGATTTTAAAAGGGTTTAAAGTTTAAAACTTTATCATAAACAACAGAGAGCCCCTCACCTGTGGCACTTTTTCCTTTTTGAAGATGAGCGTGATGCGGGCGCAGCTGTTGTCGAGGTAACCGCTGTTGGGCTCGCACTGGGTGTGCAGGGGCGTGGGGGGGTCCGGCGACGAGCACACCCCCCACTGGTGGCAGGGCGGCGAGAAGCAGGTGAGGAACTGGTGCTCCACGCACTCGTGACCTCCGGGGCAGGTCGGAGGGGCCCCGTCCGCGGAGCGTGGAGGCGCCTTCGGGAGGAGACATGGACGACGGCCGCACCTCACCTGGAGCAACACGGATTCAACGATTTAATACTTTCGCTTTCCCTTTCCTAGCGTCTTATATTTCATCTATAAAGATGTAGATGTACAGGTGAGGCAGGAGCCGACCTTGGAGCAGTGAACGTGTCCGTTGACGCACTGGCAGGTGTTGCACTCCTCCTCCCAGCGGCTGCCGTGGGGAAACTGCAGGCCAGCGTGGCGACACGACTTCCCGAGCCCGATGACTGGAGGGGACGAAAGGGAGTTTGAGAAGAAAAAAAAGAAACGGTGAGAAAACCCGCCCCGACATCGCCTCGAAGCGAAGGCGCGCCAGAGGCGCCGATCGGTTTTCCCCGTAAATCGCCGGGTGGCTGAGCTCAGCTGTACTCACACTCTTGACAGCGAGGTCCGGCGTGACCCGGCGGACAGACGCAGCGGTAGCCGTTGATTTCGTCCATGCAGGTGGAACCTTCGGCGCAGGGCGACGACTGGCACTCGTCTATGTCTGAGAACGGGAAAAAACGCAGGACTGTTGTTTGAAAACACACATGCGATGAAGAGAGAATTGTCAACTTGCGGGATCTTATTTTGAAAGGATACGAAGCCGAATTCAGACCGAAGACTCGAGGTTACAACTTCGATCGCTTCCTGTTTTCTGATTTGAAAATGAAAAAAATGACCTAATGATCACGTGGAGATTCACGGATTTAGTGAAAGAGATATGTGGAAAATTTCCCAAAAATCTTGAGTAAAAAAAAAATTGGTGTCTGGAGAATCTCTTTTCCTCTTAACTTATACAGTTTACACGAGTCTCACGCCCACTCTTGATTCTTCCTACGAGTCTTTTCCGCTCTCCGAGGCTCAACTTTTGCTGAGACTAGAAAAAAAAATGCCAAAAAACAAAAAGAAAACCTGAGCTTTGGGCGATTTGAATGTTGTAATAAAGCATCTCCAGCGAGTGACCGAGCTCAGAGGATCACGTCGCGTACAAAGGGGTTTTTTCTTTTCTTTTTCTTTCAACCAGTTTGGTTTTTAACACTTGAGATGGATAACACTGCTGTTTCTGAAAAGGCTTTTCTGAGGAGATTTCTCTCGGGGGGGGGGGCGCGGGAGAGCGCACCGACCCGTCCGGCGAACCCCGGCGCTGACCCCGGCTCAGCGGCAGAGGGGAGAGGTTAAGACCGGCTTCCTGAAAAGAGGGCTTCCTAATCTGTCGGCGCGTAACAATCGGCTCACGCTCCCCCGCCGCGGCCTTTCACCTCTGACCCCCACCCACCCACCCACCTGACCCCTTCCACACGACGACAGCCCCCCGCCCACCTCCCGCCTCCGTTTCCCAGGGACTCACTGATGCGGCAGTCCGGTCCGGCGAATCCTGGGGCGCATTCGCAGCGGAACCAGTTGACGCCGTCGACACAGATGCCGCCGTTGTAGCTGCGGAGGAAACACAAGGATGAAGTGTTTCCGCGGACCTGACAGAGGTTCGCGGAGAAAAGCCGAAGACAAACACAAAAAACAAAAATCCTCTCTGTATGGGATGACCGACACATTTGTGAAATTGTTTCACTTTTTTAAGAAAACTAAAATATAAACAAAACCCCCAAGAAAACAAAAACGCCTCCATGAAGAAAACGAGTCTCAATATCCCGTGATGTCTGACACTTGGTCGGCGACCGTGGGAACGCAACGACCCAGAGGTGTTACGTCTCTACGGCTACACAACCTCATCACATTCCTGCATATGAATTATTTGTTGTCGTATTTCAGGCCACGGCCAGCGAACAAAGTGGTTTCTTGGATGGATTTCTTTGTCGGATTTCCAAACTCAGAGACTCGGTGGAAATTTTTTCATGTTGATATGCTGCTAGAGTAAATTTATCCGACCGTGCAGCTCTGTCGGTGCTATTCGGTTTACAAGTATATATATGGAACAGTCTGTAGTCCGATTCCTTTCAACTTGGAGAAAACTTGCTCGTATGTGATTTCGGATTGAATTTCCCTGCCCCGACAACAGAACCAAGCAATATTATTCTTCTATCTCTTTACACTGCCTCTCTGGACTGATACTTTTCAACTTAGGGGACAGATTAGCCCCTAATCCTCAGGGGACTGGAACAAAGGGACATTTAACTTCGTCCCGTCCTGCCCACCAGGCTGGATGATGCAAACTCAGCGGGTTCCCACAAGTCCCAAATAATGCCTTAAAAGGAGCTCGTGCGGACCCGGTGGTTTCCCAGGAAGTTTCACATGACGGCTGGTCACCAACGTGACTTCCTTTTTTCTGAGTAACTGCTGCCTGATTTTACAGCCATTTTTTTTTTTGGGGGGGGGGGGTCAATGATAAAATTAGGGAGATTAAAGAAAATAAGTAAACGATGGCATTTATCATCTGTGTCTCAGTTTCATTCCATTAACTACAACGCGACGAAGTACAGAAGTAGATGTGACCTTCAGATCTTCAACTTGATGCTTTTTCTGTTTTTCGTCTTTATGCTAAACCAGAAGTCGCTACAGACCCGTAACCTCCATGGTTCGTCCACATAAACTGAACCAGTGCCTGTGGGGCATTATGATTTGTATTTGCCCCCCCCTCGGTCCATGTTCTGCCCTCTGAGCTAAAGATCAACTTTCTGTCTTTTGACTTTTTTTTCTTCTTCTCCTGCGGAGACTCGGAGCAGCAGCAGGCTGAAGCTGATCCCTGATCAATGTCCCAACTTCGTATGTAAATCCCTCCTGACCACATACCGAGCATCCCCCCCCCCGACCCCCCTCCAAACACCTCCACTCTTCTCAGCCACCCCCCCCCCCAGGTCGCGGCCATTGAATGGCAAGAGGGGGCGTTCTCTTCACACCCTCCTGCCCCCCCCAACCTCTCAAAACCAAAACTACCACTAATCCACCTGTCAGTCATTGTAGGGGAGGGGGAGGAGAACAGAAGGGGGGGGCTTTTGTGCAGGGTATAGCCTCTCTGATCCAGAGAAGCTGTGGGCGGATACTCTGCTCTGATTTAACTACTCTTGGGTCTTTTTGTAATAAATTTCACAATTGAAAAAAACCTTTATCACAATTTCCTAAAACTCAAGCTGACATCTGTAAATGTCTCATTTGTCCGACCAACAAGCAAAAACCCAAAGATGCTGATTTAAAATTATATAAATCAGAGTAAAGCAGCAAATTCTCACAATTGAGAAGCAAAAATCAAGCAATGTTTTGTGGGGTTCTTTTCACCCAGACACAATTTCATATAAACAATTTAAAAGGGGAGTGTGCTCAGAAACACACTGATTTAAACCCCTTTACTTTAGTGTGTGACTGGGTGATTTTAAAAACACACTCTACCACACACACAAGCACACAGGTACAACAAAACCCGTATGAATCCAACTACATGCACCTGCGCTTGCACCTCAGCCTCCGACAGGATAAACGGGAAAATCCAGAGTGCGATGAAGCCCGGAGCTGCTGCGGCGCTCTGCCCCATATCCTCATGTCGAAACAATGCGGCTCCGGTTGGACTTGGTCCAGAGTGACTCAGGAAAGATGCAAATGTCAGCCGGGCTGATGTTGCTATGTTAATACCAGCAAAAAGGGAGGATCAAAAGTGCCATGCCCGAGAGCGACAGACAGTCAGATCAACTCAGGGCCGCGGTCCAGACCACTGGATTTTAATTCATTTTCCAAGAACAAGTGAGGTCAAGTTTAACTCACGACAAGATGCAGGAGCGCATCGGGTCACATGTTTGAAAAAACCAAATAAACGTTGCGCAAACGTGGAGGAGTACGGTTAAAGAGGTGGAGATCCGTCTGCAGGGTTTCTACACCCAACACCTCAACCTCCGACCGATCAACAGAAAGAAAGTTTGACAACGTAATCAGATTTCGGCAGGCAAGATCCCCGGCTCTGCCCTTTGAAGCGGCTGCTCAAATTACCACAAAATACCACAACATAAAATAAAATTTAACAGACCTGAACGTATGAGCTGATATGGAGATATTAAGAGTGTTGTTCCATGTTGAGAGACTTTTGAAAACCGTGCGGGAAAACTGCAGGTAACTTTCACTATCTCTTTCTCAGTCTTTTCTTTAAAAAGAACAGGACACTTTTTTTTTTTTAACACAGCCATGAACATAATTTGCAACCAATGGTTGCCAAGAAAAAAAAAGGGCAAAATCACTTTAAAGTATTCAATGTATTCAAAAGGTTTGTCATTAGGATGATAATAATAAAGAAATCTGACTCACCAGGGATGTGGATTGCAGTCGTCAACATCTGCAAGAGAAAGGAGGTTAGTGGACTGAATGGCAAACGGTCAGTGTGTGTGAAAATAAATGACTTTTAATCCACTACCTCAGGCACATAAAAACCAAAACCTAATTATTAAGCAGGATTTAAATTGTTCCTTCTGTTCCATAAAGCAAAAAATGATTTATTTATAAACTGCAGCAGTGCTTTGGGATAGTTACTAAGAGGTGATAAAGTGAGAATTGCATGTAAAAATTCAGCCCTGAGGCTGTTTTCAGTCTTGAAATTTAAATATATTACTGTCAAATAAGTCAATTTATATAAATGTCTATCTAATGCTGCTTTCCTGTGGTGCTGAGGCCGCCATTCTCATTGGTTTCCAACGTGTGAGCGGCTCTCATGTCTAAATCCAAGGTCGTAATTATGGTAGATAAGCAAGATCCACTTTGGCACAAAATAATGAGGAGATAAAGTCAGCCAAAGTCCTTAGTTCAAGGCGATTATACTCAGCTTTAATGAGTAAAGTGCCAGATCGACAACAGGATTTATTAACGTCACAGAACCAAGCCTTCAATCGTTCAATAACTGCCTTGACTTGTCCTGTCACAGGAAACTTCCCAAGCTGCAAGCATCTCCATATTTCCCATCTCTAAGCTCTATCGCGCCTGACGCCGACGCGACCCGAGGTCCGGCGGTGACCTACTCTGGGCGCAGGTGGGTCCCTCCCAGCCGTCCTTGCAGATGCAGGTGAAGCTGTCCCCTCCCCCGACGCAGGTCCCTCCGTTCTCGCACGGACCCGAGTCGCACGTGCTGTTCTTGGCTGAAAAAACAAAAAATTAACGTTGTTGTGGTTTTTATTTTCCTCTCTCTCTGTCTGTCCAGACTCGATGTCACCGAGTCTGACGCCATGTCACACTGCTACACCGCCATCACCTGAGACTGGATCAGTGTGTGTGTGTGTGTGTGTGTGTGTGTGTGTGTGTGTGTGTGTGTGTGTGTGTGCCTGACCTGTGTTGCAGGTGCTGCCCCCCCAGCCCGAGGGGCAGCTGCACAGGAAGGAGTCCCCATGGTCGTAACACGTCCCACCGTTACTGCAGGTGGAGGAGTCACACTGGTTCTCACCTGGACGGAGGCGACATGGGAAAAAGAAAGAAAAAGAGAAAAGAGAATTTCAAACGTTTGACTCGGTGCCAGTGCTAGGTAGCGATTACTTCAGCTCCAAAGCGGAGCCTGGAGATGCCGTCAGAGGGGGGCGGGGTGGCAAGGGGGGGGGGGGTAGCAAGCCTGCACAGCTGCCAGTGAGGGCATCACACCTCAGAAGGAAGATTAAGAGGCTGAGGTAGTTAAAAAATATAAGACCTAACATGTTGGGGAACACGGAAAGGGAAGCACAAAGGCGCCACTCAGGGGAGCCTCATGGGCTCAATGGTTACAATCTAAATAATCTTTTCAGCTGTTTATAATTCATCTCCCCTGAGCCTGACGCCCCTGAGGAGCCGTCGCTCTTCCTGTACGAGACTTAGATGCGGCATGAGGACATGTTCAGAAAAAGGATCACACAAACATACGTCGAATTCCAGAAATGTACATTTACTTAATGTGTGTATTTCACCCATTTTTCAATCACTTCTTTCACGCAGGCATCACAGATTTCTTTGCAGTCTTTAACAGAGACTTATCGACTTACGTGAGTGGCAGGTCTTCCCTTTCCAGTTGTCCACGCAGTTGCAGTAGAAGTCGTTGAGCAGGTCGACACACTGGCCCCCGTTCTGACAGGGGTTCCTGCTGCACTCGTTCACATCTGGAGCAGAGTCAGAGGACAAGCCGGTATTTAGCCTACGTTGATTCTAAATTGACTTTTAGTCGCCTCGTAGCGTAGAGCTACCAACTCGACGGTGTGGGAGCAGAACAACCGCTCACACCGTTACACACTTTGACAGAGCCAAAGAATCACAGCTCCATGGTGCCGATGTTCACGGTGGAGTCGTGAATGAAGGCTCATGAGAGTAAGTGTCAATGAGAGATTTTGCTTTGAGTATAAGTACTTAATTTGGATTCAAAACGGTTGATTATTGTTGTTGGAGCAGCCGTCCCTCTAAATATTATGTTATGTAACTGCTTATATGTAGTATGATAAGTGACAGTGTCATCTGCAAATGTGCACAATGCCCAATGCATGTAACTGTAGGCATATGCTAGTTCCAAATCAGATTTAGAGTCCGTCAGCTGGTGGAGTTCCCACATTTTTCCGCCCGCCTTCATCTCCTGAACAAACCCCTCCATTGTTTCGCCTCGTGTAAGATCCCCAGACAGCTGATCACTCCTGAGGCGTTCCCGTTGGCCTAAAGGACGGATTCTCTCAGGATGGGTGACTCATAGGCAGCATGGCATAGTGAGGCTCCTCCCTAAAACTTATGTACCTGTGCTGCTGCTCGCAAACTGACCCCACAAAGGACCCGATCTCCCTCCGGCACAACCACACACTCACCGACATCACACAGACTTCCCTCCCAGCCATCTGGGCAGAAACACTGGAAAGAGTTGATCCCATCGATGCAAGTGCCTCCATTCTTACAGGGGGATGACGCACAGTCATTGATGTCTGCAGACAAAGTAAGGACAGATATTTACATAAGCTAAAATAAAAATATATTCTTCGGACGGAGTTAATCGATTTTTAAAGAGTATAACATCCCAAAGAATCCCAAATATTTACCAATTTTTTTTTCTTTTGGAAAGTATGAAACCAAAAACCTCAAAGCAATGGGATGTGAAAGTTTTTTTGGGGGGTTTTTTGGGCAGAGACAATAATCTTCCTACAAGCATTTTTCCTACTCGTGTTGTGCTCATGCTCACTTTCCCCCTCTGGATTTCCTTCTTGTGTTTTTACTGTTTAAGACAGTGATGATTAGTGAAGCAGGAATCTGATTTACTGTAAGAATCATGTGGTTCCCTGTGATGGTAACAGATGATAAATATAGCCTGTGTGTGTGTAGCCAGTAATGACTCACTCTCATGGCAGTAGGTGCCAGTGAATCCCGGCTCACAGGAGCAGCTGAAGTTGCCGGCGGGCAGGCTGATGCAGCGACCGTGGGGGCCGCACACATTGGACGAGATGTGCCACACCCGCTTCTGGGTGTCGTTGGTCGCCACCGCGACCGTGCAGCTGTCAATCACTTCGGGGGTCAAAAAAAAAAGGAGGGGGGGTGAGATGAGGAGCAGGGTAATAAGCTGGAATGTCTTCATCTTCTTACCATGGATCAAAGGGTTCTCCAGGTGTTACCTTGACACTGGTTCGTCTTGCAGTGGTCCTTGAGCTCCGAACAGGTTCTGCCCTCGTAATCATCCGGGCAGCTGCAGTAGAAATCTCCCATCAGGCTGTGGCACTGGGCCTTGTTGTGACATGGATTTGGGCTGCACGGGTCGTTCTGCACCTGCAGAGAATAAAAAAAGTAGGTAAAGACAGGTTTTCGGCAAAAAGTGGAATCTTAGTCCCGCATAAGCAGCGTACTCTGCCGGCTGGATCTAATCCTCACCTCACATGTTGTGCCGGCGAAGCCTTGGGGGCACTCGCACATGAACCCGTCCAGCAGGGCGTGGCAGCGGCCCCCGTTCCTGCACGGACTGCTGGAGCAGCGGTTCCTCTGAACCTCACAGTGTCGGCCCACGAAGCCCGGCTGGCAAACGCACTGGTAGCCCCTGGCCAACTCCTGGTGCGGAGAGACGAGAAGTTAGCAAAGAAAAAAGAACAAGGTGTCAGAGTTCTCAAGTTCACTCTTTCAAGTGTCAAAGTGAATGAGCGTGACAAAGCGCTCTCAGTCACTGGGGAAGCACTTGATCGTTCTCTTCAAGCGTAAACCAAAAGCTGCTTTAGGCTCTTAGTGCATTACGTTGAGCTTCTGAAGTGTAAACAAAACCATTACTTGATCAACAATAAAAGTATTAACAACAATTTTGGAAATCATTTAATCGCTTTGGTGATTTTGTTTTAGTTTCCGTCGGTGTAAGTGACGGGCACTTGAGATTTTGGACTGTGGCGTGGACAATTCAAAAACATTTAACAGACCAAACAGTTTATTTAATGTCATGGAAAATAATTGCTCACTGCTGCCAAATTCAAAACTGCCAACACTTAGCCGGAGAGACATTTGGGGACGATGGGGATCTGTAACAGCAACAGTGGGTGATGTCTTGTGACACTATGTGAAATTAGAAGATTTCACCTGATTAAATTTAGCAGAGAAAATTCCTGCAAATAAAAAAAAAAGTGGACTTATGGCTACATGAGTAAAGGGTAGATGTCCAATCCATAGACAGCTGTCAAAACAAGTGCAATTCCCAAACATGATAATCAGAGAAATAAAAATAATTTTATAAAAACAAACCCTCCAAATTGTTTTAATAATTGAGACAAATTAAATACATGACAGCGTTATTCTGCGTATGTCGTTTCGAAATGCAAACTTGCACCCTGTGAAAATCTTCCCTGACAGTAAACTTAAACAAATGTACTGGGAAACCTGGGTGGCAATTCTCCTGTCTTCATTTTGCACTTGTTCACTGTTGGGAAACCGGTGTTTCAAAACCCAAACACCCTTGAGCGTCTTCTTTTATGTTCCGACAGCTGCTTTGATGATCAGCAATCATCTTCCATCACTCTGTAATATTCCTGTCATGATGCGTTAAGCAAATGTAAAGATTAAACAAAGGCCTCTGTGTGTGGGATTTTTTTTGAAAGCCGTATGGAAACCGTCTCCAGATCCCGATGGTTTCAGAACCTCACCTTGCAGGTGCCGCCGTTCTGACACTGTCCGTGGCAGCTGTTCACATCTGAGGACAGATCAATCACAGCGAAAATGTCAGGTTTCAGTTTGACAAACCGGGAGCTAGAAAAGCCATCGGTGCTGTAACATGCGGCTACTAAAGGAGAGTGGTTGGAAAAGACAAAACAACAAAAACAACCCAAAGCGACAGCGATCCATGCCAAGGAGAGATGCTAGAAGCAGGCTCAAAAGTGCGATGAAACATAAACTGCAGAAGACAGAACTACTCCTCGACATTTTAATACAAAAGATCTTTAGTCTTAGAGCCTCAAGGAGTTAGTCAGGATGTGGAAGGTATAAACAGCCATCAGAGAGGTACGAAAGAGGAGTGTGAATGGTGAACTCGAAGCTCGGCCCCCCTCAACCAGCTAGCTAGCCTCTCCTCCGCTAGCGTCAGCAAAATCATGTATTTTCCAATAGAAGGTTTCTTTAATTGTTCTTTCTATAATGATAAAACATTTTTCTTGCGCTTCTTGTGTCTATACCAATGTAAATGATGTATCTGGTATCCGTATTGGACGGTGTCATTAGAACAACTGTACATGTTTAGCTAGGAAAGGCTGGGGATATTTCGTTAGCGTTGTCAGCAACAGCGTATCCCGTGGTTGGCGGCCATTAGCATGCGGTCAAAGCCTGGTGAAGGCTGTAGCTGTTCAATGCTAACAAAATAATTATGCTTTCCTTGGATGATGTGATTAAGAGTTCAAATTTGACTTGAGTACAATTGTGTGTCGTCTATGGACAGAAAACACGATGAATGTGTCCTAGCTTTTCCAGAAAAGGCCAAAGTAAGAAACCTGCTATGAGAAAATACCCCGAGCTAAAGAGGCTAGTGGAACAGAAGCTAGCCGGCAACGAGGGCGGGGCTCTGGCTCCGACATTGCCACAGGCAGGTGGAAAGAGGCCGAAGACCGGGGATTCGGCTAGATTGATACTAACTGATGTCACAGTTCCTGCCCACCCATCCGCGAAAGCAGGCACAGATATATCCACCAATCAAGTTTTTGCAAGAGTAAGCATTGACGCAAGGCTTGATCCCCGCACACTCATTAACGTCTGCAAAAAGGGAGACGACAGACAGAGAGAGAGTGGATGAGCGTGGCGGGAAACCCACCCGGAAGCCTCCCGTCACCAAGCACCGCCTCGGCCCGCAACACGCTGGCATTAGGGCCAGAGACTCTGGAACCCTCCCTGAACTATGACCCTTAGTTTTGGGCGGGGGGGGGGTGTCACTGTTCATAACTAAAGCCCCTTTCTGACTATTTGTGATGTTAATGGCTTCGTCCAACCTATTACAAAAATGGCTTCTGTGCTTCTCCAAACACCGATCACACGATGTCTGACTTGACACATGGTAGGAAGTTTTAAAAGCTTCAAAGCTAGTTTTGCTGCACTACAACTATTTTTTTTTTGTGCTTTGATTTATGACAATCATCAGTACTGGGGGGGGCATTTGCAGGTTTCCCACTCGTCATAGATCCCTAAAACAATTCGAGACGTTGATTTGAGAGGTAGATTTCGACTGTTTCACACACTTCAACAGCGCAGAGTCACACTTGTTTTCATTTAATTCCTACATTTGACCCCATATTTTCCCCCCTTTTCCTCTCTTTCATTCCTTCTTCCTCATGAGGAAAAACAAACCAGGACTTGTTTTTTAAAATTGTGCTTACCAGTAGGCAGAACACTTGCAGAAGTCAAAACTGGCTCTTCTGTGGTATTTTATGGTATATTAGATTCATTTCATTCCTTTTTGCATTTAAATGAGGATTTTTATTGCAGTGTGGAGCATTAATGTGCATATTTGACCTGTCTGTTAATGTGACTGGATTCAGTACTAGGTGCTGTCTAATCGGACGCCCCTGATGACTTTTATGGGCCGAACGTCCCGGGGTCTTTTTCAAACACGTAAAGTCGCCACAACATTTACAGGCTGAAGTTCACGGCTGAGAGGGTTTTTTATTTCTTCCACAGCTTTCCATTGCCCCCCCTCTCCCTCCGTCCCTCAGGGCTAATGTCTCTCTATTGCATTCCCTGAAAGCCAACCTGCGGCATTCCAAGTGGTCAGTTTCAGAGGCAGCCCTTTGCCGCGCTGCCTCGCTCACTATAAACCGACACAGTGCATTAATACTACTCCCAGGAGGTAAGCGGCACCTGTTGGCCCCGCTGAAATTGAACACCGTGAGCCTTTTCCCAAAAACCCAACCCCCCCCGACCCGAACCCCCGCTCTCTCTCTCTCAGGTACCACCTCGCTCCCTGAAAGGGAAGGCGCTTAGAGAATAACAGGGTCCAAAACACAAGCCGCCGCGTTTCACGCATGTTTACGGGTTATAAAGTGTTTCCTGGCTGGAGTCGGAGAGTGAGAGGGCTGCGCTATGCTGGGGTGTCGCCTCTCTGTAGTGTACATAGCCCCCCCTCCTTCTCCGTCACGCCCAGTCTGGAGCCAAAGATAACCCCCCGGCGGGGTATATTTGGTCCCAAGGCTGGCAGTTGCCAGGCGGGAGGTTATTTTTAGCTTTACTCGAGTCACCTGGCTTGAGTTGCCGATGATACCCGGCGAGTACCTCTGTCGGGCATGCGTGTACACAAAAACACACATCCCCAGACACACTCAATTACACACACTAACTCGGAATTAGTGACCCCCCCCCCCCACCTTGCAGTAACACCACTGTTTAAATGACACGGTTGGATAAACAAACAGCCAGATATGCTGTAACTCTGCAAGCGGACGGATTCCCGGAATAAATCCGGATGCACAGCTCTCGCTGCCTGTAGTTGCAACACACAGGGAAACACACTGATTTCATCACAGCAAAAAAATATCACCCAGCATGCAACATGTTTTACAGATCAGATATGATGCACTGTACATTTCAAAGCAAAATCCACTTCATTTAATTTTGGACAAAAACCCAACTTGCAGATACTGAAATGAGCCTTTTCAAAACACCCCCCCCCCGTATTGTTGTCTTTCTCACTATTACATCCAATAACAGTTTAGTGATCGATCAAGCTCAAGGACGTACCTATCTGGCAGGTCTTTCCCGTCCACTGCGGAGGACACAGGCATTTGAACCCGTTCTCCATGTCGATGCAGGTGCCGCCCTGAGCACAGGGGCTCGAGGCACATTCATCTGTGTCTTAAAAATATGAACAAGGCTGATGTTAAAGACAGAATCACGGCACGTCGAAAAAGAAAAACATGGAAGTAAATAAATCATTCAGTCTCCGGTTCAGCACTGATTTTCTATGTCCTATGTTTTTTTCTTGATGTATCTGCCACTTTTTGAATGCAGGAAAAAACATTTAGAGATATAAAAAAATCAAAGAAAAAAAACAAAATAATGGGAATGTCAGGGTTTTGGTCAATCAAGGAGAGTAAGCGTGTGACAAATCACCTTTAGCACAGGTCGGCCCGGACCAGCCCGCTGGGCAATGGCACTCGAAGCCCGACGTGACTTCGTGGCACGTCCCCCCGTTGGCACAGGGGTTGGACACGCAGGCGTGCTCGGCTGGGGACATGGGAGAGTGGGAACGCTTCATAAATCCGCCATCAGGTTTATCCGGTTCCATCAGAGCTTTCCCACAAAAACACACCGTGGCACAGAAAAAAAACCAAAGCAAAACCCTGGATGCTGAACCCGGTTCGCTCTGATTTGCAGACTCACCGATCTCGCAGGTCTTCCCAGAATAGCCGTCCGGACAGGCGCAGTTGTACTCGTCTGGCTCCGTGTTCATGCACGTCCCCCCGTTCTTGCAGGGCCGGTTGGTCCCACAGTAGTTCAGATCTGCATGGCAGAACAGACACGCCGGGTCAACCTGCGCCGACCCACGCGCTCGACCATCGATACACGACCTGCTGTCGGCGGCGTGCGTGAGAACTCAATCCCAATATCAGCTAAAACCTTTATTCTTTTTTTCCCCCTCATCACTCTGCAGCCCTGTGCTCTTTGTCTTCCGCAGCACAATGACTTGTTGTTACAGGCCTGATTTCATTGTTTTTGTTTTTTTCTTTCCAAAAACATCTGGCTGTGGGTTACGGGGGACACAATGCAAGAATATATTTGCGGCAAACGTAGCTTCTACTTTAGGTCCCCGCCTCTTGGCCAATCACGCCGCCGCCTCATGTGACTTATGTGGCACAAGGGGAAAAAAAACCCGACACAAAAAAACAAACAAAAAAAAAAAACAAGCTTTAAAAGGATCATACCAGTGATTTTCCACATTTTGGCCGATTTGCCTGAAAAATGACAAATACTTTCATTGTAGCTGTCGACTTCTTTTGTAAATCAGACAGTAGTATTACAGATTTTTTTTTTTTTTATGTACTTTGGTTCAGCGCACCAATTGGTTTCAATTAATTTGCACTAAGCAAGAAAATTTGATGGAAAAGTTATCCCCATCCAGGGGTTTCTCGGCAGCCAAGAGGCCAAACGACCCGAGTCCATCTTGTCTTCTCTTTGTCCCAGATATTCTGTCTGTCCCTCGGCTGTATAATAAGCCATCAAAAATATAGAAAAGGTAAAATCCGCCACACCACATAATGGTAATGGTGACGGATTAATGCATCCACGGCGCCTAAGGCAATGGAAACTTGTTGCTTGAAGAGATGAAGAAAAAGCAAATCCAGGGATCAAGAAACTTGCAAAGAAACACACTGAAATGGACCTTTAAATGTACATGCGTCATCTTATAGTCAAAGGAAAAATCATTATCGACCAAATGATGACACATTTAAACATTGTACACGTGAGACAAACACATGTTTTGGCCCTGACCTTTGTCACAGAGCAGACCCCCCCAGTTCTTCTCGCAGGTGCAATGCCAGGGCTCGTTGCAGGTCCCGTGGACGCAGCCCGGGTACGGCAGGCACTCGTCGCAGAGCGGGCCCTGCCAGCCGTAGTTACACCTGCAGCACACAGCGGGAGGCGGGGTTAGTTTATAGGGTCAAACAGAAATATGGAATACTGGTTCTATGCTCTCTCTCTTCCTTGCCCCTTTCCTTCCCCTCTTTTCTTCTGCCCTTCTCCACTTCCTTCCTACCAGCCCTCCATTTTTTTCCCACTCATTCTGTTGAACTTATCTTTAAGCCTGATAATAATAAAACTGGGGACTGATGGTTGTCGACTTCTTGAATTCTAGTATCACAGTATAACTTTTAAATACACTCTCCCAATACCCACTTTTAACTTGAGTAAAATTTCTAATCCAGAAATTCCTGCCCCCCCCCCAACGTTTATGGTGGAGTCGACCTCGGGATTTAGATGCTCTGGAGTTCAGTGGGTGCAACGGTGGCTGAGCGGTTCGTTCGGCAAGATAAATGCCTCTTGTTTCACAAGCACACTGAGAATGTGTTCTTATTTACAGCGCCAGCCCGAGGGGAATATCAGGCACACAGATGCACTTAATAACACAGGCAGGGTGGGGTAGGCGGGGTGGAGGGGAGTTGAAAAACAGGGATATTTAGGTTGTGATAACAAACAAGTGATTTAATCCTTTTTTTCTGACAGCGTGAAAACGGGGAGGAGAACCTGCCGTCGGGCGACGTTTCATGTTAAATTTCGCCTGGCGAACATCTGAATAATTTCGTCAGAAGTGGGAGACAGAAAAAACAGAAAAGAAAAACGGGCATCGACAGAGTCGCGGCTCTAACGCCATAACGGCAACTCGCTGGACAGGACGTCTCCATCACGGTGGATGACACTTTTGCTGCAGCGCTTGACCTTAGGACACATTCCTGTGCTGTGTGTACGTGTGTGTGTGTGGGAATGTGTCCTATCATATTGCTTACAGCACATGTATGTGTTCAGGATGTTTTATTATACATTTTAGGCTTATGCTGAGAGTCAATTTGCAAAAATTCCAGTCCCTAATGGAGTCCTGAGAACTTTCTCTTTCCCCTAAATCTACCAGTGCATTAAGAATATTTCAACATGTCTTGGGTGGAAATAGACTTGTTTTAGGAGTCAGTGTTTTTAACCTGCTTGTTTCTGTCTGATGCATATTCCAGAAAAAAAAGTTTCAATTTAAAAATGACATAAAACACTTAGAATTGATTATCAATACTTTGGTGATCTACTAACTGTTTTAGATACCATTAATTTTATTTTATTTTGCAGATGCATCTCTTCACGTGTTATGTGTTGCATGTCTCCTCAAACTCGGAATGAGAGGTTTTGTGGAACGAGGGTCAGTCGTCTCGAGGGTTGGAGGGCGGGCGGGGGGGGGCGGGGGCAGCAAGGGGTTAGCTAATCTGTTGGTTTATGGTGGCACTCTGTTATTCCAAGGCCAGCGGTAACCTTGCCCCACCTGTCCTGTCATTTCTCTGTCGGGGCTATTTTTAGGAAGCAGCCCACTGCCGCCCCTCCTCCTCCTCCTCCTCCTCGACCACCACCACCAACACCGCCGCCACCACTGCCACAACCCCACCCCCCACCCCCAGTGGATCACAAACACTTCAAAATGGATGCCGACCAAACACTCCTCCCGCCGGCAGTGATATACGGCCCTGTAGTGGGCTGCAGTGGCTGGGTAGCCGGGTACAGTGACAGGCTGCCGGCACCACGGTCCTGGGGCCGGGCGCTGAACCCGAGTCCTTTTTTGGAAACAGCCGACACGCAACTGTGGCACAGAGCGCTGGAAACTGTCAAACGCCAAGTGCTCGCTGAGAGTCTCTGATGAGACATGTAATCTGTATTGCTTTCTCTCTGATCGGTTTCCTGACTTAAACCGAGATTTTACCAGCTTTGGACCGTATGTCATTCAAAGTCCTATTGTAGGTGCTTGAGTTTAGACGACTTCTAACATGTTTATGTGTCTCAAAGGGACATATTTCGTTGGCGAAACGTGTCGGTATCAGGTATTGTAACCTGAAAAATAATAATAATTTTTTAAAAAAGCGTCTGCCTCCATGTTACAGACCCTGGGAGGCCGAGCTAAACGCTAACATCCGCATTCTAACATGCTCCGATGCTCTTTAACATGCGGTGATGCTTAAATGCTAATGTTCACTGAGGCCACCATCTTAGTTTAGCCTGCCAGCGTGCCAACATTTGCTAATTAGCGGTCCCCGAGCTGCTGAGGCTGATGGGAAAAACCCGTGTTTTGCAACCGAAGCAAAAGGGGCAAAACTCAAACTTTGGCCCAATGGTGGAGCTAGACGTAAAGCCAGGGGATCACTGAAGTAGTTATCGTTGATTCCTCTTCCTGATAGTTTTTCTCCCAGCCCCTCATGCTGTATTTTGATATTTTCGATGCAAGAAGGAGCGAGAGGTTGCAGTACAAACAGAGCCAATACAGATTTCAAATTTTGATGGAAAACTTTTTTACAAGTTCATAAATCCAAATCATAAAGAACATGTTTTCACCAGCCTCTGTTTGTGCAGACCGTTTTGGTTTTATTAGTCCAGGTTTTCAGATTTATTCTATTTTCTCTGACACTGCCGCCAACATGGTGGAGCTGAATGTTATTTTGCGGTGCCCAGAGCGGAAACGGACCAAATAAAATTAAAAAAATGAATAAATTTTAAAAAATTCAACAGCAACATCTCTCTCCAGAAACGGTGCCATTGATCTACAGAACCACATTTTCAAATGTCATCAATTCCTGCAGTTTAAAAACAATAAAAGCAAAAGTTGTTTTTTTGTCACTTGGGTGAAAAGTCCCTTTAAGGGACAGGTGAAAGTCAGGGGAATGAATTTGTGCCTCAAATTCAAGGGGAGTCCTCACTTTCTTTACACTTTAACGATTCCGCCCTTTTGACAAAAAAAAAAATTTGTTCGTTTGGAATTTGCACATGGGGCAGATTATCACATATCCACGTTTAAAAGAAAAAAAATGCAGCTGGTGAAAAGGTTCTGGTTCTGTTAAAACATGCACATCAACTCATGTTTCATGCTCAGTTTGGGAGCCGAGACGCCCTTTAACAGCATGCACGACTGCAACAACCTTAATCTGATCTCGCGTGGTAAGCGAAGCCAAGTCATACGTGTGTGTGTGTGTGTGTGTGTGTGTGTGTGTGTGTGTGTGTGTGTGTGTGTGTGTGTGTGTGTGTGTGTGTGTGAGAGAGAGAGAGAGAGACAGTGCATTGTGTATTGTTTACTACAGTATGCGCTGCGGTCGGCGGCGGTGCCCTGCGCACTGTCAGCCGTGCAGCGGCGGTGGCGGTGTGGACAGTCTGTCTGGCTACAGTGTGGGAGAGCAGGGAAATGGCTCCGGGCAGCCACAGGCCAAGGGTGGCATTACCCACGAACCCCGTCGCCGGGCTGCCGCATGTTCCATCAATGGAAGGGGCTGCGGGGGCCGGCCCCGGGGCCGAAAATATCCACGCCGTGCCCACAACCCCGGCCCCGCCGAGGCCTCTCGGGCAAACCACACCCAGAGGACGGGACGGTGGGCAGGAGTAGAGGTAGAGGGGGCTGTTAGTGTTAGCGTTACAGAGTGTGAGTGAGTGTGTGTGTGTGTGTTACCGCTGAATTATTTACAGGGGAGCCTCGCGCCCAAATCCAGCGGACAGACTTAGCCCGCTGTTGCCTAGCTACGTGTTTTAGTAGTGTCACATGAGGGAGCGTAGGTTGTGAATGCTCTGTGTGTAAGAAACAAGATACCAAACACTCATTTTTAGTGTTTTCCCTCTGCCAGGCTGAGACGCTCTGTGTGTTTTGCTTTTTTTCCTGTTTCTCTCTCTTTCTGTCCCTCAGTGTTTTTCTCCGTCATTAACCCTTCGGCCTCTGTTTCTTTGGTCATCGATTCTGTCATTTCTCACACTTTTTTACATTTCTCCTATTTGTTTCATATAATCACCTTAACTTAATGTCCACTTACTTGCCTTTTTAGGGGGCTTTCAACTGATTCACATCAGACATCCGGAGCCCCGTGATACGATCTTGCCCCGAGTTCTCGTCTCAAGGCTCAAGTCTGATACTTAGGTCACGTGTTTGCCATTTCCAGCCATTTCCATGACAACTGAGCAAACTCCATCCACTGATGATGTCTATGAAATGTGGCTAAAAGCCCCCAAGAAAGAGTCAGTAAGTGGACCTTGAGTTTAAATTATTGTCTCAAACAACTATTTTTCCAAGGTTAAGAGTGAAATTTCATTTTCATGGAAACAACCAGCGATCCATGACTTTGCCTGGTCAAAATAATGCAGCGGTTCACTGTACATGTAATTATTCGAGTCTGTCTGTCTCCTATCATACAAGGTTATTACAACTTGGTTCACAGTCTAGTTTATGTTTATTAGGAGGTGAAAACCAAAACGAGTGCACCACCCGAGGCCCCCGCCGTACGTCACAAAAAGTCCTGCTCTGAAACCCTTGTTTCTCCCCCCGCCGGATTACCCCCGTTCCTCTCCTCATTTCTTGGCGCGGTTCTGTTCTCACAGCCTTGATTTTCTGTCCCTTTTTTACGTCGCGTCTTCATCAGGTTTGCCTGTTTCTAAGCTGAACTCCAACACTGATGATTTTAAATGTGTCATTCATGATTAATGTGGACTGTCTCCTATAAATCAACCATCAAAAAGCTTTTTGTTTTTATTCTGGCAGTGCACATCTCCATCAGTCTTCCTCCTTCTCTGCAATGTATGCGTGTGTGTGTGTGTGTGTTTGTGTGTGTGTGTGTTCCAGATTGCTATGAAGCTCAAAATCACATGTTGAGGCACATTCCAGGGTGTTCCTCTCTCTTCCAATCCTCCGACCGTTTCCAATGAGAAATGTCAGAGTCTTTTTTTCTTTTCTTTCTTTTTTTTTTTACTAGATCTTAAATAAATCAAACCTGCGTCAGTATAAGCCCCCCCCCCCCCCCGACAACCCCCGGCTGTGTGTAATTGTACATTTCAGTTCCACGCGTGATCGAACCTAGATTTCTCTCCGCTGCCTCCTCTCGTTACAGTTACAGTTACGTTGTCCGTGCATCAAAAGAACTACAGCTCCCATGAATCTTGGGCTGGTGCTGTACCGGGGCTAACACATCTCGTCTTTGTTGTTATTTTGGTTTGCTAATGTCATGTCTGCTGTGACACAACTATCTTAGAGATGATTTTCATTAAAGGAGAGAAATATCATGTAAACAACAACAAAATACAAACACAAACACACACGCGCATATATATGTGTGAGTTCTGTAGCAAATGAGGTAGACCAGGGCACTAATCTGGGGAAAAGACAGATTACTGTTAAACGTTTCCAAAAGAAACCCATCAGTGTTGTGAACCCTGAACGACGCAACCCCCCCTCCACTCCCCCCAAACACCAGTGCATTACGGTGGCAGCACAGATTTTACGGGCAAATACCTCCAAACCAGTGTTAATGGAACCTTGAGAAGTGTCGTTGCCAGACCTAGTTAGAATTGGACAAATTATCAGGTCAGCCCACATAACTGACAGCTGACTTTTGTCACCCTCAGTCCCGACCTGTAGGTGTCAAAGTCCTTACGTGAGCGGTTTTCACCCTTTCATGTTGTTAATAAATACCGTGAACAACTTTTAACTCCCATTCATACTGAATGAACAAGATAAATAAACTTGTTTCCCTTATTGTGTTTAGTATTATTAATTTATGATGTAAATGTTGTGTAAATGTTTCTGTTTATGATGTTTTTTTTGGTGGGTTTAGTCCCCCCCCCCCAATAAGGGGTGGGAGGAATCCACACTTCCTGGCAAGTGCCAGCCATAACATGGCCCGGGATAGGAAGACGTGATGTGGCCTGCAGACAGTAGTGGGGTGGGTAAGCGGGAGGAATGGGGGGGGGGCACTGCTTCTTTGCTGCTGGGGGCCGGGGGGGGGGGGGGGGCAAAGAGGAAAACATAGCAAAAAACAGGCCTCTGTGTCTCTGTGTGCGGGCAGGAGCAGGCCAGCCGCAGGACAGGAAGCAGAACAATGGCTTCTGGATCAGAGTGGAGCTGAGGGATGGAGGTGGAGGGATGGGGGGGGCACTTCACAGAACTGGGATGGGGGAAGCAGAGCGGTGGGGTGTCGGGCTGCTTGGTATGTTATCAACAACCCCCCCCATCAGTCTGTTGTGTCACCACTGTTATCCTCATCAGGCTCTTGCGGGCGGTTTCCATCCAAACAAGATCATATTTTACATCGCTTGGCAGCCGCACGCCGCATAAGGTGAGCGAGGTGGAACAACAACAAGAAAAACAACACAAAAAAAACTGGAGGCGACTTACTTGCATTCCCCCGGCATTTGGCACCCGCCATGCAGGACACTGCATCCTTGCTTGCAGATGGCTTTTTTGGGGGGAGGGAAAGAGAGAGGAGAGCGTGACACAATGTCCACAATCATCATTTCAGAAGCACATTTAAAACCGTCAGATAGAAACTGCCCCCGGCGTTTGCTGTTTTCAATCATTAAAATCTCGTTTCCTGTGTTTTTTTTCTTGTTTGCGAAGCACGGACGGTCTTTCGCCGCGGTTTCGCGGCAGCCATTGTGTTGGGAGCACGGAGTCGTCCCCCTGGCATTTCGATGAGTTCCCAAACATTCCCCGAATTCTTGCAAAGTGACACTTGACACGTGAACCTCGATGAACTTCCAGTTTTTCTCTGAGAAGCACGGTGAGCAAGGGAAACTGAATCTATGTCCATGTCATCTCAGGAATTTTAAGTGTGGATTGTTTTATTTGCGGTTGATTATCTTTTCCTAACAGTGTTTTTGTGGTTGTTTTTTATTTTGACTCTCAAATAAGAGCTAAAAGAGATGTGATAAGTCAGTATTGTAATTTAAAAAAGATAAAAGGAAAATTCAACAGGAGCTGCAGCACAAACAACATAGTGTATTGTACAAAGTTTACTGCTTCCTACTTACTGGAATCAGCTACATAATTAGAGTCCAAATAACCAACAAAAAAGCAGTTTACCGGAATCTGTATTTTAACTTTTGTCAAAATGGATCTGCTAGGTTTAAAAATTCTGTTTTGTTTTGTTTTTTTTTTTAATGAAAAATCAATAAAAAAGGAAATTAATGGGTCTTTTTAATAGTATTTCATGATGGCCTGTGTATTCCTGCGGGTGTTTCCAGTGCGATTGACACCGTCCCCTCACCTGTTTTGCAGTCGGGCCCCGTCCAGCCCTCCATGCAGCCCCGGTTGCCGAACTGGTCGCACACGTAGTGGCCGAAGTAGTCGTCGCGGGGGCGGCAGACCTTGTTGCACTTGCTGCCGTAGTAGTGCTCGTCGCAGCGCACTCGGACCGTGTACTCGAGGCTGGCGACCAAGCTCTTGTACTCCACCGTCTGCCTCTCCTCTCCGGGGTAGATCGTCCCCTTGTGGATGCTGCGCTCGATCAGCAGCTCGTCATCTAGAGAAAAAAAAAAAAAAAAAAAAGATGAGACAAAGATGAACAAATGGACTACAAACGCGTTGAAAAATAAAAACAAGATGGAAGGGGTGTGGATGATATTGTCATATAGCCATTATATTATTAGTCTAGTCTCACTTTTAACAGTGGATGGTTTTTCTCTTTTTGTCTGAACAAAAAACACAAAAAAACTAAACTTACTTATTGTTTTCTCTATTTTTAAACATCATAAACTGAACACCTTTTCGTCACTTTCACTCTGCCTGTCAAACGTGGCAGAATTCTGTTTTTTTCTGAAAAAAGCAGCTTCTCACCTCTACCTGACGACCGATCTGTTTTTTCCCGCCAAAAAAATTTCAACTGTCAATGTCCGCCACACCAATTAAGCTAACGCTAGCTTTGTGAGCTGTTTGAAAAAAAAAAACAAGAAAAACAAATAGAACTGTCTCTTGCTGATTTTTCTTTTTTTTTAAATACTTTCAGTCGACTTGTTTTAAAAACACATTATGTAAACATAGTGTGTTTGTGTGTAAACTTCCCCAAATGCAAAAAAGAGCAGGACGGGGCAACGAATGTTGGTCTGAACACGAGGAGGAAAACCACTCGGTGGATGTTTTGGTCTGAGCGGAGCCTGCACTGAAAAATGAAGGTAGCTAGCTGATGAGGTTTCTGGAGCCTCTGCATTACATTAGCACTGCCACCGTAGCTAGTAAGCTATCGATTGCTTACATTCACTCTTCTGGTGAGGGTTTCAGCAAATGTATAGCACACTAGTTTCTCAGCAGTAGAGCGAAAAAAAAAAAAGAAAGAAAAAACGTGTTCAACAGGTCAAGTATTTGGGTCAGTTAGATAGCAAAGTCAAAACAACAGAAATTCTGAATGGCATTCCAGGGAGCAAGGCTGATTCCGGATGCGGGATTTGACCCGACAACCCGGCGTTTGGTGCGATTAGAGAATTCCACCAGGCTTCAAAGAATGCCCGTTGTCGACAGAGGATCAGAGGGGAGGTGTGACCTCTGATCAAACATCCCTCTGTTTCACCAGGAATGTGATTTTAAAAAGGGGGGAAAAAAAGGGGAAAGAAGAGGAAAATGAAACAAGCACAAACAGAGGGTGTAGGTGCGAGGTCTGCAAGGGCTTGATAACTGAAATGCTTTTTCAGTTTTCCTGCTTGGTGAAATGCTTCTCTGCCCCCCCCCCCAATCCCCTCCACACTCCCCCTCTCAGGATATCCAGCCGTGACTCCATCGGAGCCAGGCCGGAAATAATAAGGGACGGGGGAACAGACGAGGAAGGGCGACATAGGAAAGGGCCTTTAGCTCGTTCTCAAGGAACAGAAGCACCGTGACCCAGCAGGCTTTGCTGCTCTGCCGCCACTTCGAGAGCCAAGGACGACCGGGATGGGACAGAGCTGGACGGGAGGACTCGTCCCCGCTGCTCATGGTGTTGTTGTCTTCAGTGGGAAAGCACCAGAACAGGCAGAGTTAACGGTTTAAACCCAGAGGAAAAATAACAGGGGGGCTGCAGTGGCCAGGATGAGCTACGTTTAGATAAGCAGGTTGGACCGTAAATGCTCCCGTTAAAATTTCCTCTCGAGGACTTCTTGGACATAAAATTTGCCGTCCTGTGTCCAGTCTCTCACAGGATACAGGGTTGAAGACGGGACATGGACTTGAGCTCTGCTGAATCAATTGTGAAACTGTCAACTTGAAACGTTTCCCACTAAACCAATTTGCATCCATTTGCTTTCCCATTGAAACTGCCTGTAGTTATGCCATCTCTGATATTCATTTTGTGTCTAAAAAGACCTTTAGACCTTCAGCTATTCAGAAACACCTTGTAACTTTTGCTAAAACAGCGCCAACTATGGTATAAGTTGCAATTACAGGATAGTGGTAAATGCTAAAATGGAACCCAGTAGTTACAAAACCAAAGAGGAGTCATTAGGTCAGTAAACTACGTTGTTTATGTCAGTCAGACAGCTATATTTAAACATCTAAATTTTGCTAACATTAGCTAAAATTAGCCACAATCAGCTACTCTCCATAGCAAACCAAGTCTCAATACTGACACACACCCCTTGTTATTATTCTAACTTTAAAATTAACATACAGATTAAATGTTTCAGAATAACTGTAACAATGATTTATGAACTGATGCTTAAGCCTTTAAAACACAATTTTGCCTTTTACAATAAAACTGCTGGAGCCTGGTCGTTTACAGTTCTCACCTGGATTAGATTTGCTGAGTTTTCCTCCAGGTGTGAGGGGGTTAGGATTATTTTTTTTGTTTTTCTAATTATAAATTAACTTTGTTTATTAGAATGAACTTTATAGTGTTCATAACATTTAAAGCTTTAACTTTCTTAAATGCATCAACTGTGAATTTTAACGAACATTCCTATGTGTGTCTTGAGAGCTTCATCACAAACGCTGAAGTTTGACACCATAGAAAACGAGTAGAAGAAAAAAAAAACCCTGCTAAGATTCCATTTCTCATGCTGTACTGATTTACCGAGTCTCACTGCGAGCTAACACACTGCCACAGATTCCAGTCCCACACCCGCCACCTGAAACGCCCAGGCGCTCACTCCGTGCTGTTCATCTCCAGCTATTAGATATAAAAATATAGACCAATCATGAGCTTTCTCTGAGCTGGTGGAGACACGCTAAGAGAGGCTGTTGTTACCAGGGAGAGCGTGGGGGGGGGGGTATATAAAACTTACATAAACAAGGAGGGCCTTCAGATCCAAGCGGCCCATCGTGTCAAGAGCATCATGATTTCAAAGAGAAGCCTTCACTTTAAAAACAAAGCTGGACTGTGTTTTTTCCCACTTTTAAGCCAACATGCTACAAGCTGCATGTAACTAGAGTGTTTTGTGGGGGGGGGGGCTTTGGCTCTTTGACCTTTGACCTCTTTACAGCTTGTCACTCGTAACGGTGGTGATCTCTGAACCGAGGTTGCGGCTGTGTTCACATGGGCATCTAAAATTTATCTGCTCGGATTTTTTTTTCCCTCCCTTCGCCTGGCATTTGATGTTTACTACAGAAATGTACAGGCTCATTTTTATTCAAGTTCCCGTGTAGAAGTTGCCACATGGACATAACAGAAAATCGACCATAGCTCAAATATAAATGTTTGAGCATGACCAGGCCTCCAACCAGGGCTGGGCTACATCTGAAATGTGTCAATACAATACTTGAGTTTAAGTACCAATACCAACACAATATTTATGTTGAAAACCAATTTTTAAATATGCAAATATGTTTTTCATTATTTATCATGTTTACTAAGAGCTTGTGATATGAAGGACAAGAGGTCTGACACCAGTTTGCACTCCTCCAAAGTTTTTTGACACTTGAAGGAAACTTTTCAGCTCGTACCAAAAATATAAATAAAAAAAATAAATAACAAGAACCACCATAGCTGTAACTGAGAGACCTTTTTTTTCCTCAAACCCACAGTCAAGAGTCAGAGTCCTAAGTTTTTGCTTGGGATCCCTTATAATCAAGTGATAATTACTTGTGGTCCCTCATTGGAGGTTATGGCTTCAGCCCGTGGACGAGCCATGTGAAGTTAAAAACCAAAAAGGGGTTTTTTTGGTTCACGGGTTGTTTAATTTGGAGGATGTTCATAGGCCTGAGGAGGTGAAAGTTTCCAGAGTTTCCACCAAAAACAGAACTTCTCTTTATTTCTCTTCAATCATATTGTGACCCCCAGCCCCCACTCAGACTTAATTTGGGTTCCCATGATAGACAGCTGTTAAAAGCACAGCTGGAGTGAGAAACAGTGCCAGAGCTTCAGTCTCACCCCGACAGTGATGATAAAACTGGTTTTCAAAGTGTTCCCCTGTTCTGGGAGGCATCCTCCTCCTGGTGGAACTGGGACCAACCTTGATCATTTTATATGTTAACTAAAGTGTAAGTTGTGTGCACAGTGAAGAAGGAACACGTCAGCCGGTCCAACAGTGTGGACAACAGACCTCCAAGGCTCAGAGAAATAAGATATATCAGGCCTGGATAAACAGATAATACCTGTTAGCAGGATATATCCGTGGTTGGTCATGGTCATTCCGTGGGATTTGTTGACTATAATAAATTTTCGACAGCCTTATTCCTTCACCCCTGGTTTCTGATGGGTAGGTTCTTCAGAACTGATCGGTATCGGTATTTCTCCACTCTCCAGGGATGCTCCAAGCCGACCAACAATCCACCAGAGCACAGGGAGGCAGCGACAGTCCTGTGCTCTGTTCTCTTGCCATTTCTATTTTGTTTTTGAAGAGGCGGTGGCTTCCTGTGGCATAAACAGCCTTCACAAAGCATTCTTTTTCCTGAGGCCTCCGTCCCCACCCCCCTACCCACCTACCCACCCACCCCAATCTTATGCCCAGTCCTGTTTGTTCGAGGCTGCAGCAGAAAATACTGTTACACAGGGCAGGAAACTCACCTTGTGCCCCCTCAGAAAATCAACCAGCCACTCTGAGGTAAAATCAGAACCTGGGGACACCTTGTATTTTAATTTTGTTTTTTGACAAACTTGTGCTCAGGTCATTTTTGGGGAGTATCCTAAGAGAAGCTCAATACCACCCTCACATCTGTGCATTAGTTATGTTTCTAAGTCTGGGAAAGTAAGCACATTAGGGTACCCCCCAAAATGTGGAACCATCCCAATTCCATTTCTAAAACTCTTTCATTGTAAACACGTGGAACCCTGTCAAAGTATAATCAACGTATACAAGAAATGGACTAACACCAACCAATAAACAGAAACAAGCAGTTCCAATAGTGACGCTGAACTTCAGCAACTCTGTGGGTTATATTAGAAGCTGCTTTGTATCTCTCTTCAGCAACATTTCTGAGCAAAACTTGCAGGTGATTTTCATTATCAGTTATCAAGCCAATCAATTTGCCAGATGACTTTCAATGTGAGTCAATGAGACAAAGAGCCCATCCCAAACCTCAGGCGACGGCTTCAAATTGTCAGTTTTGTTTGGACAAACAGTCGAAAATCCAAAGTTAATCAAGTTAATTATTCTGCAACAATTTTGATAACTAATGAATCATTTCTGTCATTTTTGAGCAAATGTGGCAAAAATGGTCAGGTTCCAGCTTGTCAAATGTGAATATTTGTTTTCTTGGTGTTTTATGAATATAACTGAACAAATGTGTTTTTTAATGTATTGGTTTTTGGATAAACATTGTTTTCTATTAATTTTCTGTCAGTTGACTGAATCAATTAATTGACTCGATGGTTTAGTGTCAGGTAGCACCATCAGATACTTAGTGACAATCCAATGCCAGTGGCAATACAAAATATCACCATTTAAGGAATGTGTGATACTGGCTGTTTTTTCATGACGCAGAACCGTCCAGATGTTCAGCTTGACTTCAGGAACCTTAATTCACTGTGCAGCTGTATTATGCAGAAAAATACAGTAGAGCGTAATCAGGACTCGTGTTGGCAGACAATCAGAGGACTCGGACTAGGCTCTCGGGCAAAACAAAACGGGACTGGAACATCCCTGGATTCTTGTTCCTGTGCAAACCTGGTCCAACACAGATGAAAACCCTCTCTCCCTCTAACCATGCTACAGCATCACCAAAGCTCGCTTCGCCTGCACGCAACAACCCAGACCTGGATACGACAGGTTCATGCCTGCTGCCTGACATGTATTGAAAATAATTCCCTGAAAAGGCATGAAATCCCAAACTAAGGCAGAAAGAGAGAAGTGAAAGGAGACAATAGACAAAAGACCACCTTCAGTAAACACCCCTTAAGAATATGTGCTTATTATGTAATTACATTTATATTTTTGGCTCAACTGTGTGACTCATAATTAAGTAGGTGAGGTTTCATTTTGACAGGATGCTTGGGTGCTGACAGGCTCACTGACTGATTCAGGGATCAAAATTGTGAACACACAATGAGAAAATACTCAGTCCAAGTCTACAGAGCAGTCAGATATATCCGTGGATATACCCCCCCCCCCCGAAGGTTAATAAAACCATCCATTTTGACCCTTACACTGCCAGAGCTACAGGTGGTCTAAGCAAGTGAAGACTAAAGTGTCTCACCGCCGACGCTGAAGGAAGGCAGTCCGGATGCCTGCCTGTCACAGCGTTTCAGGGATAATGAAGTGGTGGCAGCCCAGCAGCTGCCAGGATGCTAATTAGGGGAGAGACATCATAGGGTAAAAAAGGAGGGGGGGGCAAAAAAGAGAGAGACGTGGCCCGCAATTAATGGCTTAATGAGGCAATGTGCTCACAGGCTTAATACTAAGAACTGGAGAAAGCCCGGGTGACCTGAGGACGGTGAGTCATGGGGAGATGGTGGTGGCAGAGCCAAGATAAGCTAGCTGTCAATCGCTGGGTCAGATCTCTGGCTGGGAAAGTCCAAGGTGTTACTTCATACCTGTTTTCATTTTTTTTTTTTTTTTAAGGTGGCTGTTTATCATTTGCCACCGACGTCCCTTTTATTTTAGTCAGCCAGTTCATATCACAAGTTGTGTTGACTTTTTTGTTCCATTGCGGCTCTTGTATTGTTCTTCGAGATAAGATCTATTCACCTAATCTAGCTGTGGCTTTGAAGGTGTCGGTTTGCTTGAACCACTTAGTCCGCACAGCGTCTGAAGGCACAAGTGTTTACGGTTGTTCAGAGTAGCTATACTTGAAGGTGGTGTGAAACACCTGTTGTTATGGAGAAATGCACCAAGCGTTGTTCAATATGAAAACGAGGATGATGTTTTTTGTGTTGTACCAGGCTCTGAGGCAAATTTTCCTCTAGGGGACGATACAGATGAAGTTGAAGTAGCTCAAGTTGAATGTGGGGTGCTTTTGGACGGTCTTCAACGGAGACATTTGCATCTGGTTGTAGACATGAAAACTGGCAGAAATACCTCAACAATGGCTACTTGAATTGTGCCCCGATAGCAAGTTCTAGTGATGCACCAATCAAACTCTATATGTCCAAAGCAATGGCCTCTTTTTGCCACATTTAAAGGCTGCAAACCTCCCTGTGAAGAACCAGTTGGAATCATTTTCATGTGAGGTAATAGAAGGCCACAGTTGCCCTGGGTATCATAGCCTTTGTCAGTGTGTTGCAGCAAAATACAAAGGGACAAGACTAAACGTAAATAGGTTCCGGCTGTCGAACCCAAACTCTAGCAGCTGAATGAAGCTTTATACTGTCCGAGCACAAGTTCTAGAACTGAGCTCCAACATATCCAACATATCACTAGAGTGCAGGAAGATCAGATACATCGCATGAAAGCAACATAGCAGCTACAGTATAAGATGTATCTGAACCCATTATAAATCTTTGTCTGAGCCTTACTGATCCTGAGCCAATATTAACGATTGGAGGCATGTATTTCCTCACTGCCAGTAAAAGTCCACAAAGGGGGTGCCATCGGCAGGTAGGAAGACCGATAGCTGAAGTCACCAAATGATCCAGGCCCTAAATCAGCCTAGCTGGAGGACTGAGCCAACAGCTGGCGAATCCCGGGCTGTCTTATCACACAGATTGCATCCTTCAATTAACCCTCCTTCCTCCCAGCGGTGTTGGGGAACAAAAGCCAAACAGGAGTGTGCAAAAACAGGATACGCCTGTATACCAAAGAAATCAGTGCGTAGGCAGAAGGTAGGTCAGGACTAATGATGAGGCCTCAGACTCCAGTTCAGATGGTCGGCGTTGGTGGCTTGGTAAAAACACGCAGTCGTGCAGGACAGTCATTATTTGGGGTTAGCGACAGGCACTTTGTCGATCCCATATGCTGACTTGGCGACTACTGATGAGCGGCCAACGACCAGTCATCTGGAGAAGGGTGAGCATCAACAGAAGTCGACCACCACTTAGACCTCTGCAACACCTCTGCACATCTGTTGACATTAAATCCAGAGGTAGCGTCCATGGTCGCCAGAGGACGACTTCTAGTGATTTCGGTGACCTTTTGATTTTCTTTTCCTCTTCGGCACCAAAGGTTCAAACCTTCTGCTCGTTCATTGCTTTTTTTTTTTTTAAGGCAACATATCTCACCATGCTAATAACCATATTTCCCAAATATCTGCTGGTAACATTCCTGATCCTCAGTGGATAAGTGCTTCCTACTTCGCAAGTGTCAACAGCACTTCAATTTCACATTCAAGATATTGCACAAAATGTGGGGGCTGATTGGCGTGAGATCTTCGGACAATATATCTGTTTCCTAAAGGATGAGCCCTTTTGATTCTAACGACATCACAACCTTTCCTTTGGTACCCGCATCACAGGTCTCTAAAAAATAGGTCAGTCTTCAATCTACACAGCAGACTGCAAAGCCTCTACTGGGGCTTTCGATCACCAGACGTCTTGGCAATGAAAACCTCTTGGCAATGGCTTGTTTCACATGTCAAGGTCACAGCAACAAGCAGGATGATCCAAAATGTGGAACAAACACTCATTTTGATCACATTTTGGGACCTGAGCCTGATCTCAAGAAGAAAAAGCTTAAATATTTTAAAGTAGAGGGGATAAATTGTGTGAAATGGGGCAGAGGGAAGAGGAAAATGGCTCAAACCTTTTAATATTTTTCTGCAACACCTTGTTTGAAACAGTACTAGGAAGGGGGGGGGGCTTACCATTGCTGTGAGTGCCGTTGTCCCTATCCCATACTTCCACTATCACTGTGTACGCTCGCTGTAAGAAAAAGAGAGAGAGGAAGGGGTCAGAGGTTATCACAGTCCACACTAATACAGAAACGTAGCGCGCACGCACGCACGCACGCACACACGCACTAACTCCTGCTGAAACTCAGGTAATGCCCACTTTGAGACACAACGTGCACATGATGTGGCGTTTACACAGAAACTCAGATACCAGCCGCCGTCACTCATAAACTGACGCTCGTACTTTGAAACACACACACACACTTGGCATAAAAGTAGTGTATAACGGTGGGAAAAGAAGTCCTGTTCCCACGCTGCTGTCACTGATTAGCTTCCCTCTCCACGAGGCCGGTTAAGAAGTGCAGCTGCTGCTTGGGGAGCGAAAACAAAACACTCACCTGGAAGCCACCAACACAACATTATTCATATTTCACCAGACAGACCGACTTTATTATGACAATCTGGTTTACTAACACAAAAACGAAATCCAGTGTAGTTTCTTCCTTGTCGGTTCTGGCTCAGGTAGGATTTTTTCCCAAAATCACCTTTTCTGTGACCTGTATTGATTCAAGAGGGTGCGTGTCATATTCCTTCTTTTTTTTTTTGGGGGGGGCAGTTTGCTCAAGGGCACATTGTGTGGTAACGTATTGATTCCCTGTGGGGGAATTCTGGCCTTCTCCATGGGGATCTAAGCAGGAACTCGGCGTAGCCTTTTTCAAGTGGAGGGGGGAAAAGGACACTTGGGATGATGGATTCAACGTCGTTCACGGTTTCCTGCAATGTGCTGCAGCCTGAAATAAAGACTCAGCCACTCGCAGAATGATATTATTATACTTTAATGAAATCTAAAATTAACCTCTGAGAACAGTTTCATTCTTGCTTTTAACTATGAGGCTAGGGATGATTCCCCCCTCTCTTTGGATACACTTTTTGTTGCAGCCACATGAGCATTGTTTAAACATGGAAAATCACCCAAGACAACAACAAACGATCTATTACATTGTAATACGACGCGACAGAAATCGGAGCGTCACGCTGAAGCGTCTGGAATGGGGTGAAAAAAAACCTTTCTGAGTTTTTAGAAGCCGGAACAAGCAGAGGCAAACGGCCCAGACGGTCCGGATGTGGTGGAGACGTGTCCCTAAAAACTTGCTACGCCTAAAGTCACCTGTCAAGAACCAGGCTGAAAGTTCTGACAGTCACCGGCCAGACACCTACGTAAAGCCCGGAGCTGAAGGTGCCATTGAGTTTACTAGATGGGCTCATCACGGCATCGAACATATGCCGTTTGCCTCCAAAAAACTACTCGTCACAGCGACACGGACTGCAATAATTGTGATTGGTCGGTTCGGTAGCGTCGCATTTCCAGCTCCTCCTTCTCCACCACAGTCGTACAGACCGTCTCTTCAGACCGTCTTCTTTTCGTCATCCGTCGGCGGCGGTGAGGAAGCCCAACACAGTGGCATATGAACACAACCGCCAACTAGTGCTTTGGTTGTGTAACTGCAGAACGATGCCAACTCAGAGGCATATATGCTCTCGACACCATGGGCTTGACGCAGAAGCATAAATCTGACTATGTCCTTTAAAGTCAACATTTCGTTTAGCACAGGTATCTCTGAGAGCGATTCTGCAGATTAAAGTGTTGTTTAAATAACATTACATTAATCATTACACATGACTGAGTGCTATGACACAGCATCTTGTGGATATTGTGTGTAAAAGCGCAGCATGCCTCCACACTAAATCCCCCCGGCAACAAACCCAAACTCCAGATTGTTTCAGGTGCAGAGCTGTTTTCTCCCCCACATTTTTTTTCACGGGCGTCAGCAAACAAACGGAGATGGAGCTCGCCGTCTGTCAGCCGCATGGGGTCGGACGAGCAGCTGTGAGTTCCCATGACCCGGGTCTGACTCAGAGCGACCGGGGGCTGCAGGGGAAGATTAAAGGGGAGGTCGCATAGTGGTGCTGGGAGAGATTAGAGACAGAGGCAAGGCTGGAAACATGAAACAAAAGCTAAAGGTACTTTAAAGCTAATTTTATGGTACTCGTTTTTGTTTTGGGGGGGGGGGGGGTGGAGGGTCTGGTGGTTGGGGGGTGAGGTGAAGTTCATGGTGCGGAAAAACAAAAAAAAAAAGTTTACTGGAAAGAGGCAAGACCGTGTTTTCATAAGAACCTGGCAGCCGCTTGACGTGCGTTCGCAACACGTACGTTCCTGTTTATTTCTCTAGATTCGCAGTTGCTCAGGTGGGAACAAGGAAAGTGTGGTGAAGCGGATGCTGAAAAAAAAAAAAGGGACCTGGCTGCCAGGAGGGCAAATATAATTTAATAGAAACCGCAAAACGTTTTATGGTCGGCCCATTGTCTAAATCATCGTCTGGCCTGTCTGGTCAACGGCCCAGAACCCGAAGATATTCATTTTACAACGATATAAACCAGAGAAGCATAAAAAGCTCTGGTTTGCAGAGGCCAGAACTGGTGAATGCTGCACAGTTTTGCCCGATAAAAGCCTTATCTAGGTATCTTAGGTTCCCCCCTAAGCGCTGAATGAGAACTTGGACAAAAAAAAAAAAAAAAAAGAAAAACAGGAGGAAAAATGTGCCAGTGAAAATTGCTACTGGGATTTGGTGGAATTAGCTTTCAGTTAGAATCTGCTCTGCTCTGAGGTGGATTTCACGTCTCCTTCATAACATTTTAATAAAGAGTTATGACTTTTAATAATTTGGTATTGTTGTAAATCCGCTTTTCGTGATGCTATGTAATGATAACATGTTCACATACGGTTTGTTCTCAAAATGTTCATCGTCCAAATTAACGAGGCCAAATTTTTTACACTTATGAAGGGTTTTGTCTGATCTAATATAATGAAAATGTTTACTGCACTTTTAATCAATCTGTGGGTACAGTAAGTATGTGATTTTACAAGCGTTTGTCCTATTTTAATACACTGTAAACTGATATTCTCACCAACATTGTGAAACTGAATAAAAACACATTGCCCAACCTTGAGACCAACGTGGTCCAGAGTTAAATTTTTTCAACTAGAAAACTGAGAAATACATCGATTTAAAAAAAAAAAAAAAAAAGTCAGTGGTGGTGCCATTAATCATTTCAGCGATTGCACCAGCACTGATGGTCACTGGCAACGTTACGTTTTTTTCCAGATTGAGATCTCGTCTGAGGATTAAAAAAATATATATATAAAAAATGTAAAAAATACAAAAAATGTCGATGTTGTCGGCGAATTGTCGAGGCGGCGACACATCAAAACTCTGAGTCTCGTGTCCTGCATTCCGTCCCAGCGCGCGTCTTGCCAGGATTTTTATTTCGAAATATGGAGTTGGACCGTTCTCAGGCACATGGGGGATTTATGGACCTGTGTGTGAACCCGAGGGAGGGTTGAGGGGGTGGGGAGGGGGCAGGCTACAAAATGCGATGTAGCTTCCAGAAACGCAGATGGCCTTTTCACAATCCGAGTTTTTTTGTTTGTTTGTTTGTTTTTTTAACCATTCACTCCCTCTGAGAGTGTGAGGACGTGTTACGCCATCGCCGAAGGCAGGAGCCAACCGGAGCCGAGCGCTTACATCACCAAAATGAGATGAGGCAGTGGTCGCGGCAGCGGCTGCGGTCGCCACGGTGACCCCCGTCTCCACCGCTGCGGTCGCCACGGTGACCCCCGTCTTGCAGCGGTGGCTGCGGTCTGTGCTGACAACCATCAAGCTTTTCCTCGTCTGCTCTCTGCCTCTAGTAGTGGATTTAACAGTCTAATTGGGGGGGGGGCTCTCTCCACACTGCTCTACTGTTGTTCCACTTTTTAAGGATTGCAGTGACAGAGGAAGAATCAGCCGGGGTAGTTGTGCTAAATTAAAAAAAAAAAACAAAACAAGAAAAACAAAACAAAACTCATTTTCTAACCAATTAGGACCAGCTGGTTCTGACACAGTTGGAGAAACTGCACTGCGGAGGACGCTTGTTTATCAAATGGATGAACTCACTGTGAAGTGAGGGGGGCAGCAAATGCTCTAAGTCTGTCTACTCTGTCGAGAACATTCTTTCCACCCGAGGTCGTTCGGTTTCACCAGGTTTTATGCTTCACGAGCGTAAACAGTCCATTTGTAGAATTAATCAAACCATCAGACCCCGCCCACCCTGATAGAGATGGTTCTCGTTATCTTTATCATCCAAGCCAGCATAATCAGAATCAGTGGCAGGTCGAGACAAATCAAAAATAAAGTGTAGTAACTGTGACCAGTTTGCCTTCTATCAGCTGGGACTGTGAGGCTGGGGGGGGGGGTGTCGATCAGAAAATCTCCTCTTGACTTTGGAAGAAAAACCCAAAACATATATTCTTCATTCATCTTTACTCGATACACTGAAGCTCAAAAAGAAAAGAGAAATACTTGCTGATAGCCAAGTGTAAACGACACCGCTGCCCCTCATCGGGCTGGGGCTCCTCACCATCGGCGGGAGACGGCGTGGCGAGGGGCCCTGCGGTGATTGAGGGGCCCGGCGCAGATCAGGGGAGGGGCTGTGTGCAGTATGTGTGGCCCTGAAGGACAAGTGTCACATCATTGCTGAGACAACCTCACCTCATGAATCAACTCTGTGTGTGTGTGTGTGTGTGTGTGTGTGTGTGTGTGTGTGTGTGTATGTGTGAGATGGGAGGGGACGGGAAGAAGGGGGGTGTCGGGGAGACACTCGACACCTCCTAACCAATTTACAGGAGTCGGAGGGATTTGGGTTTTCATTAGGCGAGGAGAGGCCGGCCCCTCATCGCCGCCTTCACCTGTTCAATGAATAAATTACCGATCGGCTGCGGCAGGAACAGCCGCTGCCGAGACACAACCCCGCCGAAAATACGCCGCACAGTTGGGAGCTGAGCTGCTCGCTGCCGGTTTTGGCTTTTTTACGCTCTCATGAGATTTATTCTCTGGACTTTTAGACCTCGGGTCTAGTTTCTGGTCCAAAACCAAAGGAATCGTCTCATCACGCCGAGTTTAGCTTCAGCGAAAGCGGGGGGGTGTGGCGTCCATGATGTTACTGTGTATATTAATAACCCTCTGCCGCCATCCATGCCACCACCCGGCAAACAAAGCCCCCTCCCCTGTTGCTTTGAGGCCCCCAAGCGCTGCGAATTCAGAGCAGACACCAAAACAAAACTGCAATAAAAAGCCAGGAGGATTTGCCGATACTCATATCAAACATCCACCTAGAAAACGGCTGTAAATCAAATATCATGAAGTAAAAACAGATTGACAGAGAAACAGCTTCAGAGTCGCTTCAGAAATATCTGAAAAAAAATCGCCCTAGAAATAAAACTAAACTATTCAAAATAAGCTAATGTGATAATATGTAATGTTTATGTCTGAATATCTCCAACCCTGCCAGACTTTTTAGTTTTTCTTTGAAGAATAATCATACATTATCGTCACGTTCTTATCTTATTATCGTACAGGGCTTGACGTTCATGTGATTCCATTTATGCGGTTTGACACGTTCGGGTGCTGAGCAGGAGCCACATGGTTTTGACGTGGGCGGAAAAAAAGACGCTCCCATGAGACCATAGTGGACAAAGGTGGGTGAGGACATTCACGAGAGAAAGAGCTTCAGAGCTGTGCAGATGCAAAAAAAAAGTTTCGTTTGGGAATAAGTGAATACAGATGTACTGCCATCACAAAATCAAACGCCTCTTTTTATAATAACATCACAATCTCTTGCATAGACACACAGGCCTGGAACTCACTGTTCGCTGCTGCCTGATCGAGATAAATATCGGTAGATCAATCGATTAATCGTTGTTCACGAGGTCCCAGGGCTCAATGTGACTTCTTCATGTGTCGTGTTTTGTCTGACACACTTGAGAAAAACCAGAAAATCCTTATTTAACAAGCTGGAACCGGTGGATTTAAAAATAAAAAAAGAAAAACAACCCCAGCAGAACTGGATGGCTGCCTTGAGCGATGACCGGCGCCGAGGTTCAGCAACATTACACTTTCTAACCCACAGCAATAGATACAGAAAATTTAAAGATATCTGATGCATTGACACTTTAGACTCAGAGGTTTCACATGCAAAGGTTGGACAAAAATAAAAAGATAAATAAAATAAAAATAATCAAGAAGATGTTCCTTTAATTTCAAATTCAGAGCAGCTGAGAATAATTAATGTTAAAATATATAAATAAATAAAGAGCCCGAGACCCAATTAACAACTTTCCCAGAGTTGTGATCAGAGGAACGAGGAAAAAAATAAAAAAGCGACAACACCTGTCACGTCACACCTGTTAGTCTACTGACATGAATAAAACATGTCGCTCCCGGCAGAGAGGAGCTGGGATGGTTAATTTAGCACGTTATTAACGGAACAAGCCCCCCCGCTACCCTCCATCCAACCCCTCCACCCGCCGCCTCCGCCGCCGCCTCCTCCTCTCTCCGAGGAGGCCCTCGTTCAGACGGCAAATCTAATCAACGCTAATCTAATCAGGTCTCTATGTGCTGAGCGCCGGAACAGTGAAATGACCCAATTCACTTTTCCCACACCAAAAAAAAAAAAAAAAAAAAAGGAAAAGAAAGCATGAAAACCTATTTCCGTCTCTCCGGGTTACACCGACTCCCCCAGCGACAGAGGGGGGGTTGGGGATGGGGGGGGTCTGTGAATTACTCCTCTATGGAAAATCGATGGCGTGCGTGTTCTGGGGAGGAAGCGGAGACACCAAAGCCGTCATAGTTCCAACAGTTAGTGGCATGTACGGTTTCTCCATTTTTTCTTCTCTTTTTCTTTTTTCCCATTATGTAAACTTGCCTTCACAACCTGTTCGCTCTTCGTCAAACGAATTGTCGAACGATCTCAGTCAGTCGAAGCATGTGTGGCTATAAAAATCTGCCCAGGGTTTTTTTTTGTTTGTTTGTTTGTTTTTTTTAAATTAAACCCCCCCAATCAACAATGCTGCCACTGGGAATCTGACTCACACACACACACACACACACACACACACACAGCAACCACACATATATTAGCATATCGCAATCACATGTCAGGAGCAGAGATCTTGTCTTATCCTGCACCACTTTATCTTGTAGCACAACCACAACGGCTCATCACTCATCTCCAACTAATAATCCTGGACCCGGGGTGAAGGGGGGGGGGGGGCTCTTTGTTTTACAAACTCATTGTCTCCTTGAAGTGACGTTTCTTATGGAGCCTTCAAGAAGAAGAAGGTTTTTGGATCCAATCAGGAGGAAGGGAGCAGATGAAAACGAGAAAATAGTGGAAATTCAGGCAAAAAATAATATTTGTTGGAATCTCAGCTTCATTACAGCATTAATTCCAAAAAAAAGACCATTTTTTGATGTCTTTGTTTTTACACTAAGGGCGTATTTAGGTACCAAAAAACCTCGTCTCATTCAAATCCAAATATTCCCTTGGAAAAAAAAAAAAAGTCTTGTCAAAATGTGGACAGACCAACAGGGCTCCCACAGAACCAGTGTGCATGTGCAAAGCCCCCGACCAAGTTCAAATGCTTTGGCAGAGGCCGCTGATTTGATAACGGGCTGTAAACAGAGCGAAGAGGAAGAACAGACCGGAGGCAGAGGGAAGAGCCAGACTTCAGACCGGCCATGACCGTAAAAGTCCACAGCGAAGTCACAGAGGAAAATCTGCTCGGTTTTCACAACCTGGTCGAGGCCGATTTCAAGACTGGGCCCGACATGACGTTGGCGGCGGCGGGGGGGGGGGGGTCTGGAGTTGCATGCAACTTTGATGCGAGCAGCAGCAGGAGGACAGTTGTTTTGAAGGGAAAGCTGCTACACAAGAAGGCTCCAGAGATGCAACGTGGCAACGAATCGAAGGCAGAAAGTCAAAAGGAGGTTTTTACTCCCTGAATATGTCGCAAGCGTCGCCCGGGACAAAGCTGTTCAAGCAGAGCTGAAGATTCAAATCACTCCTGAAACAAAGAAACACGCTGCGATGCCGACATCTTCAACTGTACATCTGAAACATCGGAAAAGTGCATCGGTATCATGACTGACTTATCATTCTGAGTCACGCGTCAAACAAAAATGCAACTTCTCAAACTGGAGGATTTGCAGCTTTGCATTATGGAATTTCATTACAATCTGAATCTGTTTTCTACTGTTTCTCAGACAAAACCCGGACCTGAAAGACCAGATCTTGGTCTCCGGAACTTGGGATTGATCATTAATTGATTAGATGAAAAAACACCCACTTGGGTATCATTTGAAGATTTTATATTCCCCAATCCCAGTGCACTAGGTTACCAAAGACTGTCCTGGGTTCATGAATATTCCCAAGAATCTCATGGATGGGAGGCTCTCAGGAAGACTAAAACAAGACTAAAACAACTTCTAAGATGGATCTGGGGGATTCTCAGAGACATGGTTCTCTCTTTCATTCGTCCTCCTACAGCAACAACTGGACCCAGCCAGGAAATTCAGAGCCGACACCTGAGGCCCGGCGCGAACACCAAATCCAGCACGGTGCTCTGGAGAGCAGCGCTACGGCGGCCTTATGTAAAGGCTCTCGAATCAGCCCCTGACAGTTTGCCCAAGGCAGCTGCCCCCCCCAACTCTGCTTTTCTCTGTTTCCACCTCTCTCTCTTCGAGCTCTCCAATTCCCCCTCCCTCCGCTTGTCTGAGGAATAAACTCCTTGTCGACAAAGAGGTTAAGGCAGCGCTCGCTTCCAGTGTGCTGCTGGGAAAAAAAGTGTGTATTTACCACCGGAAAATAAACCCAAAAACCCAAGGTCCACTTCCTTGTTTCTTGTGCTTTTGAGCACATCACACGGGCGTCATCGCATCATCGGCGGATATTTTGACATGGGACAGAGACCCACAGCCTGACGAGAGCGTGGCGGTTCACGGCCGCCGCCTTGCACCCGAGAGGTCGTCTCTTTCTGTCGGGGATGACCTCATTGTTCTCGAACTAAACAGGTCAGACGCGGCGAGAACAGCTTAACCAAATGATCTTAACCAGCTAAACGTGAAAAGGGGGGGGGGGCATATGACAGGTCCAACGGGGCGATGGACGGGCTGGATGTCATTGGGCAACCGAGGACGCCGACAGCGATTCGGGGGTCCCCAAGATGCGTTGAGAAACCCTGCGTGAACCCTCACCCCTCCGGAGGGGACGGTTTCACCAGAGGCCGCACGACAACTGTGTTGCAGCAACATACAGAAAAAATAAAAAAAATAAATAAATAACTACTGGTTAGGGAGAGTTTCCATCACATAGTTTTTTCCCCTCCCACCATTTGACTCCTTCTCCGTACTCCTCGGGGGGGTGGGGGGGGGCAAACGATGAGTCAGGGTGCATTCATGCCAAGCGTGTTTGCGGTGGACTCACTTGAACCCTAGAGCACTTTCAGTCCTCCGGCTCAGTTTATTTGTCCACGGGAAAAAGAATGAAAGTCTTTTTTTTGGAGGGGGGGGGGGGGGTCCTTCGGTTCAAGCTGCTTCTTCAGAGATGGAGGATGACAAAGAATTCTGTCATGCTCAGCTGAAAGTATTAAGGATTATTATTATTATTACTATTATTATTAATAGGATTGCTTAAAACTAGAATTAAAAAATTAGGCCGCGGCTGACAAAGGGAAGGAAAAGCTCCGTGTGCTGCGAGGCTCCAGTGCGAGGCTCCGTGAGCCGCCCCGAGGCGGGAGCCCGGACAGGCCAAACGTGAAAGAGCGGCACCGATCTTCCCCCGGTCCGACCCGGACCAAAGAAAGCAAACCGTAGGTGTGATCACGCCCCTCAGAGCTAGCAAAACAAGCTAACAGAACCAGAGCGCGGGGGCCAGGAGATTTCTAACGCACCAAATATGTAGCTACGGGGGTCCCCCCCCCCCTCCCAAGTCGGCTGAGAGAGAGACGGTGGAAAGACGGACAAAGCAAACAGGAGATAGATGAGATACTAGGAGATAAACAAATACAGGAACAATGGAGGGTTTGGTCGTCTACAACCTCCACCGCTCTTTTTTCCCTTTTCTTTCTTTTCTTTTTTTAATTTCCCATCCCGGCCTCCTCCTCCTCCTCCGCTCCCTCTATCCACCTCTCAGTGAGGTCCAGCTGAGCTCCATTAGCCCCGCAAACGACTACTGGAAGCGAGGTGGGGGATTAGGCCACTGTGTGTGTGTGTGTGTGAGTGTGTGAGATTGTGCGAGTGTGTGTGATAACGCGCTTTAATCACCGCCGCACACCTCGGTGCTTTAAAACACCAGCACCTCATTAGCTCTACCTCACCTCAACACACGCACACACACACACGCGCGCACACACCCATTAACCATTAACACAAGTGCAAATGCTGTATATGTAAATGTGAAAACAATCACACAACACCAGATGTGGACACTAAACAGTAAATGGACTGGACTGACTCTCACTGTCTGGGGGGGGGCAGGTACAGCATCTTGTTACAGTTTTATCTTGATCGACTGATTCATCCATGTCCAACCAACTGTCCAGAGACCAGCAACATTCAGTTCTCAACAAGGAATGAGAAAAGAGGCAAATATTTGCAACCGAGAAGCAACAACTGGAATGTTTTTCAGCATTTAAGCCAAAAAAAAAAAAGATTAAATAAATAAAAATCTAAATAAAGACTTTTTCGTTTATCATCATAAATAGTTGCCCAGTAACTGTCAAGTTGACCAGTTGTTGTTGCAGCTCCAGATGATAATAAATGACAGAGTGGCATAAACTCAACTTACTGAGGAGACAAACTGACAGATGGACAGATGTGATGTTTTGTTATCAACCTTCCCAACTCATTGTATTTCACAAAAAAGTGAAACTGTTCCTTTAACTACATCCCACCAGGTTTTGACTTGTTTGGATGAAGATTCATTAAGTTTTTATCACCTGTTTTGGTTTCATTTTCAGTATAATTCATATAGTTTGTATACACACAAACAACTGCTTGTAAATTATGTAAATACAGTATGTATGCACACATAGACATGTAGTGTAGCTCCCTCTTTATAACACACATCTGTTCAGTACGACTTTGCGCTGACTTACATTAGCTCTCCGAGTTATGAGGTGAATATCTGGTTCAGCTTCACGGGACCAGACTCTTGACCCCACATGAGAGATGAGCCCCCCCATGCTACAGATTTATGTCCCCACAGTGTGATCAATACAAGTACAAAAAAAAAATGTGTTGGGGGGGGTAAACTAGTCCGTCACACATAAAACCGAAGCCACCAGCAGCAGTCAGGCGGTTGGATGACGGAGCGGCTCTATCGCACATTTACACGCCTCCCAAGCCTGTGTCAGCTGACGGGGGGGCATGGGAACGAAGGGCGGGCCCGACCCGAGCGTGTAGACGAGGGGCCGGAGGGCCTTTCGGCCGCCTCGGCGCTAAAAGCATAGCAGAGCCCCGTTACATCCATCTTGCAGGCTTTTAGGGCTTATTAAAGACACAGAGAACAGAGAGGTGGTGGTGGGGGGGGGGCTGCATGTTTTGGGTCTAAATTTGTTATTTTCCAACAGAACATGTGTCAGGATTCTCCCATCTGCCTCACGGGACATTTTTTGAGCTTTGATCCTCCGAGGTTAAGAAACGTTCGATGAACCGGCGGAGAAAACGAAGGAACAAAAAACCACAAGCGGACTGGCTGTCTGCTGCCCGCTGTGAGGTCTCATTGTTCTGGGCAGAGACTCGCCAACTTTTCTTGCCAATAAAACTCCCGATAAAGTCTGTTTCAGCCTGTCCCCCCCCTTCACGCGAGTCATGTCACGCCGGCACGTATCCGATTACAGACGGGCGACGTCCTTCGTTCTGCCGTTTGCATGCGACAGTGGCGTGGGTCTGTGTCGTGAAGCAAAGATCCACGGTTTGGAGCGCAAGCGAGTCGTCACCGCGTTCGGCTTTTGACCGCCTCTGTTTGTGCTTCCTGTGCCATTGCATCATTGCTAAAATCAGAATCACGCAGTTCATCTGTTTTTCTGAAGTCAGTTCTTGGTCTTCAACAACAATTATTGCTCTTTTTTGACTTTTCCCAGAATCATCAAAGAATTTTCTAACCATTAAAAAAAAAACCAAAAAGAAAAACAACATTTAGTCTGCTGAAAATAATTTAGATTTTTAACCCCGTTTCAACTGAACCTCCATCCGAAACCAAGAAAACTAGAGCTAAATATCTCCTTGTTCACAGTTTGATGCAAAAAAAACCCAAAACATAATATATATCTTATAAGTGCAAATATTAAAAATAATGTAAAATAATAGTCACATGGATAAATGTATCTGGGTTTAAAACATTAAAAACATCCTATTTGCCACTCAGAAACCGTATGAAATGGTCCCAGCTTGAAGGTTGATCCAGATTTTTGTTGGTCCAGATTTTTGTTGGTCCAGATTTGCAAATGAAAGTTCTGGAACACGCACATGTAAATTAATTTGAACAAACTGTGTGTCATTAATTTTCAGTGACAGCCCGAGCACAAACACAGATACCATTCCTAGTAAGATACCGGGCAACAGACGTGGCCGTGAGATAAATCAAATAAATTCACTGAATTAAAATGTTTTGCACAATGTGGAAAACGTCTGATTCATGGTTTATAAAAAAAAAAAAAAAAAAAAAAAAGGTGAAAGAGCAGATGGTCGCCGATGACATCTGGCCGCTCTCGAGCCAGCACGGTCCCAGGAACTGTGACGACGGCAGTTGGACTGTAGGTTTTAGCCGACTCTCGACCTCGCCACGGACCCAGCGACCGCATCTCCACGAGCGCCGAGCAGCCGGCGGTCTGCCGGCATCGGGCCCAGGGGCCGGGAAGCATCAGCGCCGACAGCTCTGTTAAACTGGATATCCCTGTTTTACTCAGCTGGAGCATTTGGCGCCGACAGGCCGTAACAACGGCGGCCTGCGTGCCTTCTATTTTTGTTGGACGACTGTTTCGCACATTTGGGGCCTGGAGTAAGACGGTCGGTCCTGCGTACACGTTGGAGTCGGTCGCTCCCCCGAACAGGCCACACGACTTCTCTAACTCGGCCTCCGTCCTCCATCCCGGGTCGACGTCGAAGCCTCCTCCCTCTCGTCCTGTCCCGGGACTAATCGCGGAGGCGGGCTGCGTCAAGGGCTGCCGATGGAGGAGCAGACGAGACCGCCGAAGCCATACCGCCGGGCGGCAACTGCATCGAGATGTAAACAACCTCCTCCACAATTGTCCACCCTGGTTGAGGCGATCTGCAACCATCGGCCTGCTTTTTTCCCCTAATGCTATTTTACTAAAACATTTATTCTAGAAGCAGGAGGCGGAGGAGGCCTCCAAACAACAGCTGTTCCACCTCTGTCCTCCTAAGCTCTGCCAGGCTGAGGAGGACATTCTGGCAAGAGTGGTGGGTGTGTGGGTGCGTGGGTGTGTGTGTGTGTGTGTGTGTGGGGGGGGGGATAAAAAGAAAAGTGAAAAAAACGAGCTATGAAACTGAAGGAGTACGCACCCTTGATCCTTGATTTACTCACAGAGGGGTGAGGGGAGGACAGCGGCTCTAAAAATACCCCATAAGGAGAGAGAGGGAGATCAGGAGACGGGAGAGGGTTCGGGTGAGGAGGGGGTGGTGGTGGGTGGGTGGGTCGGGGGGGGGGGGGGGGGGTTCGGCGGAGGAGGAGGAAGGGGAGAAGAAGTAAATGCTTGTTTTCTTTGCTCCAGTCACTAGCGTAAAGAAGGACAAAGGAAAAGAAACCGGCATCTTAAGTATCTGCGTCCTAAAAATACACCTCCCTCGTGACAGCAAACTCACAAGGAAGCTGAGTTTTTTTAAAGGGGGGGGCTGCTTCCTCCCCCCTTCCTGTCTTCCCCATCATTCCTCCTTCTTCTCTTGCTTCATCAGTCAACCCCCCCACTCCTCCCCCCTTACTCCCTTTCATGAAAAAAAAAAAAAATGTCACTGAGGACCCAAACAGCTGGAGGGGGATTGAGCATGGAGGGGAAACGATCAGGAAGGGAAAGGGCAGAACAATGTCCTTCTTCTGTTTTATTTATCTATTTATGTATTTATTTTTTCAGCGGCTAATTCATGTCAGGACCAGTGGCCCAGATACTTGGGGCCGACTGAAGGGGGCCGACTGAAGGAGCCCGCCGTGACAGCACCGGGGGCTAAGGGCCGTGTACAAGAACCACGCTCCGTTGGTGCTGTTCGCCAGCCGACGACAAGGCGACACTACAGCGTGGGGGGGGTCGGGGGCTTCCGTTTTACGAAGCGAGCGAGACGTGTTGTCATTTTACATCCTGAAAAAGTAAAAATTTAGTCTCAAAAGATGATTTATCAGGTTATAGATGGACACAAATGGGTTAAACGAGCGTTTCTCTTTGACATACGAATCGAATGATGACGCTGAGACGATGGCTGACGAATCTTCAATCTTATTTTCCGCCACAAAACACGTTCGTGTCAAGCACAGGAGTTCATTCTTGACCTTGGAAGTGGCTGTTTGGCAAAGAATCCCCTATGACAATCTCACTCTCCATGGCAACCGAGAGAGAGACATTCACCGAAGAAGGCCACGAGCCGCGGTTAAAGCTAGTAAAGTCGACCTTGACTTGAGATTTTCTTTTTCTTTTTTGTGAAGCTCCATTTCTGTCGCCTAAGAAAAACACATTTTTCATCGCCACATAAACAGAGGAGGAAGAAGGGAGAACACACTCTCGATGGACCCAAACTCGCCGATGAAAAGAGCACAATGGCTTCGCCAAAAGAAAACAACTGAGCCGTCCGGCGCTCGTTCCAGTCGCCAACGGAGCTGTTTCTGACACTTAAAACTGTCCAACGAGTGAGGAAAAAAAGAAACAAAACAAACGAAAAAAAAAAAAATTGGCGGAAAAGTCCTGCCGCTCAGCTCCTTCTCCAAAAATAGAAAATGACTCGTCAGCTGAGCGCAAAACCTGACGCCACGAACCTGCCGTCTCATCACGGGTTTTTACAACTTCCGCTCCCTTTCCTGATCACACTCGCTCGGTTGACTAGTTTATGAGTTGTGTGTATTTCACCCACATGTGCAAAAATCCCAAATTTGCCTGAGAGGGACATGAAATCTTTAGCATACAGAACTTTCTCTGTTCTCAGGCGCTCGATTCGAATTGGGACAAACTCCGTCAGAAAAAAAGAAGAAAGAAAAAGAAACGAGTCCTACGGCTAAACGACCATAAAGGTTGTTTGTCTCCTTCGTCCCTCCGATATGACCCAGAGGAGTGTCAACTGAATTAGCACCCCTTAGCAGTAGCAGGGAATATATCAAAATATCAAAATAAGAACTCTGTCAAGACTGGAGGACCTTTATTGTCACGGTTACGATAATAAAAACGCTTCCAAGCCTAAAGAAAGATGGTGAACGTGGTCAAAAGAAACAAACAGCAGTCTACCCGGTGATTTGTCGATTCATCCATCACCGCCCACCTCCTCCCTTCACGGCCTTCGTGGCTCCGTAACAATGTCACCTGACTTTCTCCTTAGCTCCTGTCGCAAATACTACAGCCGCTAGAGGGCGCTGTCGCTCGAACGAAAATAAATAACAGTCTTCAACTGGAGAAGAGGATGAAATCAACAGAAGATGATGCAAATGATGCAATATGTATACAGAGTAGATGCAAATAAACTGTAAATTATCAATATTTGTTGATTCCATTGGACTGTTTAATACTTAAAGTAATTTATCACACAAAAATGCCTGATTCCAGCTTCTCAAATGTGAGGATTAGCTGTGTTTCAGTTTTTTATTGGTGTAAACATCTTTTAAATATTTCACGTCGGGCCATGGGAAGCTAGAAAGGACATCGATCGCCATTTTCTGCTCATTTATAAATTAAACAGCTAATTAATCAATTTAAATACAATCAAAAGATAAAGAGATGGAACTCGCAGGATGCACTGTCTATGAAATGTTTAACTTAGAGGCTTTAACACAACATACACTAAAGAACCGACTCAAAGGACAGTGAAACCTTCATGAGTTCTCTGGGGAATTGATTGAAAAAAAGATTCGAAGCATTCTGGCGTTTAAAAAAAGAAAAAGCCTTTAGAACTGCTTCGACCTTGGGAACCTCGTTGGAAGAAGCTGCTGGACACTGATACCCTTCTTCATTTATGCCCCCCCCAAACACACACACACATACACAGTCCCCCACCCCCTCCCCCTGCAAGGCAGATAGTGGAAAATACTGACCCCACACACGCCGGGTGAGACAATGACCCAATAACGGACAGAGCGTGAACCTGAGAGGCGGCGAGGTAAAGGCAACCTCCCCACTCCACCCCCCAGCCCCGGCCCAGATTGACCAGGGATCTTCGCTTGTTTGAGTAGCTGGTGACACCGATACCCAGAGCCTGTGTCACACACAACTTAGTGGTAACCGTATCTGCCCGCGGGGCCCCAGGCTTACTACTTCCATCTCCCCCTCTGCTGACAGCTGACCGCGGGGGTGATGAATGGGGAGGTCACGTCGACGCACGGCGGCCTGGTGCGCGTGACGTGTACGTCCCCGCCACCAACGCTCGGCCGGCATCTCTGCCCCCCCCCCCACAGGCAAATATGGCCGTAAGGAGTCGCAGTAGTTAAATGACAGAATGGTCTCTAATCGCTCCAGCAGGCCCGCGGTCGCAGCGTCGCATCCCCATCCAGTCCCCTCTTTCCCCCGGTGCATGACTTAGCAGAAACCTTGGGCCTCAGCCACTGATTATTTTTCATGATTTTTTTGATAAATGTCTAAACTTTTAAGACACAATGTCCATCGCACACTCCCAGGGCCCAGTGTGAGTCTTCAAACTACTTGTTTCAGCTGAGCGACCATTAAAAAGAAAATAATCCCCATATAAATTGATGTGAAGCAGAAAAGGCTCTTATTTTGGAGAAGCTGCAACCAGGATTTTGTCTTTTTTTTGTATTTTTCTTCAAAAAGTGCAAAAAAAGTAACATCTCCGAGTCACTCTGTCTACTGTCCAAGCCTAAAAGTCTTATTTTCATGTAAGCACTGAAAGAATCGGCAATGATGATGAGATTATTTCAACCCAGCTGCAAATAGAATCGACTTATTTTGGGAGTTTTAAAGCTGAGTTGGCGCATTAGAGCAGATTGCTGCACAGGGATCAGGAAACACGACACTTTATTGTAGAAAATCCTAGAATCAATTCGATTTTAACCTGAAAAACACTGAGATCTGACTCAGATTAAGAAAATGTGACTTTTAAAACTCAGTAATGACTGAAAGTCAATTGGTCAGGAGGAAATCCTTGCCGTGTGACTGACTTAAGTAAATAACTGAGGATCCAAAGAGTCATAATTACTTTTTCTCTTGACTGACCAGTTGGTTTAAAACATTAGGGACCAGGCTAATGTTCTCTGCTCATGGCCCCTACTCCTTTCAGCTGTGACTCACATTGACTAAGGAGCCCTTCAGCTCCCTCAGCTCCCTCAGCTGACATGGGAATCAAACTTATGACGTTTCCTCAAACAGGGCATCCCCCTCAGCATTACCCCCCCCATACGGATCTCTCTCTGTGCGTGTACTTGGGCTACTTCTGGGCCTGCCAGCAGGTTTTGGTAAAGCTCTGGATGCCAGCACCGCTCCTCTTTCCCACGACGGCTCTTCCAAATAAGGAGCCGGAGCAGGTTTTGATGGGCTCCGCTGCTCAGTTTAGATTAGATAATGAGTTACCTGCCACTACTTAACCAGCACTTGCTTGGAAATGGTTGTTTTCCTCCGACTTCAGATACTGGAGTCACACAGCCCCCCCCCCCCCCACACACACACACACACACACAACCCCCCCACCTCCCATCTCCAGAGACTGTAACTGAAGCCACCACGCAACCCCAGCAGCTTGTTTGGTAACTCATCAAATCCAGACACAACCGCACCACAGCTGCGCGTAAAAGCCATGCGCGCTCATCAGAAGCACACACACACACACACACACACACACACACACACACACACACACACCGGTCTCTACTCAGAGCCTTCCACAGAGGGATGCGATGGTCCTTCACCGGATGTTCGCCGGTGCACGATGTCAAAAAGTGGCCAAACGAGCAGGCGAGGGAGAGAGTCGGTGGCAAGCACAGACTCGGAAAGCAGCGAGAGACATGCGCCAAAAATGTGCCGAAAGACGCCTCGTCCGACCTGGGACCAAAGATTTGAGGCTACGACATGATTCACCACCATAACATCCAAACTCCCTTTTATAATTCATCATTTTTAGCCACAAGATTATTAACCAAAGATGAAGTTATGTAATGGGACGGATTGGCCGCCCTCTCAGCCCGAGTTCCAGGGCAAATATTTAGCTACTTTTACGCACAATTTGCGTAAAAGTGAAAGTCCTCCGGTAACGATAGAGCATGAATTTTCACGACTGTTAACATAAAACTGGCGAATCTCCACCGCCACAAGATGACACAGCGATCCACTTACCGGCCACGCGAACTGGAAGGGAATGATGATCTTCCCGGCGTCGCTGTTCCGGCCCGGCCCGGCCTTCTGGCCGCCCCTGAACTGAAAAGTATTCCCACCGATAACCTTAGTAGTTTCCGAGCCGTAGGTGCACGGTCCGCTGGTCGTGACCTCCGTTTGGTATTCCTTTAAACACACCCTGAAGTAGGTGTCGCACTCGTCCGCGCCGCAGTGGCCCTCGGCCGCGCTCTTCTCTGCGTCGCAGCAGTCGCCGCTCAGGAGCTGACCCTTGGGGTTATCCACGGAGACCAGCTGCAGCTCGAAGTAACCCGTGGCATGAGACACCTGGGGAGGGAGGGAGGGAGAGGGCACACGAGAGAGGGTGAAACGGCAGAAAGAGACGCACTGGAGGTGCCGAAATGCAGGGACGTAAATGCTTTAGGGTCAAGCGGCAGAATGGGAATCAAAGCCTTTATTTTTCTAGCAAATCCACCTCGACTCCTCAAACCGCTCTAAAAATGACGCATTTCTTTAGGAAACAAGTTGAATCATCTCGCCCCGTGAGCAGATTTCAGGGAAAGAATTGGAGGGGGGGGGGTCTTCCTCTCTCTTTTTTGCTGTCACCCTCCAGCCCCACACTACTGTACATTTTGGCACGGGCCGAGCTGCGGGGCTGGATAACGCAACCCGGTGCTCCAATTCAGCCCACTCTGCAGAACGGGCTGCAGCTTTACGCGAAGGGAAAAAAACAAGCCACCTTAGCCAGACCGTCTCACCCGAGTCGGGTTTAAACAAAAAGAATCCGACTCTGCTCCAACAACACGGTGAAGGTTGGCTGTTGTTTGACTTTTGCGCCTCTTTCCAGGGATTGTTTGTTTTTTTCCTCCGAGCAGGTGAAGCTTTACTGGCAACGTGACGCTATTTCACCCGATTATTTTTGTGTAACCAAGCTCCTGAGTCAGTGTGAAAAGGGAGAAAAAAACCACTAATTAACGCGCTTAACACTCCGGTGTGAAACTTTATAGACAAATCCTAAGCTTTCACCGAATCATGGCACGATTATGTAGATTCAAATCGACCAAAAAAAAAAAGATTTTTAGGTTGGTATCGTACAAATGTCCGGCTCATGGCAAAGCAGCCACAAACTCATTTCATCTCCCCGAGAAAAAGCGCAAAATTTTAACAATTTCCAAGATCACATGATTCGACTATAGAGCTGGAGATTCAATTAGGGCTGGAATTCAACCCAAAAAAATAAACAACTTCCAGTCGTTGGATCACATCACCCCCCCCCCCCCCCCCAATCCACCTCCACCTCCACCTCCACCTCCGATCGGAATAAAACTTCTCACCTCGGCCCACAGCGCCAGGAGAAGACACACTAGTGAGAAGCGGCGCGGTTTCCCCAGATTATTCCACATGTCTCCGGCTGCGCAGTGTCGGTTACCATTAGGGAAAAATGCACGAAAATTCGTAAGTCTCAATCTGTCAAAAATGCTGATGAAGAAGGAGGGGGGGATCACGATCAGTGTCCTCCTCCTCTTCCTCCCGGTGTCCGAGGCACGCAGCGGCTCTTGAAGGAGGTCAGGGAAGGGAGAGAGAGCGAGCGAGACAGGGAGAGAGGAGGGGAAAAGGACGGAGCGCACCGCTGCTCCTGTTTCTGTCTGGTCCGGGAGACGCAACGACACAGACGCGCAAACTCCGCTCCCCTCCGCCGCTCGACGCACTGAACGGCACAGAGCGAGAGCAGCGGCGCGTCTCTCGCTGCCCGGAGCCGGAGCCGGGCGCTCCCCCGGCGACGGGCAGCCCCGCGGCCCAATCGGAGGCCTGCTGGGCGGGACGTTGTGGGGGCCGGGAGCCAATCGTGTGTGTGTGTGTGTGGGGGGGGGATTTATTATTGAAGTTTGTCCACACAGGAGCTTCTGTTTGTATCTTTTTTTTCAACTGTTCTCACACCGTCAATTGTCTCTTTATTGTGGAAACGAGCCTCTCTACGTTTACACTGGTGAGTTCTCCTGATAAACACGTTTGGGGTTTGGGGATTTTCCTTTTTTTTTTGGTTCCAGGTTTCAGCTAGATTATTTTAAATGTTTTAACGTAGGCAGACGATTCCTGCTGGGAGAATAAAGCAGAGGGTCGAGGCTGAGGGTCCGAGCCGCACCGGCCGGTCAGACCACGCTGGCCGCAACACATGCCGCGGGTCCGGGGAAGGACGTCGGAGCTGCAGCCCTCTGTCCCGCGGGCGGAGGAAACGCGGCCGTCGGCGCCCTCTACCGACCCCGATACGGTCCAGCGATACGACTCTGGTCGGAGGCACAGGCCCGGTGCACCTCACCAAATACTCTGGGGTCTGAGACTAGAGTTGGTGAATGTCCATTGTAATAACTTTAAAAAAGGCCTTTAATGCGCCTCATGTAAGAGCAGATATTTTGTAATTTTCCTTCTTTCTTGCTTTCTTTCCTCCTTCAAATAATCTCAAAGGATGATGATTATTTCAATTATAAATCAGTGATTCTCAGTATGTGGATTTGATCCAAAGAACGACCCTTAATTACTTACTGAGTCAATTACACCTTTGTTTTATTTCAAAGTGTCTTCCCTAAGAAAGGTTTATAATGAGAGTAAGCGGCTAATGATGATATGGTTGCAGGTTGTCAGAATTTATTATCTAAATGTTCTAAGTTTGACTCAGAGCAGGCATCAGCTCTCTTACGAAAAGCTGAATCATGAGCTATTAAATCAGCAGATGAAAGAACAAGAGAATACAAGACTAAAAAATTGAATATTAATGAAAACGACAGTACTGGCTGCAAATGACTCTGTTTTTGCCTTTACCCCGCATCTCAATTGTCAAAAAACAAGGTGGTATTTATACTCAACAGTATGTACTAGCTGCTCCATTTGATATCTGTTACTACTTGTCCGGAGTGATCAATCAGCTCATTGGCAGCTGCCATCTTTATAGCTTCCACAAGCATCAGTGTTTGTGAAGAACATCAAACACTTGAGGTGAATCTGTGTAGGTGTCTGTTGTTTTCCAGCAAAACAGCCACCGGCGACGACCAGCCGCTCCCTTTCAACTGGAATCTGAAAGACAAAACCGGCGAGATGCATTAAAAAATAAAATAAAATCAGGAGACAAATGACTAAATTATCAGGAACGAGATGAAACGTCAGCGAGTGAAAGTCTGCGTGAGGCTTAGGTTTCGGAAGAGAAGGCCACATGTCCTCGGCACCTTCATCTAATCACCAAGTTTTTAAAAAACCTTCTCAAAAATCTCAGTCACTGGTGACGTAGCCTGAACTGTTTAACCCAATGGTGAATCTGTATTTCTGGAACTTGAACCACATTGGGAAATCCTGACTTAGGGAAGTTTCACTGCAGCTCACGGAAATGTTGAAATGAGACTGGACGCCGGGCTCAAAATTCTCAGGACAGCGGTGATTCATGCGCCCAGAGCCTGGAGGCTCTCTTTTACTCACATATATGGGGTTTATAGTGTGATAATACAACCCTCACTCTCAATACTACATCACAATCCCAAGCAAATTGGACATTTTTTCCTGCTGAGGAATTATGCTCATATTGCAACCCCTCAGTACTAATTAATTAAGATCCTTGTTAAGATATGTGCTGAAAAATAATGATGTGCAGGTCGCAGCGGTGAATGTAGAGGGAAAGTGATCAACCTAGATGCCCGAGAAGCCAAACTGGTGCCTCAGCTTGAACCATAACCAAAAAGACAATGGTCTAAATCTAAAGAAATAGTCCACCAAAATCCTATGTTCACTACCGAACACCTGCAGGTTTGGAAGGTGGCTCAGAGAAATCTGTATCTTATGCCTTTAAAAACAAAGACAACGGCTGTGGTCGGCTTAGGCTTTAAAGCAATTTCAGTGGATTTCAATGGAGACTGAGCTCCACAGTGAATTACGGGGGGTGTCCATGATGGCCTCAGGTTGTGGTGGCAATGAGAGGAAAGGTCGGGGGATCGTCGTAGTTGGCCTGACAAAATTTGGTGCTAACGCAGCTGGGAGATGTTGAGATTTGAGGCTGGACCGAAGCGATGGACCCTCATACCTGACCGAGAGCGCTACCCTGTAACCATACCGTTAGCATGGCTAACACAGAGCTAAATGTTGAAAAAAAAAAACCCTTGTTAAATCACAAACCCTTTTGCATTGTTGTCCATTGTCAATTTTCTGCTTGTCACATGAGTTGTGTTCTTCAGGATACTTTTCTCAGTTCTCACAGGACCTTTTTCAGCCTAGACAGTTGCGTTAGGCCTTCCAGCGGGGCGTGTCATCCCCCCCCGTCAATCTGTTACTTCCAGCGTGCAGAGAAGATTTCCTGTTGCTTTCATATTTGACACACCAGCTTTGGTTTTTTGGCAAACGGGGACGGATCTGCGGCGTCTCGGGTGACAGGCCGTGGGACGGTCTAATAAGACAGCTGCGCGCGCCCCCCCCTCACGCGGATCCTCCCGCTGCCGTTCCCCGGCCCGTGCAGACAGTGGATGGGTTCTGCAGGCCGGCTGGCCGGTCCATGGCGGCGGCCACAGGACGGGGTCCGACAGGTGGCTTCTTGACACCCCACAGCAGATGTTTCCTCCCAGGGAAGCAGGTGCAGGCGCTGCACATTTTTATCGTTTGCACATACTTGTGTGCAACATGACTCACTCGCATGCCTCCGCGCAGACACAAACGCCTTGTGTCCATCTCTTTGCGACCGCTCTTATCAGCGCTGATAAGGAAGCTCGTGGAACGCCGCTCGGGGAGATAAAATGTGGGAAGTAATGAGGCTAATTAGCTGTACGAGAGTTACGGGACTTTTTGTAGGGGATGATCAGTGGACACTTCAGGATATAAAAAGCTCGGTCAGCCCGGCCTGTGTAGGCTTTGTATGACTATGAGTGTGTGTGAGTATTGTTTTATATCGGGGAACATTTACATTGTTATGTCCATTTTGGAAACAACTGATCATCTATTGTTCCTCCGCAACATTTTAATGTACTGTTACTGATGCATTTACTTCATTGACAACTGTAGTAACTTTTCGAAACCAATACTGACTTTGTAGACTAATATTTTCTATCATTATTCAGCCCCATTGACAGCCAAAACTGCATTTAAACATAAAAAGGTGGAGATGACAGAAAGTTGGCTTCCTCTCTGCCGCACAGCAGCAGAATGATTTAATAGTGTTTGTTAAAAAACTCAAGGAGTGGCTGGACTTTTCTTCTCTGTGGAGTGTTTCCAAGGCCTCACATTGCCCCGGTAGCAGCCAGCAACTGACCGACTGACTCCAATCCAACCGACAGACTGACCGTAATTACCTTTATTGGAGCTACGACACCAGCATGGCTCAAGCCAGCAAGTTTTTTGGTCCTTACCCAAAGTAGTTGATGCAGTTACATTTTCACCTGATGATGACACGAGAGGAAAAGTTATGGGACAATCTAGGGTCATTACAATTTATCCTGAGGGGAACTCAGACATGCATGTCGAATTTCACACCAATCCATCTGATAGCCACTAACTTATTTTGTCAAAAACCCCAAAAAGTAGAAGCCAGGGGATCATTAGTAAAACAACTCGGCAGGATTTGTCAATCCGGATCCATCGGATAAGTGTCGAGATCGCTGCAGTCTGGACAGCAGTGGTGGGCTTTTCCTAACGCCTGAACTCTCCTCGGAAGTCTGAGAAAAAATGTGCATGCTCATGCAGGATACTTGTCTTTATCCGTTAGGCCAGTTGCTCACACTTTGCGGAAAAAAATGGTCCCGGTTCATTTTGGAGAGAACACGATACCAGTCTCACATTAAGTCGAGCAAGACTCTAAATGAAGTAGCTCGAGCGAAAAATATTACACTTGGAACCGAATGCCTTTAGAAAGGGATTATCACACCATGTTCTGTACAGTGTGTGTGTGTGTATGTAGAACTGTGCATGTTGACTCTTAGTTTGGAAATGGAAGAGTACAACCAAAAAAAAAAACAAAAAAAAAAAAACTTGTTTACACATCCAGGAGACGAATGTTTGAAGGATTAAGCAATTCAGCGGGAGATAAAGTCCCATCTCGCATTGCTGGGGCCTCTAATGCGGAACAAAGACTAAACAAGAGCCCCGCTGAAGTCTGCACACGCAGATCTGATAGGTCCTGCAGTACGGCTATAATACTGCTGTTTACGGGGCCTGTTGTACTACAGCCGCCATCCAGAATAGTTTCCTCCGAGGACATGAAATATCGTATTTTGAAAAATTTAGATTAAGTCATTATTAGGGAAAACGCAGGACGCAGACTGTAAAGCACCCTGGTCTTGCTCTGAAACACCTTAGTTTCTCCTGTGACATGGTTCGTCATTGGGTCTATATAGTTAAATGCGCTGGTTAGCATCACTTGATCTCTATATTCTGCTGCCTGCCATGTCTTCCCTTGCGTGTATGTCCGGCACTGCTTTACAAGCTCAGGTCTGTCCGTGCACCAGTGCCAACCGATGCAGATTCCTGCACATTAATCACACCTGGTGATTGAAGTAATCGCGCCGCTGATGGCTGCATTTAACCATGAGTGGACACGAAATATTCTGACTCCCCACTGTCATCATCGCTGGAAGCCCTGAGTCAGCACTGCAGGTGCTTACCTGCACAGGAGGGGTCGGTGCATTTTTAGCCTTCTCTTACTTTCTATTGCTCTATCTTCCATTGCTAATTTGGGACAAATAAAAGTTGTTGCCTCTAGGACATTTTTCATTTATTCAACCAGGAAAGGTTTTTAAAATACAAACATTCAATGACAATGTCTTTCATCATTTTTTTCATGATATCAACCTGCAGCTGCTTTAGCACGATGAACAGTTTCATGGTTTTGTCGACTCACCGCCCTTGGATCAGGTTCAGTAAAGACTGGGGTTTTCATATTTTTAAAAATCAAAATAGTCAGACTTGACTTGGAGCATGAAACGGACTTGTTTAATTTATTATTCGATCCAGACCAAAATCTTTAACATTTGATTCATTAACCCACACGCAAGCAGGACATAAACCTCAGTCTTCGGCGTTGCGACCCTTCGCTTTTTTCCCTCCGTGCGACAAGATTCTGTCACAAAAGTAAACACAATAATTCCTATTATTCAAATATATATTGTTCCATGCAATTTGATTTGTTCAAAATGTTACCGATTGGGTTGTAATTTTTTTTTTCTTCAAAATAATGTTCACTAGAATCAAGGGTAATTAATTAATCTAGATTACTGTCACTAACTGAAATTAATGCCAAAAAATAAGTCTCCAACTTTTGATCTCCTGACAAAAATGCAATGTAAATAAGTGTTTAAGTACAAATTTCAAATTTCCAGATGTTGGACTTTCCCAGAAGCACCTGATCCATAAAAAAAAAACTTCGAAAAACTGACTCCCAGCAAAATCTAGCTCATTTAATGTTTTCCCATCCAGCTGATTTCAGTCAAATCAACTTCTTGTTAAAACGAGTTTCCTTCCTTTCATACAATCTTTTTCAGGTAATATCGTAAGATACTTTTCACTGTAATGGCCTTTGTTCCTTTGTTGTTATTACTGCAAACTAACAAATTATTCTATTTAGCTGAGACACTTTTTTTTAGCACGACAGGATATCACTTTATCTTGTTATATCACAAAACTCTCATTAATACACCAAAAAAAGCATATCTTGAAATACCTTACAACATAGTACGTCTGCATGTAGTTATTGTGAGTAGTATTTGTTATTTTAACAGGATGTTTTCTGTATATGTGAAGTGATATATTGCTGAAGAATTTAGGACTAAAAATATGTCCTGACAGGATGAAATAAAAAATGAAAATTATCTTGTTATGGCTTGAAAACTTTTTTTCTTGTAAAGCACCACTGACAGTGAATTTCTATAAACTACGGGAAAAACGCAACACACGAATGATAAGACTCCCTTTAGTCACACAATATTTCAGTTTCACTTTCTCAAAATCACCTGCCCCCATTACAAGATCTCAGCTGAATAAGCCTTGAAAACAAACAGTTCAAACTCTGAAAGCAAAGCTCTATTGATGACTCGCTCATACCACTAAAATAATTTCACTTTTTTAACATTCATTTACTGTTTCAATCTGGATTTTCAGTCCTCACATTTTCCCCTTTTCTGTCCATGAAACCCCCCCACCCCCGACCTCTGTCGTTTTCCTTTATTTTTCCCATGCAAACCGTGGGCCTCCGTTCCTCTGGGGTCTCGTCACACCGCCACTCTCACCCGCCGCTTCCCCGCACAACGCCGAATGCGGTGGCGCAGAAACAGGCTGAGGGCTGAGGGGAGCTGCCATAGAGACGTTTACAAGTCCCGTCCTGAAGAATGCAAACAGAGCGGAGTGGAGCTCTTATCTGACAAATGAGTAAACTTTAGACAGTCTTGTTGCAGCTTGCCTGTGTGGTCCTCCGACTACAATGCGTCCCGCTGCACAATCATTTCATCAGGATGGAAGAATTTTTTTTTTTTCTTTCGATTCCTCTTGTAACTGTGCAAACTTGGATTCTTGTTTACAGGAATAGCTCAGGCTGGGTTGGGTGTTGGGGGGGTAAGTTTCTGGAGGATAGAAGACATTCACACACTCAGTGCCTTGCTCAGGGGCATGTGGAGTTGATGATGTTCATTAGGGAGTGGAGGGAGTTACTCATTTGCTGCTCCAGTTTCCCAGCAGGGATTCAAACTTGCAATGCTAAAATTCCCGAGGGTGGCGACCGGTGCCGTCAGAGATCCCTGTTGCTCATCGCGAGGTGAGGTGAGCGTCTGGGTCACATTGTGGGTTCCAGCTGTTTACGGGGGTGGGGTCCGCCCTGCCAGGAGCACTCAGGTGGGGTCAGGTCCGGTCATCAGGCAGCGTTAGACGAGCAGATTGGAGCCCGGAATGCGAAGCTCTGGTAATCCTGAACATTTTAGGACTCGGAGGAGAATAAAAACAAGGAAGCGCCGTCTGCCGAGCGTCCACGTGGCTTCGTTCGCAACTTCCTTGTTCCTGGTATGAATGAGAAACGAGGTAAGAAAATGCCAGCGGAGTCGCACTGTGGGGGGGTTGCTCTCTCCTCGATCCCTGCCCACATCAAGAAACCAGGGGTGCCATGAAAATAAAACCCTGTAGGAAGGATTGCCCTGAATTCATAGGGTTTGGAAGATACTGCCGTTGCACATTCCAGACTCACCGTATATACAGGGGAATTAGTCAAGGTACAGTGGTCGGGACGTGCAGATCAGGGAGCCGAATGTCAAAAATACTGCTTTGATGTGCACATGTGTGAACCCTAAGAGACAGGGTTTGGCGAATAACCAACCACGTCATGGTGCCGCTGCTGCGAGGCCTGATATGAGTCAGGTTTCAGCAGAAAAATGAAGGCGTGATTCCAATCACTGCCACTGCAGGAACATTTAGGGTTGGTACTGCAAGATGCGCAGTTTGTGGCCCATGTTCTCTGGGTGGGTGCCATTAAGGCACTGAGGACACAAGCAAGTGGTGCTATAAAAAAGGCACCAGTCTAAACTTGAACTGTAGAACGTGATTGAAATATGGCATCAATGTCTGTTTCATGCATTCGTTTCAATTAATCAATTTTTCCACCTCAGCGAAGTGTGAAACCTTTTGGGCGATACCCTGATGTCTTTTCAGAAACCCCACATTTCCACTCATATTGTTTCTAAAATGAAAATGCACCCGAAAACAGGCGGAGGGAAACTTAAAAGAAAGCCCGGGATGCAGAGGTTCCCAGACGCATCCTACAACGCAGGTATGTGTTGGGACTTAAAGATGTCTACAAATGACAAATGTGGTTTTAGTTTAGATTACTTCAATTTAGAGCAGAAATGAAAGTTGTGCTTAGACTTAAAGGTGGTGCAGCTGTAAGGTTAGAGAATACTGAAAAAAAAGATATATATACACACATATAGACACACAAACACACACACACACACACACACACACACACACATATATACATACATATATACATATATACATATATACACATACATATATATACACATATATATATATATACACACATATATATGTGTATATATATATATATATATATATATATATATATACACACATATATATGTGTATATATATATATATATATATATATATATATATATATATATATATACATATATATGTGTATATATATATATATATATATATATATATATATATATGTATGTATGTATATGTATATATATGTGATTTTTATTCATTACTTTAATTTTTTTTAAATTTTTTTCAGAATTCTCTACAGTCATGGTCTGGAGGTAACATTTTATGCCAACTGGAGTGTTTTTCCTATGAGTTGTGGGATCGTCCACAGAGGACGGGGTTCAAGCTTCCATGCTACCAAGCCTCCGCCTGGCTGAGGTACCTCTGAGCAGGGCCGCCTCGTGCCGTGCAGCCCTCCGGGGGAAGTCGACCTCCTGCAAGAAGACAGGGTCAAGAGATCAGGGACCCCGCCTGACCTCCGTCTGCTCCTCCCCTCGCCTCCCAGCCTTTGAGAAGGCCTCACACCTTGACAGGAGAATGCTAATCGCATGACACGCCACCGACGGGCTGAAGCCCACTCTCCACCTCCGCACATACCGACGCGCATACTAACATGCAAACCGCTTCCTTATAAGTGAACTGTCGGGGCAGGCACTCCAAGCGGAGCATTATTCACCACTTTAAATTTCCCTCTCCTCTCCCTAACAACCCACACACACATTTCACCATTTTACATAGTTCTTATGTTGTCTTATGCAATTTACAGGATGATTCCCAACCCTGCGACCGATCCCGGGCCCATCTACAGGGGTTGAGAAATGGCTCACCTCTGTGGGGAACATTCCTTCTAAGAGTCTATCATTTTCTGTATAAAAATGCCTAAAACTGTATTGCTACACTTTCATCATGGCAAAAATGACAGACAAAAAGAGAAGCTGTGGTCAGTCCACCTTCCGTTTTTAAAATGAGTTTCTATTCAGTTCAACCCATGGTTAGCAGAGTGTTTAAGGCCAGTTAATGCTTCTGCGTCTAACCTACGCAATAGCCATCGTAAATGGCCTACGCCGTTGTGAGCATTTATACTTCTACGTCGGCGTCACTCTGCAATTATGCCACCAAACCACTAGCTGGCGGCGGCGTTTATATGCCACTGTGTCAAGTTTCTTCGCCGCTGTTTTCCATGAATTTGTCAGCGTCACTTCGAAATGACGGCGGCTGAACTGGGCAGAGCTCGACAGAGTCGGAGCTGATGAACGTTGAACAGCGGTTTGAGTTTTCCTGAATTTACTGCAGCACGGAAACCAAAGCGGACATCGGAGGAGACAGTCTGTACAACAACGGCGAAGAAGGAGTTGGAAATGTGATGCTACCAAGCCGAACAAGCACAGTTCTCTCGTGCCACACTGCAGTGTGTACTTACAATTTTTGGGAGGTGCACGTCAGCCTAGGGTGAAGGTTTGAACCAGAAGCATAAATTGGCCTTTTGTTTGAACTTTACAACAAGGCAGCTGGGGCTCAGGAAGTACTTTGGGTCATTCACTAATCAAAGGGTTGGCGGGTCGACACTCAGTCACTCTTGTTCGCACGTCGAGGTGTCCTAGGCCGAGACAACGAACGCCACCCAGCGCTGTTCGTGTTAGCTTAGTACCATTGGTGCATATGTGTGAATGGGTGAATGAGAAGCAAGTCGTAATTCACTTAAAATTGCTATATAAATGCAGCCATTTACCCCTTAGTAACATATACTTTTGCTATGGTAACCTGCAGTTAAAAATGATTAATCTGTGATATGATGTGATAACCTTGTGAAGAAGCTTATCAGCAAATCGGAATGTGTTCCATGCATGTGCTATAGGGTTTCTTCACAGCAGTTGCTCATCACACTGGAGGATTTATGACCCTACACTTATTACTAATGTGGTTTGAGATATCAGAGTTTTGAATCAGAGCCCAAGAGTGTTGAATGTTGAATATAGGAATCTCTGCGGGACACGGGGATTGTGTCCGTGGGTTTTTCCCATCTGAAAGGCAGTAAACAGCGTCTCTGCAGAATTCAGTTGGAATTCATCTGGAAAAAAAACAAAAAAACCCAAAAAACAACAACAAAGACCGCAAATACTTAACCTAAAGTTGACCTTCGAGGCACCCCCCCCCACACACACACACACACACCTCCACACCCAGCAGCCCCCGTCCTCCATGCATAAAACAACGTGCACATTCACGCACACTCCAACATACCTTCACATGGAGATGTAAACACACACACAAATCTGACGCTGGCACTCACACCGACGCGGTCTACCCCCCCTGCACGCCCATGCAGGGCAGGTGGCAGGTGAGCAGGTGTTTGCTGTCGGGCGGACTCTGTTCCTCCGAGCTGAGGTCAGAGCGTGAGCGGCAGCGGCAGCAGGTGCAGACACTCTAATCCCAAAAGGTGTGTGTCTGATAACACTGGAGCCGAGATGTTTACTGCCTTTTATCTACAGCAATGGGCAGGAGGATGGAGACTGAAACCATTACACCTGTCTGTCTGTCTGACTGACTGTCTGTCTGTCTGTCTGTCTGTCTGTCCTACTATCAGTTTGTCTATGCGCTGCGGGCTTGACAGCGATGATAATGACATGTTGTTCTGATAATGAACAGCCTTGGACTGGCGGCGGAAGAAAACTTAAAGAAAGCTCTTCTGATGAGTGAAGTTAAAAAGAAGCTACAGCCAGAGTCAGGGAATTCTTCCCATTAAAGTACTCGTATTCAAACTGTTATCAGCGTAAAAGGGCTGAAACCTCCTGTGAGTAAGGGGGTGGTTTGTATTTCAGTGTCAAGCAAGGAAAACAACAAAGAGCACCGCCAAGTTTAGGATGAAGGCCTCGATATATTTTGGTCTCTTGTTGATGGAGTCAGGTTAAGATGGTGTTCGATTTTGAAAGGCGGACCAGTAGCAGACTAAATAAGAGGTTCAGCCCTAAAGAGAAGCTCTTGATTCACTGGTCAATCTAGCTCCTGACCCTCACCCACGGTGGTGTGCTTTGAGTAACAAATGAAAGAACGATGCCGGTAATACAAGCAGCAGAAGTCAGCTTCCTCAGCTGAGGCTCGACCCTAGGGACAGAGTGAGGATTCTCATGCATCCGAAGTGGCCTTGGAATAGAACCGCTGGTACTAGGGATCAAAAGGATCCGGGTTGAGGTGGTTCGGGCATCTGATAAGGATACTTCCTGGACACCAGAGGGTTTATGGGCATATCCACGCTTAAGGGATTAAGGCACCAGTACGGAAGTCGGAACCGCTTGTCGGATGGTTGAACAGCTTCAGAAAGCCCCCCCTCTACCCACATCTCTCAGACGTCAGTGCTTGGAAGCTGCAACCAATGAAACTCCACAATCCCAACATTTACAGCCGTGCCATGCAGCGATTGGCTGGGCCCCTGGAATTGAGAAACAAAGGGGAAGATGGATGCATTGACAGTTGCAAATCAGGCTACCAAGCTCATGCTTCTTTGTAGGACAATAGTTTAAGTTTTAAATATTTCTAAGTCGGTTCATTCTGTCCGTTTTTGTGGTTGTAAAAATGTCTAAACCTAAACAAAGCCATGGATATTATCCCACTTTAACAGAGTTTGTGGAAAATGGATCCACTTTGCAGGCAGACTGAATTGTCTCAAATATGTCCGTAGTATCATAAACTGTCCAGTGATCACAAAAATGATCCGTCAGGTTTTTATCTCCGTCTTCTGAACCCGCCATCAAACCTTTTCCTGATTGTTGTTCAAACTTTGCGGAAATGGGCCATAAAATTCGATTCAATTAAAAAACATTGCTCAAGTTCAATTAAAAAACGATACACAGCCTTTGTAAATACTTAGAGGGAAACACGCATCTGGCATATTCCGTAAGAACCAAAATAAAAGGTGTGTGTCACTGTCACACTGAAGAATCGTATTGGGTAAACCCACTTGATGAAAGCCAAATTCAAAATCCATCATGCGGGGTTTAGGGGGATTTTAATTAAAAGAGAGATCTCCTCTTCCACTATCTTTTAACACTTGATGGCACTGATGGCAGATTTGCTGCAGAGCGTTTCTCACCTCGCTGCAGTTCGAGGGAGGCCAGAGGCTCTTATTTCAGCTCTGAAACCTCTTAACAAGGCCAAAAACACAAAGCAGGTCCCTGTCATCTTACACGGCAGCATATGGGGCCCGGTTCCCACACCCAGCTCCATGTAAACATCTCATTAAGCTCTCCAGGGCGGGGAGCCCTCAGCCATAAAAGGAAGGAACAAAACAGTGGACCCCCCCAACAGACAGCGTCAATTAGGCCCCTGTCTGAGATTGCTGGCTGCCTGGCTGGAGGTGCTGCAGGTCCTGTGAAGCTACAGGTAATCACGGCAAATTAATACCTGCACAAGCTCAAGGGGCTTTTTCTGTGAAGTCAGAAGGAAAAAAACAAAGCTTTTAGGAAAAGACGTGGATGAGGCTCTGTCCTGCATCCTGCTCACCTGAGACGTCAGATCACACAAAGCTTTGGGTTTATGTTCTGAAAACCTGTCTAATCACATAATTTTATAATGAGCGTCGAACTCTAAACTCTACACATGAAGACGAATGAAATAAGAGAGACGTAGACTCATTTAGAGAGCAAAAAAAGCAGAACAAAACAAAAAGCTCTCGTCCTCTTTTCAAAGCAGGTATGGGTGTCTTGGCAGGTCAAAGGGTCAACAGCAGGGGGAGGATCAGGCCTTTGGTCTTTGCGACCTGTTGAGTGTCTCTATGAAGGGATTTCAGAGGAGACACAACACTGAACACAAAGGTCTGGGGGTCTGAGAGGGATGAGTCTGGAGTCTGAAGGTGTAAAAGCCTCACCTTTACCGCCTGAACAAAGTCCCTCCCTCCCCCTGAAATGACATGAGCCCTGCGACACACATCTAGACAAACAGATGCATGAGTTACCATAAACAAAACTTAGAATGCATAAACTATAAATGCATTCACTTCGTACTCGTTTACTGGAGAATTACCTTGATGTCATATAATTTGCAAAAAAACAAAAGGAGCAGAAAGAGTGATGAAAGTGATCACTCAAAGTGATGCAGTCTCAGGAAAAGAGTCCAGTGCTAAAGGAAAATGTAACACCTGCCATGGAGCGACGCATGTGGTTCATAAGATAAAACGTCGCCGTACAAAACATTTCCTTAATGGAACAGTCCACAAATTTCTCCTGAAAATATCTTGTACAAAAATATCTGCAAAACTTTATGAACTATGGGAACAACAGGAAATATAACATCAGGGAATTCTAAAGATGGAGTGTCCAAAACAAGGAGTGCTCACCCACAGCACCGATGTGCTTTCATCACAATCTGCTCATTACATTTTGTTATTTCTTGAACACACTCATACATTTTGGTGGTCACCAAAAACATTAGGGATCAGATTTGTCTTGAAATCCATTTGTTTGCCTTCGACAAACACTTTGGTACATGACTGGGTAACACCACCAGAAACATTAGCATAAAAAAAGTGAAAATCCCCTCTTGAGAATGAAACCCCTCTGATTGCTCCCGATGGATGACACATATCATCCACATCTCCCTTGTCTCTCACTGACGTCTTTTATCTACTCGTGGTCTTTATGTTGCTCATCTGATGGCCCGCTGCCGTGGCGGCAGATAGTGGTGGAACAACGCGGCACTTTCTCCGTGTTATCCATTCGCTGCTATGCGGTGTGGGTGTGAAAGGACACATTACATTCTTTTGATGCAAAGATGGAGATGCGGCATGGCGGTGAGTAACCCTTGAAGGCTGAAGGGGTGGGTCTTTTTCTCTGGATGCATTTAAATTATTGTTTTTTGTAAACATGGGACGAGGCTGATCCACGGTGGGGAAAAAAAAACTCTAGTCTATTATCTGTGAATCGATTTTAGCATCAGTCAAAATTATCCTCAACCTTTCTTGATTTTTAACACAGAAGTACCAAAAGAATTAAGATGAGTTTAAACTGGGTTTCATGTCAATTTTATGTCCCCTGCATGCACAAAAGTTGTTCCTACCAAAGACAACAGCCGTTGCATTTTGCCACCAATCAGGTGAGAAAAGGCTGTAGTTGGACATGAAGGAAAAAAAATGCATAGCAATTTCTGTTCTAAAACTTTAACACGGTGCCCAAAAAAGTCATTTTGTCATAAAATCTAAAATGGGGATTTTTAACTGACAATGCCAATATTTTATGAGCCTGTGTCGTGTTGCATGCAAAAAAAAAAAAAAGATCTGAATCTCCAAAAAGACTAATAAATACATCCATGAAATACAGGTAGAAAAATATAGTTTCCTAACTGAATATAGTCATAATAAAATACCAATACTTTAAGTCTGTTCTTTGCACAGCACTTGAGATAATGTACTAGGTGCACCAACATGTCAGAGCCTAATAAGAGCAGACCTCCCGACCTGAAGAATGCCATGCGGTCCAAACATGTTAGTTTTTTTTCCTTTTCCCGACAAAGACTTCTATTGGTCTATATTTTTTGCTTTGATTTAACCCCCCCCTTTTTTTTTAACTTCGAACAACATCCTTGGTGGGAGGTGAGCCGGGGATGCGGGAGAGGCTTCACTCTCACCACCATCACCAGGAGCGCAAAAAAACCAGGGCAGGAGCGACAAGTGTGTGCTTGACTGCATATTTGTGGAGGTGGGCATGTTTGCCTTGGCTCACACGAACACTCGGGGTTAAGTACAGTAGGTGATACCCCACGCCGAGGAAGTAGGGCGGGCTCCTTTGTAACCCCAGGACAAGATGTAAATCTCCCCTTTTCACTGGGAATATATATATTGTTGCCTGCATTATCTTTAAGAGAATCTATGGCTTTTTTTTTTTTGGTAATCTTTTATCAACAAAAATGGGAGGGGTTTAGAAACTTGGCGCCCTGTTGCTTGACAGGGGAACACTGTGAAGGCAGGTTGCAGTTTCAGTGTATTGTACATAGATGTTATTAATAAAAAAAAAAAAAAAAACAGGGCATGCTCATATCTAAATTATGGCTCATTACATCGGCCGTTGGCTCGGGCTGCATTCAAGTGACGGCGTGGGGGGGTTCACATATTGTCTCAGGGCAACAGTGCTGTATATGTCTGCATTTACAGCCCAGTGGTAAATGATTGAGGTGTCCTTTCAAGGCGAAACAGGCCATTGTTTCCCCTAACAATCCACAATCTGACACAGGAAGTGATACACAGGACACAAATACAATGACCAGCGAGGCTGCGGCTCCGTGACAACAGAAAAGTGGCTCCATGGGGCAGTGGGAAAATGTTCCCGTGTGCTCTCCGGATCGCCGGAGCACCGGAGCGCGCACGAACACACACAAAAAAAGAAAAAAAAAAAACAACACGTACAACGCAGATGAAGAAGAAGGCTCTGCAAGTTCGCACATGGGCACTGATACTGTTAAGACAGACATTTCAAATCGGTCCTTCAAAAATATATAGACGGCATCATGGCTTTTTCACGCCACCCCTGACGAGCCAATCCCGAGAACTGGTTGGAGAAGTGTGCCGACGCCGGGGTGATTCAGGACGGCAGCGATAGACATCGCAGGTTTCTGTAGGAAAAACTGGAGACCTGGAGCTTTGGAGCCGGTCCAAGCCGGTGGCGGGGGGGCACTTCTCCTGAAAACACTTGACGCTCCCCTCTGTCCAACCTTCCTCCTGAACTTGGACCAGATCCGGACTCTCATCTAATGTTAAGACAGACATTTTTCCTGCCTGGTTTTTGTTTATTTATTTATTTTTAATTCTCTATAATTAACAAAGGATGTGGGGACAATTAGGCGGCTGACAGTTATCAGGAATAATCTTGTCAGGTCTAATAACAGATGGAGCATGGTCGCTGTGGGGTCGTTTAAGGCATAAGAATGCTACAGCACTCAAATACAATATTACAGTATTAAAATAGCATTAAACAGTACAGAACTATATAAACTAACAGCTAATGACTCCTTCTTAAGGGAAGTTTCAGAATGCTGGCACTGGCTAATGTAAGAAAAGTCAACGTGCTAAGATATTTTTCTGAATTTACGAAAATCACTCAAGTGTCAAGCTTCAGCTAGCTGAGACAACTAGTGGCTACCTGATTAGCTAGCTAGTATTCTGGTTATGTAGGTTAGTCAGTAGTTAGGTAGGTTTTCTCCAGGTTCAAGTTTTCTTTACTTTCTGTGTGTCAAACTTTCTCCGCCATCGTAGATTCGACATCATGAGTAATTTAGTAGTTTTACTTAAGGTACTCGTGTTTTCCTTTTCTTTTTCTTTTTTTATTCTGGCGTCACCACTTAAGTAAGGGGCTCTTTGAGAACTTTGTCCGCCGCCGCTTGGGACTGATGGATGGTCTGACGGTCGACTGATCAGAGGGCAGCGAGAGGCGGGTCACCGCCGCTCTGAGGCTTTCAAGTCAAACCAAGCGTCCCACGGGTCAAACACGTCGACTCGTCTAAGTCTGACCTCCTACCGCTGCCCCCTCACTTGCCGCACACCCTCTGTTCTCTGTTTACCATCAACACAGATAAGGAGGCTTTTCAAACCTTGATTTTGTTTATTCATCTTTTTCCCCCCTTTTCTCCAGGCGAGAAGCGGCGCTTTTTGCAGGGGGCACTTTGTTGTTGGGCTCTCGGGTTTAACGTCTCTGAAACTCGATGCAGCGGCTACTCTCGTCGCGCCATGCGTTTCTCAAAATACTTCAAGTCAGGAGCAAATGTTCTTGTTCCTCTAAAGGAGCCCGCTCTTAAGGGTTTCAGATTTTTCATCCCTGCTCACGTAGCTGCAGTAGTTCTTTAACTGAGTAATCTAATTTTAAATCATTAAAAGAAAAATTTTCTACCAGGATGAGGTCATTTCCTTTTTCTTCTTTGATCAAGACTTTTGCTTTGCTGTTACAAAAAAAGAAAACAAAATGGAAAAAACTAACTAAAATTTTCTTTTTTTGTTTTCCCTAATCGCTGCTATGGAAATTCCTGTTACTATTACATGCCAAGCACGCAGCTCTGAGATGGCCTTGACACTGTAGAGACGCACTGATTATTGCAGAGAGAAGAATGAGCAAGGAGAGCAATCTGATAGGAATGCCACTGGAATTCCCCGGAATCTCCCCCTTTCCCCTCGCCCCCCCCCAATCAGTGTTCATGATTCCATAAGGAGTTTTAACACTACAAGCACAATGGACAAGGGGAGCTATTCTGCGACCATAATGCAAGGAAACGTTACCTCAGTGCAAAAAATGTCAAGACTATTGAGGCCCCCGGTCTTGGAAACAATCAGTGAGGAAGCCGAGGCAGGTGCCCACCTCCTGTGAAAATATCCTACCGCAACATGCAGAGGGAAGGGCTGGGCCTGTCGCTGTCGACAGCAGCGACGGGGCAGAGGGGCAATTAAACCGTGAAGTCATGAGCGCACCAAGAAGCCACAACCACCGCCAACCGCCACTGCCGCTTACCACAGAAACGCAGGTGCTCAACATGCAGGGAACGGCAAAACTTACACAAGCTGGGATGGTTGCTGTCTGTTACCGTGATGCAGCAGACATCAGCTGCCATCAGTGGTGGGGAAAAATAAAAAGTTCCTTTACTTAAGGTTGAATTCCACAAGCAAAAAACAGTCGATTAAAAATCATGCAGGCAGTGACTTGTATTTAACGCTGACGTATATTCCAAAAAGGAAAGTTTTGTTTCATTGTGGCTTGGGACATGGACAAATCAGACTGTTAATCAGGCTGTAATCAAACCTCAAGATCAAGAAAAAACATTTGGAAAAGAAAAACAAACAGTAGAATTATTACCCAGATTGTTGATCAAACTTTGACTGGCTGTGCATACTCGCAGTTTTTCCTCTGCAGTAAATGAGTTTGAGTGGCATTACAGGTGCATGCTCATGTGTTGTTTTTACCTCAGAATTATGCGACAGCTAATCTTGCCAAACCATCTGCTCCACTTGTCTGATCACTCCTGTTTCTTGCCCCCGTTGACCCTTTCGCAGCAATGTTGCTGCTTTGCAAGCAAAGCTGGGGCAATGAAAATAGGACCCGAGTGTTAATCTAGAACGGTTTTTCTTTGAGATGGAAATAAACAAAGTGAGATGTGTATAACCAAAAAAGTCTCTCTAAAAAGTCACTGGACAAGTGCCCAGAAAGGTAAATTACAGCAGCACTAGAGAGTAAATGGTAGTTTCATTTGTATATCTACCAGTAACAAGGCTAGTTTTGAGGGTTTTGTTTTGTTTTCTCTTTCTGTCTGAAAAATCGAGCTGTTAAGATTTATCATAAATAATGCAACCAGGACAAGGCTGGCTGGTCAAGTCTTATCTCAGAAAGCCCTCTTGTAATTCTGCAGATAGCACCAGTGTCTCTGTTATGTTTAAAGTAATACATAATTCATATTCACAGATAACCTTTGGTCTAAGAGTTGAATGCTAATATTTCTCGGTTGGGCTGAAAGATGATGGTTTGTGTTTTATGGATGAATTAAAGAACATTGGCGCTGCCTCTGCGTCTTGGCAATCATACAGTGATAAATCTGTTTTATAATACAAGTAAGTTGCACTGAGGATAACAGATGTTTAGATTCGGAAACAAAAAATGAAAACTTTCCCAAACTACTGCTACTGCCACAACAACACAAGAAACTGCTTGATGCAATGAAAGGTCATTTTGTCAAACTTTTATCAAAATATCTGCATGTATGTACAATTTATTTGCCAAGAAATAAATAAATAAATAAATAAATAAATAAATAAATAAAACTAGGTGTTTTACCAGAGCTGCTGGTGAACATTTTCGTTACAGGTGCAATCGGAGTGCAGTGCATCTTCCTGTTCTTGGGACTTAAGACTCAGCTTTCACGTTTTGAAGACCAAGGCACACTGGTTCGACTTCGGCTTCACCGTTACTGAGAAAGGCCCCTGGTTGGTCAAGGTAATTAACCGCTTCACTGCCATCGCTTTTCACCTGGAAAGCTTTTTGCATTGACGGTATAAAACGAACTTGAATCAAAAGTCACTGGACAGGAACACGCAAATAGGATGATGCAATATCACTCATTGGATGTTCACACTGTGGGACAATGCTGGGATTTTTGGGTTTTTTTTACCGTAGATGGGACACCACAGTAGACAAGCGCGGAAATCTTTTATAGTTAAGATCACAAGAGGCTAATAATTGTTGGTTCAGCTTCAGAAGCTGAACTAATTGCTTGTGTTGCTTGAACAGCATGAATTACTCGTACTGTAAATGGTATGAAAACAAACTCAAAAGAGCACCGTTGTTTGATGGGTGATTTCTCTTACACCCCCCCATCTTTGAGGACCATAATCTACTTAACCACACATCAAAAAACGAAGTAAAACACAAAGACATACACAACCAATGGACTTCCTGTCTGAGACATGATACCCGATGACAATCTAGACCCCAAACAATGTGTGCCGTTCGATAAATTACAGGGATGTCAGTGGCACTGAGTACTGTATTTTCTTTTTTTGTGTGTGTGTGTGTCCTGGTTTTTATCCGACATAATGAACGGCTTAGCGTCCCACGAGAGACGACGGGGATCAAAACTCCGCTGCCTCCCCAAGGACCTCCTTTAATGTCTTTGTGTGCACGTGGATTCGATACCCTCCCTCCTTTAAATTAGATCCCACTACATTCCATTAGCTATAGAGGCCTGTTAATGTGTCTCTTCAGAGGGAGGAGAGCCCCCCACATAAAGGTCTATAGCAGCCCATTGTGGCTCTGAATCCCCATTAGGACAGCAGGCGTGCTCCCAGCCTGGGCATGGCCAGGTGGAATTTAAAAAGATAAATAAAAACCTTGAATTTTATTTGCCATGGCTGTAGCATCTTAGTCGCTCTTGTTGGTTTTCCTCCCATGTATTTCACCGGTTCTTCATGCAAAAATGAACATTTTTAATGTTTAAAAGATGTGCGATGGACCACAGCATTGGTGCAGTTTGGACAGTGTCAACTTCCCCCCCCGGCTTAGAAAAGTGCGAGGCAGCTGCCTCGGTCAACTTCCCTGCCGCCTCATCTCCCGACAAAACTCTTGACAGGTGTCCATGTGTAGAAAGACACCATTTTCTAACAAGCATACGCTCGGTGGACTCTTCCACCGTTTCCAACTACAATGGCGGCACTATGCTGATGTGGCGGGGCTCAGCACAAAGCGAGGCCATGCCAAAACTGCCGAAGAGGAAGTAGGAATGTGTCTGGTGTTACCCTGATATTTCGTTGGTTTTCAAACATGTGAGTATAGCGTCTTTTGTATCCAAGCAGGTGCAATGACTTAAAAAGTTTTTTTATAATTATTCGAGCTCTGCAGATATTTCGCTTGTGGAAAGGTTTTTGCAAGCGCCAGGTGAAGCTATGGTAAAGGGATAAAAAGGGTTAAAAAATCTGAAGTTGCTGCTGAGACCCTGTTCCAGGGTCTACCAGGGGTCTACCCTGTGGGGAAGAACCCCCCCGCTGCAGACTTTGCAATTTGCAAATTAATTTGCATTTACAATCTGCCATTTTCTTCTCGTTTAGCTGGTTGGTTCAGGTTCTTCTGCTTCACCGCTTCCCTGGGACCTTTCCCTTTTACACTCACTCTTCCTCCGACCGGATCCCACCCGGAGAAGGACAAAAGTTTTTTTTTTTCTCTCTTAAAAACGGGACAACAAAACACAAAAGACTACAGTCAGGATTTCAGGAAAAATTATGGGAGCTGAAGGTCAAAAAGCCAGAGCTGTGTGAATTTATGCGTTCATGGGTGTGTGTGCTGGCCAAGATCTCGAAAAGGGAGCAGCAGCATTGTTAATACGTGGTCATTTTTTTGTGTTGCCGTGAGGGACAGACAAGCTGCAAAAGTACGTCCCCGGCTTTCTTGAGAAGGTGGTAGCGGGAGGGCTCGGCCTTGAGGAAATGACACTTTCTAAGATCTCAATCTGGCGAGGCACCGCTGCCAGGTACAACAATGCCGTGTTGAAAACGGGAGTGGGCCGCGGTATCCTCCCCAGGCCAGCCTGGTTCCGAGCCTTAAAGGAGCGGTCCGACTGGAAGGGCCTGATAAGCGCCTGCTACGATGCTGCGCCGAAGAAGAAAGGGAGCGACGCGGCATGGAAGTGCTCTGATTAACGCCCCCAGTAACCCTGCATGGTGAGGCCACCGAAGCCTCCTGAGATGTTCAGACCTACGGTGAGAAAAAAAAAACAACAAAAAAAAGGAGGGAGACCTGCTTAGGGAAATGAGGTGACTCATTTAAGGTGTGGCGCGTGAGCAACTGTTTCAAAAAGAGAGTTCACCTAGAGGATTAGTAATGCATCCAGGAAGCGGACAGGGAGGAACAGGAGATAAGAAATCAAGGAGGATGGGGAGCTAATTCCCTTTAGCGCATCCTTTCAAACAGATGAGCAAACAAGAAAACTAAAATATCTAAGACAGCGACTACGCCTCATACCAAATGTCATCTCCAAAGCTACAAGTGAACTAATAAAGCTGCAGTTTCTCAGTATTGTCTCTAGAACCAAGTCGGGAACGGATGATTGTTCTGATACTGGAGTTAATGATGCCGGTGGGAATTCTGTGTTTTTTTCTCTCAAACGGTTTGATGCTTGAAGAAAAATACTCTCGTCCATGAGGAGACAACTTGCTGCTAACTCAACTGAACCTGAGAAGGTTAATTTAAAGCAGCTGCAATAAGTGTTTTTATAACAATGTTAGCATTAGAAAATGTCAAAGAAATTGTCCTCCTTTTATTATTTTTGTCTTTACAGAGCTCTATAGTTGTCCGGTCCACAACTTCACTGTGGAACTACGTGTTGCGGCAATGAGGACTGGTCAGGATTGGTCGGCCTGCTGACGTCACATTTCTGGCATCTCCTTCTATGCCTCCAGGGTCGTACATATCATCTCCTCCGATGTCTTTTTTCATTTCCGCGCCGCAGTAAATTCATGAAAATCCATCAGCTCCGACTCCAGCAAAATCCACTCGGTTTCAGTTGTAGTCTTTTTGAAGTGATGCTGACAAAATAGTGGAAAACGGTGGCGAAGATACTCAACGCAGTGGCATATAAATACCGCCGCCAACTATTGCTTTGGTGGCATAATAGGAGAGTGACACCACTAGTATTACCAGTAGCCACAATCAGGTAGCAGTTTTATTTTCAGTTCGACACAGTAAGTAGGTGAAGACAGTGGAGAATTAGCAGCCATTTGACTCTGAAGTTGGTAGAAACCATAAACCGAGCTAAAACAGAGTGAATCCTGGACTTAAATTCTTCAAGTGTGAACATCCAATGGGCCATACTGATTGAGAATATCGATGGCATCTGAAAAGCAAACAAACATGGCAACATTTATTACATTTAAGGTAGTTAACTCCAGTTCAATCGGATCTTAAACAGCCACACAGTATTTTAACCCAACTTGGCCAGAGCAAATAGTCACTGCCACTAGATACATGTTGTGTTTACAAATGACCTCAAACTGAAAACGCACAAGGAAGAGACCGGTCATGGGAAACCGAGTAGGTGATATGCACGGAAGTGGTCATTCAAATACAACCTTCCAGTAAACACATTAAACGCAACATCATTTGAAGGGACCATTAGTAACATCTGCCGTTGCCATCTCACGTCGTCCATATCCTTCCCCAGAAAACCATTTATGTCGCATGCTGTTACCAAAACACAACAAAACGAAAACAATGAAACCTGATGACCAACACTTGCTGCTCCTGATGTTCTTTCTATCACTTGTTACGCAACTGGACTCAGTTCAGCATCTGGAGGCAACTTAATCCTTCTCATGCCAGAGTGACGGTGGGAGTGTTGGACGGTTCGAGCAGCAGGGCCCATTTACCCCCAACCCCACCCCCATCCTAAATTACAGAGGCCAACTGTGGGACACTGAAAGAGGGAAGCAGGCCTGGACATGCAGAGCCAGTCCAACACTTCGGGGTCCCTGATAGAGACACACACGTATACGCACATATGCATGCACACACCTGTAACTGGGCCACGGTCACTACAGTTAGTCAGCCACCCTGTCTTTGTGAGCATGAAAAGTTTTATGGTTTATCGGAGCCTTTTGAATCACACGGGTGTGGTTTGCCGCATTGGAGAATACAATGAGCCGTGAAGTGTTCAATCGCAGGAAAATACTGTTTCTGTTTGCTCAGTTTATGTCCAGGTCACCTTCCTGCGAGTAACAACTCGCCTTAAACACTAAATTCCCGCCCATCTGGTCCTAAACTACATGCTGAGGCCAACGGTGAGAACAGTCTGCAGCTGCTCTGAGAGTTGGGTCGCTTGCAGCTAATTCGGCTTGACAGGACTCTAAATGGGCCACGGGAAGGTCTCGGGTTCAGCATTCAAAATGGACCCAGCGTTCCGTAGGTTTGCGAGGACCTTTCAGTGACATGGTGGCACTGGTTCATCCTCGACACATTGGTCCAAGCTGAATTATCATCAATAACTGGTGCGTTGCAATGAAATTTTTGTACAGATATCAACTATCCACAGAAGATGAAGTCTAAAGACTTCGGCAATGCATGGACTTTTCCTTTCCTGCCATTAGCAGTCAAAATTTTTCACACAATAAAGTGAGACTTGGATAATATTGAAGTACTGAAGAAATAAAACTGCAGTTCCCCCAAAGTAATCCTACACGTTTCTGTAAATGATCACATTCTGTCGCATAAAAAATAACACTGGTAAAACAAGCCTTATACAGAATGGATTTCAAGATTTTCTCATCTCCCCACAGCAGTTTCACCAGTGTGACAGCATTTGGCTTCAATGAAAATTTCTGTCCAGTCACACATCTGCCGACAGGTCGGTTTCTTGGCGGGTGTGGCCACTAGCCCGGATGATTTTCTCCCTGGTTCATTTCTGCAGTAAAGATGTCAGAAGGCGCTGTGAACCTGTTTTCACTTGTCAAGAATTTATTTCCTCTGTGGCAGCAAAAAACATCGTAAATGATCCTTTAAGTGCTTTTGCAGGTTAAACTGGAGTAAGCAAACGCTTTTTAAGGCTGATTAATTCTGAAAGACCCACTATAGACTGGCTTGAGAGAAAGCTCACTAGCCTAGCAAGGCAAATTACCCACAATACAACACACTGTAAAAGATGATAGTTACAGTCGCACCATGTCCTTTAAGAAAGAAAATCTGATGTCGTGGACACCTAATTGCCTCGTCCTCAAATATAAGACAACCCCCACTTTTTTTTAAAACCTCATTTCCAGAAAAAGTATCTTCTTATATCCAGGCTATACAGTGTCCTTTCTCTCCCGAAGAGCAGAGACCTAGTTTCATCATCTTCATCATCATAATAATCATTAAGCTTTGACGCTAGGTGAAAACACTCTGGAGCTGCACCTAATACTTACAGCAGCAGGGAAAACCCTGTGGGAAGTGAAGGCATAAGCCTGATTTTATTGCAATCCAGCCAGTAGCTGTTGAGGCATCAGCAGTCAAAGCCACAAGCGTCAACCACACGATGGTAAAGTCAAGTGTCGATAGTAATTATTCTCTGAGGACTATGAAAATCTATGTGACATTTCAAGGGAATCCATCCAACAGTCTGTAAGTTAATTCAGTCTGGACCAAAGAGGTGGATCGATCAACCGCCCAACTGACATTGTAATCCCCTACACCATGCTGCTGGCACGGTTGATAAAAATAATACATTGACTGATGATAGAGGAAATAATCATTAGGTTCAACCAACCCTACGCGTGGATCCGTGAATAGTTTGGTCAAGGGCTACGGTTAAAGTCGGGATCGGGTCCAGATCGGACTGGGAAATGAATACTATCAATGAGAGTCCTCAAAAGTGTACGGCTATAAAGTGCAGGATTACTACGCATGCATGCATGTGTTTGTTTGTGTTTGCGCATGTGAGTGTGTGTGTGTGTGTGTGTGTGTGTGCGTTCTGTTATGTTGCTTGCGTACCTCACATGAGGTGTGGCGGCCGGACACAGACGAGCGGCTTCTGACAGGCATTTCAAGCCCCCCCCCCCTCCGCTGAGAGGCCTCGCCAATAATGGGAACCTGATCGGAGGGAGAGCAGAGCGAGCGGCGGACAAGGGTGGGGGGGCTGGGTTTGTGGCGGTAGTGGGGGGGGGCGTCTTTGTGAGAAACTCTTCAAAGCGCTGGCCCTCCTGTTTGTCCACTGGAGCTCTTTGTAACGGTATCCTCCACTGTCATTTTGCCCCTTTTATTTTTAGGCAGGGCTATTATTGCTCCCATACCCCTCACATACCCCTAGGCTTTGTGTGCAGGGACAGGGTCAGGTTTTTTTTTTTTTTCACCCTCCACATGTTGTGTGTACAGAGTAATGGATCACACCAGTCAACGGGCTCTCTATTAATTTCAGGTCTCGCTGGAAACAGAGAATGGGGCATCTGGTTGGTGAATGGCTCGGCCTGTTATTGGACCATTATTGGACTGCATTTTTTATTTTTTATTTGCTATTTTAAAACTAAAATATCAATATCACTTGCAGCCTCAAAAGTCGAACACCACTGGGGCAATTGTGCATAGACAGATCAGCCTGAAGTTGCCCCACCGTATTTTATCCACTTCAATTTTTAACTGCAAACACATGTAATCACATTTAAATAGAAGCATATATAAATATACCTCAGCATTTTTTGTGTGACTGTGCCAACAACGTGTTTTGTTGCAGGCTACATCCTGTTGGGATGAAAGGGAAATGAATGTTCGTATGAACTGTAAAGCCTGTTCCAAGACTGATTTTTGTGAGAATAAGGAAAAACTTTAGAGGTCAAATATTTAGGCTGATCTCAAATGGGCCTGTGGGAAAACCTGCCCAAACTTGACACGGATAAAACGGATCTCATCCGACAGGAACCCAACGACAGTCACATCTCTTTTCAAGGGGAGTTTGCCATATTTGAACCCAAGAGAAAATCAGTACAGTATTTTCCTGCATTTTACAACCCCTGCTTTGCATCAAAGACAAATTTCCTTCCTCAGGACAATGATGACGCACCACAACATCAGAGCTCGGGTACCATCCGTCTGGGATGAGACACGCTGACACACATACCTGAGATCTGCTGCAACACACCAGTCTTTCTATCCAACTCGGGTGGGTCAGGTTTGACCAATCAGACATCTAGCAGGGAGAAAAATGTACTTGTTATGGTGATGGTTATGCAGGCTTGAGGGTGGATGTGATTACAGGGACTCTGTGAAGAGGCAAAAGAACTGAGAGGAACCACGGGGGAACAGGTGGGGCATTTGGAGAAGAGGGACAACAGTGTTATCGGGGACGCTGTGACAGATGCATCACAGGGGACCGAGCCCCGCTGCAGGCCCTGCCTGGCTGGCTGGCTGGCTGGCTGGCTCTGGTTGTCTGGTTGCCAGCCTGCTTGTGTTCACTTCCTGACCCGTGGGTGCAGCAGCGCATTCCACCCCCTCCGCCCCACGTCAACCTGTTCCCCCGTAATATCTGACATGAGTAGATGAATAATAGATCAGAGGCTTTAGCTGCCCCGTAACTCTACCCGGGCCCTGGGACAGGAGGCAGGCCAGCGCCTTAAGCCAGGGGGGCACGTGACCACGCCAGAATGGCCATTCAGCGTGACCGTTGATGAGTAAAAGCTGTATTACTGCCTGCAGGCGAAAACACCATATGGCCGATACGAATGCGTAACTGGCCAGTGACCACAACTGTGGCCCCAGTGTGCATCCAGCTGCTCTGGCGCACACAGCTGTGGAGGGAGGGCGATGTGTGCGATCCGCGGCCTGCTCTTGAGTCTGAAGCCGTGACTTTGGACTGTTTGTGGGGTCCTGCTCTTCTGTTTCAATGACTTTCTGTTATTTTACAGTGCAATGCGTCTCTGGACAAATGTCCCTGAGGCGAGTTTTTGTTATTTATCCAGGTACCTGCCAACGGGATGGCGATATTATCATCCAGTAGGGCTGTTGGTGGTGGGGTCTCACATAGGGGTCCAATGAAGATCACACCCTATTCTCAAATTCTGGTGCACAGATGTGTTATGGTCATAGAAACTTTAATTCATTTATTTGCAAATCGTGTTGAAAAAGTCAGGCTTACCAGTTGGAAACAGAAGGTTTCCATTAGCTATTGAAATGCATAGAGTCACAGAGATGGTATAAGCACATATAACTTGTTTAGCTGTACTTAAAAACATGTGGCACTCCGAAACAAATTCATTAAAAATGTATACTGTATAGCTGATTAGGATATAAGGCAGCACAGTGTCACATTCAGCCATGAAGCCAGAGCTTTAAAAAGGGGAACAGAGGCTTTGAAAAGAGCTGTAAGTAGCCATTTTTGATGAAGGCACATAAAAGATGGCGAAGAAGGATGCAACGGGGTGGATGTGAGTCATCGGACAAGGATGGCGATTATGTTTCATCCTATGTCTGGAGAGAGGAAGCAAATGGTCTTTCATCTGGAGCGAGAGCGGTTGTTCCACTGTTTGGAAGAAAACAATAAAAGATGTTTCAATGAGATATAAAGTAAATGGTGGGTGGGGGGGGGGGGTGATGAATGGGAAAAACAATAAACATAATGAGTCAATGCACAGATGCTGGAAAAGAACATTCATTTCACTTTTATCCCGACAGGATGTAGCCTGTAGCCTGTCGGCTATATCCTGTTAACGGCAGAGGAGCTACGCCGGGTAACATTTTGCTCTGTATTCCTGTTTTTGTTTTTGTTTTATTTTTCCACTTTAAGTAGCGACAGTGATGGAAGGGCCACTACACATGAGGATAGGGGTTTTTTTGTTTGTGTTGTTTTTTTTAATAGCACACTCAAGGACCCGTGGCAATTGCCAAAAATGTTATCTAACAAAACCCATTGCTCTTTCAGGTTCCTTTAGTTTGTTTCGAGGCTTCCCTCTACTGGGTGTTCGGCGCTACATGCAAACCACCAGCATCACAAGACATTTCAACTATGTAAAAGGATGTCACTTTAAGGCCGCAGGCTCACAGGCCTGAAATTTTAGAGTCAGCGAAGTTTATGAGGCCATCGTGTAAACAAACTGTTGTCTATTAACACATCCAGCCATCACAGGGCAGAATCATTGTCCATCATTCACTCACTATTATTAGTCGCATTCAGCCCCGGAGAACTAAGACTGGCCGCAGTCATGTTTGTGGCTTGGTTTAAATGAAAAGTAAGTGAAACTGAGAAGTGGATTTTTATCCGGATGTAAGATGCTGGAATGGACGAGTTGAAATGGGGCCACAGAAGCAAGGCTGGCTTATTCATATTATGGGCAAACTGCCCAGATGTCAACACATCTGGCTGGGGACCGATCACAGCGCAAGCCAGACTCCCTGCAGATGAGGTCCATTGTTCATTTGACTATTTTTTTCTTAATCCAAACAAGGACAGACATTGCATGTAAAACCAGGTGAGTATGTAGTTTATGTATAAAAGTAAGACCAACAGAGTTGGTGAAAATTTCCGAAAAAAAAAATTCTCAAGCTTTCAAAACACAGTCATGGGACTGAATATTGATTAAAAAAATAATAGTTAAAAAAAATTAATTAAAAAAAAATAATAAAATTATATATTTTTTTTATTTTATTTTATTTTCATAAATCGATTAACTGAGCTGTAAAAAGAAAATAAGACAAGAAAAATCAAGTTGACAAGCAGAGGCGTTTCTGTGAGGCTGGGCTCTGAGAGGAAACACTAGCCGGCCCTCGTTTGAATAAAGAGCCGATTACGACAGAGCACGATCAACACTGTGTATGTATTCACACACTGGTCAGGGAATAAAGCAACGCACTCACATGCTCACACGACAAACGCCTGGAGAGGGCGCACACACAAATACACCAACACAAAAAAAACACACACATACACAAACACAAAAACATACACACACACACACACACACTCGCATGCATGCATGCATGCTAACCCCCTCTCTCCGGAGAGAATCAAGTTTCCTTCTGTGTCCAGTGGCTTATTAAACATTAAGCTCAACAGCTTCCCTACAGGAGGGGAAGAAAGGCCTCCCCCACCCCCATCCCCCCACCCCCCTCTCTCATTACAGCTGTTGAGGTATGAGACAACAGAAGCGCGGCCGCAACAATGGAGCCGGAGGCCGGTGGCCAATCAGTACGCCCGGCGACAGCAGGTAGGCCTGAGTGGGTGAGATTAACTCTGTTGTCCTGTTTTGTTTTGTTTGGGGGGTTTTTGTATTTTTTTCCCAAAACGGTGACGGAACTTTATGGGGGTTTTTTTTTTTTAACGTGGTGGGAAAACAGTAGTGAGGTGAATGAGCGACAGTGCAGACTCTAATTCACACCAACTAGAAATCATACTCTCATGCACCTATAAATATTCTGCGCGCGCACAAACACACACAACCACAAACACACACTAACAGATTAATAAAAGATTAATCTAATAATCTGTGCATGTGTCCTGGAGCAGTGGGATTACAAAACACTACTACACATCAAAAAATCAAAAATATAACAAGACATCTTCCAAAAAGAAAAAGAATAAATAAATCATGACATTACTCTGTATATACCTGCACGTTTTCAGCTAAAATGCTTTTGCGTGCAGAATTTTCAAAATAAGAGAAAAGTTTCAATTTTGATGTGATCAGGGATGTTTTTTGAAAATATTTTTTAAAAAAATCAGTTAGTTTTATCGGACTAAACAACATAGTGCAACAGGAAATGACAGTAGAAACCTAATCCTAAACACTGGTGCTGAAACAGCTGCTCAGATGCTCAATCGAAAGGAAATTAATTGGCAGAGATTTTGATAATGTGTTTGTGTGTTTAGTTACAAATTCAGGTTGGACTTGTCATTTCCCTCATCATCATGATTATTATTATTGTGACGGTGTTTTAAAAAGCTCTCTACAGGCAGAGTTTATGATTGTCGTGGGGGGTCGTGTCTCCTCTCAGAGCTCTGAGGAGGTTTCTCAGCTTCTCAGGTGTTGTGGTGACACTCCCTTAAATGTGTGGCTGGTGGTGGTTTGACACCTGATACCTGACAACAAGCAGGCACTGTGTGAATATGTGTGAGTATGTGTGAGTATGCGTGTGTGTGTGTGTGTGTGTGTGTGTGTGTCTCTCCATTGGCTCGACTCACACAGGTCGAGTAAAGTAAGACACTCATCAGCTGCTCGTGACCTGAAAACTTTTGCCCTGAACAACAGTGCCACCTGCTGGAAGCACCACCAATCGATATTGTTACTATTAGTCTTACTACTACAATTACTTTAAAAGCATTGTAATGTATTGTGAAAGTATATCAACAAACATGTCTGTTTTAGTTGTATCTTTCCTTGTCTTCATCACTTTACCGATTTTTTATCTCTATTTATTTATTGTATTATTTCGCTTTAATCATTTCTAGTTCTCGTCTCCTGCGATATCAGATCGTTTTACTATAGTTTCTGTTTGCACTGTTTTATTATCAGCTTGTAAATCATCTGTAAAGTACTTTGAATTGCACTAATCTGCTGAAATGGTGCTACAAAGATAAAGACTGTGAGAGCAGCTGTTCGCATACCTTCCTTAACATGGTGGAAAATAAGGTGGTTTCCCACCCCATATAAACCAATTTAAGTTCTGTAAATCAGTTATGACATCGGTCAAATGTATTAACAAAACAAGCCAAGTTCAATTGTCCTTGACTGAGGTAACATTGTCGAGAACATGAACTCCTTTTTTTTTTCTCCTCGGCTCTCGTACAACTGAGAAATGCAAGTTTAACTTCACTCAAATGAACCGGTTTGATGCAGTAGATCAACTCTGGCATATTTTCTTACACAAAGTGTATGCATGATGATTTCTATGCTACCCGCTTTTATCTGCACGGCCTGTAATTTACATGTTTTACTGGCTGAATGATTCATGCTAGCCTGAAACCACTTTGTTCCAACATGATTCTGTTCCACTTAAATGTACTACATGTAAGATAGTGAAGCAACTTACATTTATTAATCACTTTTCTTTTTTTACTGCCAAAGTGTGATTCAACATAATTTAAAAAACTTCCTCTGTTTCCTACAGCAGCTTGTGGACCGATTTCTATGTAAAGGTTTCTGGATGGATTTTCAGGGTAAACCCAAAGGGTGTGCCATTGATGCTCACCAGTGCCTGACCTAAATGCCCCCCCCCCAAAAGGACAAACAGTGTGCAACACGAGCATGTGATGGAAACTGTGTCACAAATAATGAAGTGTGGCAAAACATTTTATTCATACAGTAATATTTTTTCCTGTTAGCGTTATCATCCAGGAACTTTAGCTCCTGCTGGCCTTGCTGAGCCTCTCGGTGAAAGCTTGACAAACAGCAACTGATAAATCTGGCCAGCTAATGCTAACGCTGATGTAGCATGTAAATTCAGTCAAAGCATCATGTGACACAAGTGGATTAGTTCGGTTTCACTAGCCTATACTGTGACAATATTCCCCTTTATAAATCACATTTTAAAATAACAACTTTAGTCTTGCACGGCCAGACCTAGTCCTGCACTTTGTTCTAGCACTGTGCCAACGCAGGAGTCTGGGGTTTCAAATATAGTTTCTGCTATATTTCGGCTCTTTCTGCCGATGCCCAGGAAGCTCGATGTTTACAATTTGTTGTTGTTGTTAATTGTTAAGATCATACACATTAGATCTACAAAATTTGAAAAATTTCATGGGTTTTGACCATTTCACAAAGTGAAAACGTGCAACTTAACTGTATATGTGACACCAGCAGATCTTCAGAAGATGATCTGTTCCATTTAAGGACAGAAAAAAAAAAGTTACTGACTTATACTAACTGTATGTTCAGGGGTTCAAATCACGTCCAGATCAAACCTTAAACTTTTTATCAAAAACAGCATGAATACTCAGCAAACATGACATAAAAACCCCTAATCTTTCCCTTGCCTCTGATGTGCAACGGACCTCGATATCGCAAATGCTGCACCCTCCGAAAGCTGTAAAACCGCTACAGACCCCCCACCTTCGCTTCACAACTCTCAGCCATCAGGTGACTCTGATTTTCATCCTCATGACATCTAAATTCCAGGAAACACTACCCCCCCCCCCCCCCGCGCCTCAAAAACATCCATCCTCCCTCCCATTTCCTGTTTGGTCTCAGAGGTTCTCCCTCATCACAGCAGCCAAGGCAGGTATTGGTAATGCGGCACTGGGCTGCAGACAGGGTGGTAGACGCTTGAATTATTCAATTAGCGGTCATATTGGATTAGTCCAATTCAGGAAGGGGGGAGTGGAGATGGGGCGAGCCTCCTTCAGGTTCCCTCAGTGGCCTCTTGACTCACAGTGTGAACGCTGGAAGTGCCGGGGGGGGGGGGTATTCGAGATTAACTGACCCCCTCTCTGCTTTTCTAAGAGAAATGAGGCGAGTGAAGAGGAGGAAAAAGGGAAAAGTTCCCCAACAGTGCAACCCAATTGGTGTTTTCACTCCATCAGGGAAATACTTGATATTATTATTGATATAATACTGTGATACAGTGTCTGATTTTTTTTTAATCAAGATGTAGAGTTCAACTCTGCACAGTGACATATAAAACAGTACAAAATCTACACTAATCAGTTGTAGGGGGGGGGGGGTCTCCAACAGGGCCAACTGGGCTACAGGGCCCAAGACCTTCAACAGACCAGAAGACCGGAAACTGTCTGCTCTGCAGTTACTTCGTGGTAATTTGATTAATTTACAAAAATTTGTCTGGAAATAGGCACCACAACAAACACGGACACAGAAATCCTTAAGGTGGCTCCAGCATTTCATCCTAAACTTAAGCACCGGTCTTATAGAAAAATTATTATCTGGCTTTAAAACCTGTTTCATTTGACATTATACTTACATGGTGCATGTCCTTAACAAGTTTACATTTAAATCATATTATTAAAAACTATGTATGGAACATGTGTGGAGGGTTTTTCACCAATGCCCACGGCTCAGCTTTGCCAAAGGGAGGCCCAGGAGCTCGGGTCAGGCCCTGGCTTCTGCCCGTTTTGAATCACAGGGGCCAGATCTTCTTCTAGAGGGACAAATTGAATTAACTCTGAACCTAATTAGCTACAGATCGTGACTGAATTACAGCTAAAATGATTAGTTGATTAATCAATTAGTCATTTAATAGAACTATTCTAATAACTGATTAATCTTTAAAGTAACTTATCAAGCATGAATATCAAGTATTCCCTAGTTCCAGCTTCTAAATTTTTAAACTTAAAACTAAATATTTAAAAGGTGTTGGACAGCTGGTTGAGTAAAACAAGCAATTTGATATCATCACCTTGAGTCTAAGGAAGTCCTGATGACCTTTTTTTTCCCCCATCATTTTCAGACATTTTACAGACCGAACTCTTCAATTAATGAAATCATCAGAATAATCATCAAGGACATTAACAGGTTTAAAAATTTAGGTTCACATCAAAAAAGGATAATGGCATTTATTAAATACATGACATACACAGTCTTATCCATATCCTTGGTGTACAAAATATAGCTTATTACCCAGCCCGCTGCAGATTCACTCTAAAACTGTAATAGGGCGACCTCTAGTGGAGCTTAGATGAACTCTACTGCACACAGCAATAGAGACAATTACAGGTGCAGTTTTGACTCCAGGCCTGGCAGTAAGGTTTAGGAGACCACGTGGATTTTCTGTTGCAGACAGCACAGGTTAAACTTCCTCCTGTCTTAATCAATGTTACCATGGTGACCAGCCCTGCATTATAATTGCTATTTGCTAGGGGGGGAAGGAAGCAATTTCTTTTTCGTTTTAACAATGTTTCTGCAATGTATCCACTATTACTGTAGTATAAATTGTGGTTTAATGGATTTCTGCACCGTACTTCATTGAATTGTGGGTAATTATCTTTTAAGTTTACTTTAACTTGAAGTTTAATTGCACCAAAACAAACTATGCGGTCGGCACAGAACATAAAGATTAAATAGCCACGGTCATACTTTTGCTTTGTATGAATATAGGACTCCATCTAGTGTAAAACCAGAACTCATTATCCATATTTACGGTAAATGACCATATTCAACAACTAAATTGAGAGTCATTCTGACTTCACATCATTTAAAATACTAACAAATGCAACAACAACAAAAAAAATTCACATAATCGACCATTGCACACTTTTTTTCAAGAAGTAGATACCGCCGCAGCTTTATTTTAAACAATAAGAGCATTAATATTCAGTGACGTGGTCGAGATTGAGACAGAAAATCAGAAGCTAGTGACCAAAGAGACAGAAACAGCTTAACTCACGGCGCCGTGGCGTTTCGTCCAGGCCAGGTGACGTCCCTGCTCGCTCGTTGTCCACGGCTCGTCTTCGTCTTTACTCCTCTTCCTCACCTGAAGCTAGCTCACGAGTTTCACCGTTAGCTGGCTTAGTGAGCAAGACCGGGACAAGCTAGCTCTCCCGACTGTTTTGTCACTTAAAACACTTGTTTGTTTGTTTTATCTTTCCACTTTTTCGGTGAAGCCAGAGAACGACTCTCTTCACTTTTCACTTCAAGTTCCTTCATCAAACACCCGTTAAGTCGCTCAAATCGCGGCATTTCGAGCGCATTTACCTGCCGTTGCCAAGCAAACGATGCCGGATTCACCTGCGTCCTCTGGGTTGGGGGTTTTAAGGCTGCAATACCACGTTCGACCGCGTCCATCGGGCGACGCTGGCCAGCCGCTAGAAGCCAGAGGGGCGCTGTTTCCCCCTTTTGAGGAACGCGGAAGAGGCTGTTTACACACGGAAGACACGTTTGACTCGTTCTTATTCGTCTAATATAATATTTATTTATGATGTATATTCATTATAAGTGGAATAATTTCCAACCTAATTAAGAGAAACTGTGGGAAACGGATCAGGATTCGAAAACCTTTTAATTGACCTCTTAACTTGATATTTCGGCCTCAGTGTATCTAGATGACCCCAGTCTGGCGCTACCACACACACTTTTGCAAAATTCTTACCATGCAAAATCACATAAACTATCACACACACACACACACCATCTCACTCTCAGCTGGTCAGCTCCTAATGAGCACTGTCAAGGGAAAATCACTATCCCTCAAAGTAGCACTTGTTAAGCTTGGACTCACACACGCACACACACACACACACACACAACCTGCAAATGATCATACAGAGCTGCATTAATAATGCATGAGGCAGAAAATGCTCTCTCTCTCCCTCTCTCTCCCAACAGAGAAAGGGTTATTAGTGTTTTTAATTAACTGGTCTTTCTGCAGCCAGAGGAGGTACTTGAGTGCTCCTGATATTTATACAGTACACAAACACAGAGGGGAGGGGGAGAAGGAGGAGGTAGAGGGGGAGGATGAACAAGACTAGACTGGGAAGGTCAAATAGAGAGAGAGAGAGAAAAAGAGAGGGAGGGAGTAGGGCTGAGGAAGAACAAAGAGGAAGAGGAGAAAGAAAGAAAGAACCAAACGAGAGAGAAAAGAAAAAAGAACCGAAGTGGTGGTTGAGGGAGTGATGGAGTGAAAGAGGAGGGAAAAAAAGGGAAAGGGGGATGATCTGATGAAGGGAAAATGCAGAGGAGAGAGATGGAGGGATGGCGGGAAGGACAAAGGGAAAATGGAGAGAAACGGGGGAGGAAAATGGGGAGAGTCTGTTTCTTTGCAACAACCGTTTCATGCAAAATAGAATATATTTTAATTTGAACCTTGGATTATATTTTTTTAAGAAACTGTGATTTAGGCAAAGAAAAATCAGATCTAAACTCGAGGGGGGGGGGGGGGGGGATGAGGGTGCAGTGTTGCATCTCGACCACCGAGCGGCGCTGACCGACTGCCCGTGTTCCTCAATGGCGGGGTCGTCCAGGTCGGCCCGTCCTCCTACTGCTCCCCACAAAAGGAGCACGGTGGACTCACTGCTCATGAATAATGAACTCGAGTTCACTTCTGCTGATAGCATCGGGCGAAATCGGTTCGCCAGTTATTTAAGGACGACGTGATTGAACAAAGCAGCCCCCCACCATTATAGATATTATAGTTTCCTGATTGTTTCAAAAGGCAAATCGCATCGTAAAGCTACATGTTTTCAGGGGTTTGTGATCAGGAACTGAGCTCTGAGAAGGAAAAGACATGTCAAATAAGGACTCAGACAATTTATCGGGGCAAACATCTGCTTTCAGAGTAAACTGGTACATCTGGTTCTAGAATTCAAGGATCATTGATGTGTACGACACCATGTATGATGTGTACAGGTTGTAAAAAGGCCTTTTTTAAAATTTGTCATTTTTGATAAAACTAATTTGACAGGTTGAACCGTCACAGCTGCTTTTGCTTATCAGCTCAAATTCTCCTTTTTTTCTTAACTGGTTGTGGTGGGGGGGGCAGCCAGAAAGAATAGGGGAGTTGATAACGCCACCATTACCCATCATTAGCAAATGAGCAAAGTGTATGACAATTAAAGCTGTTTAAAGAAAAAAAAATACATAAAAACTAAATGTAAGGAAGGGTTGTTGTAAGGAAGGGTTGTTGTATTTGTGCCATCGAAATGAATTTGTTTTAATCCAAATAATTTATGTCACAACGAGGAGAAGAGGAATTTCGAGAGGTCAAGTTTTTCGGTTCGGGGGTGGGGGGCTAATTCCATCCTTGTTCTCTCCACTGCTGTGAAAACTTCTGACAGTACCACTGGTATTTGTTACATCTGATACTAATACTGCTGTTGTTGCACTACTGTTAAAACTGTAGCAGATGTTCGGACTGGTGGGGGGGGGGCATCTCCCCACTACACACATATAATTTCTCCACAGCCTTTTATCCAGTCATTTGATCCACTTTATACTTGGGATTATTACCCAGATGCAACTGGTGGGTAGCCCCCCCCCCCCCCAACACCAAGGGATCAGACCATTAATTGGAGGAGGGGGGTCACACGATGATAAACACGAGAGGAAATTAAAGAACTTTAACCAGAACCTCTGCTTGTGTTTTAAAGGAGTGGTTTGACATTTTGGGCGAAACTCTCTTATTCGCGGTGAAGCTTGTTTCCACCCTCACTTCCTGTAAACCTGAAGCCTCGGACGTCAGGTGTGTTTGGCGAAGCAGCCAACGTGGCCCCCGTCCTAAGCAGCACCTCAGAAACTCACACTTTTATTTTTAATCTCGTTTTTGATGTTTTGGTCCTTTTCAATGATAAAAGACACTGGTTGTGAAACAAGTTGAGGATGCAAATATTGATTAAAAAGAATTAGGATTAAAAAGGAATATTAAGATCTTCACACTCTGAGGAAATATCTAGCAGGAAGATGAACTTCTCCCTTAAATTTGGGCAGATTTTATTCCTATTTCATTATGAATAGAAGCAACAATCCCCTTTTTTACGTTGGGTTATTCGTCGGACTTTTTCGGGGGAAGTGACTTCAGACTCTGGGAAGTCAGAGAGAGAGAGAGAGGATTTTTGTTACCTGTGGAGCGAGAGACGGTAGCTGTTTCCCTGTTTTCAGCCTGTTTTCAATTCGATCCAGCTTTATCGTCATCAAGTAAATGTGCAACGCCAGTGACCTGCAGCTGGCATCCAGCCGGAAGTGCAAAGGAATTTACTATCTACAGAAACTGCAGATTTAAGGAGCATATACAGAATAAGTGGTGCTATTGAGAGTTGCATTGATCCGCCTGTCAAACTTTGTGTTGCTTTGTGTTATTGTTTTGTCTATTGTGTCACTGATGAATGGTTAAGCCTCTGCTGTCAGGCCTTTTTATGACAACTCATCCCCTATAATGAATAAAACCACCAGTAAATAATGAATATGTAGCCATTTAAACTATAGCATATCCATCCTGTGGTTGGGCTTTAATAATTGTTTATTTGAATGTTTATTATTCAGCTAAATATTTGTTTTCCTTCCTCTGAAATACAAAATTATAATGTACCCTGTGAAGTGAGCTGCTTATCACTGCCTACTAATTATGATTAGCTGCTGTACCGTCATTAAGGCACAGACGCACAGCATAAGTACCGCGACGCTACGGGGGCCGTACCCCCCCCCCCCCCCCGCCGCCCCTGGAATCCATGTTTCCATGGTGATAGGACACAATACGTGTGTTAACATTTGGACCGGGCTGAGAATTTAATTACGGCGCTGCGTTATCATCGAATCATATCAGCACAGAATTGACTCCTGACCCATTGGAGGGCACTCAGTCAGAAAGACCCAGCTTCCTAATGATGGAATAAGTGACTCCTGCCTCCATTCTCCTCGTCTCCAAGAGGGGGGATTGATTCTTGCTCCATTTTCCCGAATACAAAAAAAAAACCCTGATGTAGCCTTTCACACTCCCTCCTCCTCCTCCTCCTCCTCCTTCTCCTCCTCCTCCTCCTCCTCCTCGTCACTCCATTTTCAATAACACCTCACTCTCGTGTTCCAGGTTAACACAATTACACAGAACAATCCGCATGTCTCTGGCTCTGAACATGTGAGGAACCAAGGCCTTTTTCTGTAACCACTGCCTTATATATCTATATCCATATCTATCTATATCTATCTATATAAATATATAAATATAAATATATATATATATATATATATATATATATATATAAAACGAAAAAACCCTGATATTGGAAGTCATAGTCTGTAACCTGTTCAAATGAGCTCAAATGTTCCTCAAAGCGCCACTTTGGTTTAACACTAAATCAAAGGACCACATGTTACAACAACCGGGCTCCACACAGAACAGTCGCATATTCGACAGCTTTAAGGGGCTTTTTAGAATCTTGTGTGTCATAGTTCAGATTCGAGACTCTGTGTATAGACGCATAAGGTTTCACACGAGAGCAGCAGGAAACACCTTAAAGGCTGCTGTGAATCATGGATTCTTCGCCGGAGCATCGGAGAAACGCTGCGCTTTTTTATTGGTACATTTTAACATCGTTTCACGCGATCTTTGTTTCAGCTCGTCAGCCGTCCGTGTTTACCTTTGCCTTTAACCCTCCGCCAACCCTGTGGACTGGGGTCACCTGGCTGCAGTGTCTATGTCGCTGTGACCCTATGCCTTCGCTCGTGCTGTTTCAACAGATCAACAAAGATTAATGGAGAAAACTGAACCTTTTTTGTTTTGTTTATTCTTTTGCTTTTTTGCAGGAGCCTCCCTCAGATCAGAAAAGGAAAAAAAAAAACAACAACAAAAAAAACACCGCTGACTCTTAATCGGTGCAAAAGTTCTAATACACCTTTTGGGCGGGGGGGTCGGGGGGGGGGGGTTCTCATACAGAGCATTCCCTCTAAAATTGTCATGTGCGTGATGAGGAAGCAGAATGTTCCCTCCTGTGTTATTAGCATAATGAAACACGTGAGCGGTAGCTGGGTCCTCACACGACACCATGTGACCAACGATGTACCCCCGCCCACCCCACCCCACCCCACCCCACCCCAGCCAAACGCTGCCGGAGACAGTGCTGTGAAGTGGCAGATGAAATATTAATCTTCCTGAATATATGATGGGGGACTGCAGGTGGGAGGGGGAGCGAGCGAGAGAGAGAGAGAGAGGAAGAGAGAAGGTTGCTGCTGAATAGAAAGATATTTGACAGTGGAGGAGGAGCAGGAGGAGAGCGTGAGAGAGGAAGAGAAGGGAGAGAGGACGAAGGAGTAGAAAGAGAGATGCTTTGGTAAAAATTTCAGCCCTATCAAGTTGTTTTTATTTGCTATTGACTCTTAAAAATCAGATTATCTGACAAGTGCTAAATGATCTTATTCAATTAAAATTTTTCAATACCAATATCTTCTTCAGATTTTCTAGTTTCCAAAATAAAAACCCCAACACAATTCAATCAGGTTGATCTGTATAAAATTCACGTCTTTTAAAAATATTTTCCACGTTCTTTAGAATAGGAATAGCAGGTTCCACAAAACTAGCTCAGAAAAACCAGGAAAGAAAACGATCGTAAAAATTGAATGAATCAGAACCTTTTATCGCTGGAACAACGGGGAACATGGCCTTGGCATATGGCCTTGCACGTTTTTCTTCCCATTGGAACCCCTGAATGTTTTATCATGTGTAGCCTTTAGCTCTGAAAGACTGTTAAACCCGCCGACTGGATGTTTCTCACCAATATCCCACCGTAGTGGACTTTTCTCTGTAAATTTTTGTCAGCATAGATAACTTTTTTTTTTTTCTTTAACTCAGCTCTTGGCTGCTCGTGTTTGTGCTAAATTGCCCCTTTGTCCTGGCGTCGGACATCAGATGACAGCACCGGGTGGGAGGCAGAGTAAATTTGAAATCACTTCCATCACAGTCGATGCCGTGTCTCATTGTGGAGTCGTGTTGAGACAGGTCCTCTGGCAGCCGTCGGAGGAATTTCTGAAGTATCAACTTAATCGTACAAGCGGACAGGTGCCCCCCCGACCCCCCGACCCCCCACCTGTGAATATCATTTGTAAAGGAGACGGATGATTCAGGCTACAGGTTCTAAAACGACTGGTAGGAACAGATTTTAGTTCTTCAGAAGATAGAACTGTCCATCATTTGTCCAGCGCTGAACTCAGGCAAAGCAAAGACTCATTTTATTTTATTTTTTTTTCCAGCAAGAAATATTCAGAGGTGAGAGATGTTTTTTTTTACGTTTACGGACCCTGAAGAATAATGATCGAATCTAACGAAAGAGCTGGTATCTATGTTGTACCCTTTGGCGGGGGGGGCAAAGTAGGGTGGAGTCCTGGTCGTTAGGCAAAGGGGAGATAAAGAGCGGAAAGGGAAGACACAGCGAGGGAGGGCTCGGATCCAGGTCTCGGATCCAGGTCTCGGTAGGAAGCAGTAGAATGTCACGGCAACCAGGACTAATGATGGGACGCTGGACGGACCCCGTACGTCAGCTAGGGGTTTGTAAAAATAGGCCATGATGTTGACACTATCAAATCTGATGAGCCGTTGTTTCACTATAACAGTCACGTTCATTCTTTTTTAATGAATTCGGTATGACAATGAAATAATGTGACATTAAAGCTAACTTAAAGCTGCAGTGATTAGCCTGTTATGCTAGCAAATGCTAATAATGACTACAGCATGAATAATTTGTTGCTCTTGGTGACAAATCCTCAGAGCATCAATATTAACTTTGTAACTGCCCTTATCTCTATGGGGCGACTTAAAGTCTTCTAGCTCATATTTTTGTTTTGTTTTTTGTTTTTGTTTTTTCAGCTCCCAAAGTTACGTTTTTGTATTTTTATTTTTGTTTTGGTTTGATCTCACAATTTTCCAGTTTTTCAAAGAAGATGATCAGATGAACCCACAGTCAGAGACCAGCTGGTGAACATGGTGGAGTGTTTAGCAGCTGAAGAGCCAGAGGTTTCCCTCAGGAGCTGGTGGAGACCAAAAATGGAGCTAAAAGAAGAGGGACTACTGGACCTAGATTTATCGGTTGGACACAAATATGACTCTAACAGAATTATTATACTGCTCCATTTCTGCTCAGTGTGTAAATATGAAAAACATATACTAACATGCAAACCTTATCAACCCTGTAAGGTGATAGGTTGTGTTTTTGGCTATATTGGCTGGCCCCAAGTGGTCAAAACAGCAACAACAACAATATAAGAATCAATCAACGCAGCTTTACTGCTTTTTTACAGCAGAAAATACAAACAACAAAGCAGTTAAAGTGGTGAAATATATGTGTGCAACATAGCAGGATATAAATCAGTTTGCGTACTTTGTACTTTTGAGAGAGCCACGCTAGCTGTTCCCCTGCTGCCAGTCTTTGTGCAAAGCTACACCTACAACTACTCTGCACTTAACAGGCAAATATGAAAGCAGCATAAATCCTCTCACCTATTGAAAAAAACGAATATGTGTATTTCCCAAAAATATCTCACAGAAGTCCTTCAGTGGGACAATTATGCAATGTAACTGGGGTTATCATTACAATATAAGAGAGAAGAGAAAAGTTTAAAAAGAGGAAGGAAAAAACACATAAAATAAAAAGAATAAATAAGCAGTAAATCTGTGGTAAATAAATAAAAAGATTAAATCTTAGATCCCCGCTAGTGGCTCCCCAGTCTGTTAGCAACAGCTGATCATTGCAGGACTGACTATTGCATTAATACGCGACTTCCTGTGAGTCGAACCGAGGGTGAAAACGGCCGCGAGAATCAACAGGGGCTGACTTCAGAGACCGCAGCTGTTTTTAATCCGTGGGATTTTTTTTTTTTTTTTATGGCGTTACAGTTAATGGGCTTGTCCCACAGTCGCATCCCTGTAAAAAAACAGAAAAAACAAACGATACTGTGATGTTGTTGCTCATTAGAGTCATTTACAGACACACACACACATGCACAGGTACAGGCAGAGTCGTGTGCCATTGACCAATGAGCAGATGTACTGCGGCAGTGGGGGGTTGAGCACCTTGCTCAAGGGCACCTTGACGGTAGTTAATGAAGGGGGTGGGGTGGGCAGAGGTCGGGGGGGGGGGGGTAAAAGCCTCTTTCACTTCCTGGACTGCTGGAAGCCTGTGGCCATGTTCACACAGTGAACGGATCAGTTAAAAATCTCAAACCTGAATATGTGTGGAAGCCACTTTTTATTTTTTTTTTATTCGGAGGCTAAACAGATTATTTCTGCTGTTCTACACTAAGTAACTGTTACATAATAAAACAACACCATCAGTCAGATATCGACAACCGTCAGCGCCGACCCGACACGTGCAGACACAGATACTTTCTCCCTGTAGCTTGAGGCCTTTCTGTTAGTTTTACTGTTTTCTACCACGACGCTGAAGTTGAGCAGGTAAAACACCTGCGTCTGTTCGTCTGATCATCCTCGAACTGAAATACCTGGCTCATATTTTATCATCTCACCTACCTACCGGTTTTGAAAAAGAGTTTCCCGACTCAAAGGTTTATAGAATTTTCCTCAGTCGAGTTAAAAACTGAAAATTGACTTTTAGAGCGTGTTAAATTGTTTAAAAAAAAAAATCTGTCAGCAGCTGCACTGAACTGATAGAAAAGCCGGTTCAAGAATAATAAAAGTGGTTTGGCTAAAATGGAAACTGTAAAAAAAAAAAAAAAAAGGACTTTGGAGTAGATCATTCGTCTGTGCTTTTAGAACATTATTGATCTGACTCTTCCAAAAACAACTTATATGACTTGTTTTCCATTCCACCTCCGAAGCTCAGTGTCGGTCGCCTGTGGGCAACGAAAACACAGCCGCCACAGCCACCACAGCCGCCACCGCCGCCACAACCGCCACAGCCGCCACAGCCGCCACAGCCGCCACAGCCGCCACCACCGCCACAGCCGCCACAGCCGCCAAGGCCGCCACAGCCGCCACAGCCGCCACAGCCGCCACAGCCGCCACAGCCGCCACCGCCGCCACAGCCGCCACAGCCGCCACAGCCGCCAAAGCCGCCACAGCTGCCACAGCCGCCACAGCAGCCACAGCCGCCACATGCCCTCCCGCTCGGCCCTCGCCCTCTGGGTCACCGGGAATTCAATTGCCGCGAATCCCCACCATCCATGTTCATCATCCATTCATTGCCCGGCATGGTGAGGGGCCGGCGTCTGGTGAGAATCAATCCCTCAGAAGAAAACAAATCATCCGCTCCGATACACACACTCCTTTCAGTTTGCGGCTGAGTGCGGTGTCGAGGCCGCCTCTTTTTTTCCGAGGCTGCTGCCGGGCTACGGCCTCACCGAGGCATCTTATATTAAGTATGACGATAAATATATCTAGATCACATTATGTAGCAAAAGTCTGAGCCTTGTGCCCTCTGATCTGCGTTCAGCCGCCGCCTGTCCTTCGATCTGTTGCCCGTTCTGGCAGCGAACTAGGGCCTGGCACGGCGGATCGCCTGGCCCCGGGGCGTTTTGACGGATGACAGCATCCGTTTGAGCCCCCAGCACAGTGGGTGAGGTCCCTCCCAGCGGAGTTCACGTCACGATTAGGCGACGGAAACATGAATTTCGTTCTGTTTCCCGTCAAACCAAAAAAGGAGTCACGTGTAGCCCCCAGAGACGAAGAAAAGAAAAGCCCCAACGCAAGAATTCCCACAGACATGAAGCTATTAGCTCATCAGCTGTCCGCTCAGACTCCGCGACAAACAATGAAGTTCTTATCGAGGCTGAGCGTGTTTCTTTTTTTTCCTGCCCTTAGCTGATTAAATTAGCAGGGTTGGGAGGGGGTGGTGGCTGCCAGCACTGGGGGGGGGGGGGGTTGCTGGGCTAAACAGGGTGGACACAAAAGAAATTCCCGGTGCCATTCTTCCGATGCCGATGTGGTCGTTCCAGCGGACCGGAGGGGCGGACGGAGGCATCTGGGCTCCAGGCGGAGACAAAAGGGCAGGCTGTCGGCTCGCCGGGGGCTCATCTGAACCGCCGATACGCTTGTTACCCCCTCAAGCTTTTATTTTTTCTTTAAAAGGACATGGGAGAGGGAAAAGAGAGGAGGAGGAAGGAGGGGATAAAAGAGCCGGAGGAAGGAGAGTGAAGAATGAGAGTTAAGGGAGAGATTGGCCAAAGCCAATGAATATTTAAGCGGCACCAATCAATATTCTTACATCAACAATGGATCAGCTGATTGTGTAGCGTGAAAAGTGATTGCTTACTGTGACAAACCCACAGAGGATTATCAACAATGCTGCCATCTCGAGGCTTTTTTTTTTAGCCTATTGTTTGTAGCCTAATGTTTTTCTCAGGGGATGGTGGAGACCAAACCAGAGATAAAGGAAGAGATTTTTTTGTTTGTTTGTTTGTTTGTTTTTTTGGGACTTTGGACACAAATCTGATTGGAAATGAGCACTAACGTCGCTTGATGACTGCTGGAAGTGTGACAGTTCCCCAACATCTTAGCGATAGCCACTTGATGAAATGCTTGATGTGTGCATTTTTTTTTTTTTTTTTTACAGGAATTAGCTAAAAGGAAGGAGGGAGCGGCGAGCTGGGGGAGAGCTTTGCCTGAAAGAAGAAATATGGAGGTCAAGTGGTCAAAGCCGTCTTTTGTTTGGAAGCACCCCCTGTTTTTGGTTAAAGGCACCAATGCAGAAGTATAAATGCTCACGACAGCGTAGGACACTCATGGTGGGTCATAGGTTCGACCTGGAAACATTAATTGAATTGACTGTTGGTTGGACCAAAGAACTGGAGTTTGTACTTTGATTAATACAAGAGAAATGCACGCAAAAAAAGTTGAAGCTCTGGTCAATATATAGAAGTCAGTAACTAGCCAGAAAATACTGGGGGGGGGGGTGCTACAGCTGTCCTTTTTTTTTTTGAGAGGAACCACAATGGAGGAGCTGTGGGGGGGCAGCACCTGCACCCCCACACCTCCTCCAACCCCCCCCCTCCCCGACTGAGAGATGAAGGCGAGAGGCGAGGAGGGCGAAGGCTCGCATGCCTCTAGTCAGGAGCTGTCTATTCACACCCCCCGCCCACACACACACACACACACTACCACCGACCCCCCCCCCCCCCCCCACCACCACCCCCCAGCTGCCTCATCTGCATACCGTTTGACTCGCCGCTTCTAATTTCGGCGCCTTCCCCCTTTGAAGGCAGATGTGTGTAAACAATGTCTCTTTTCATCTCGACGAGGATTAGGAGAAGACGGATTCTGGGTCGTTACACCTCCCCCCACCCCCCCAACCCCCCAGAGGACCGACAGCTAGCAAAGGCAAAGGCAAAGGCAGGTCTGGAACTAGGGCCTCATCGTGATTGGTTGTTCCGAGTTCTGCAGAGAAATGTGAGGCAGCCTTTGCCCAGGCCCACGACTTGACCAGGGACCAGGGATGTGGGTGTTTAACGGTTTGTTGTACATGTACATATATGTATAATTATTCTAAACTCAAGGCTCCTTCCTCCCAGAGCTTTCAGCCGCCGCTCACGGCGACCTTCGCTGCTCAGGTGCCATCACGTGACTGAAATATGCGACTCTGGTCAATGATTTCAAACAGCTGATCAGGAGATTATACCTCTGTCTCTGTTCAGGGAACATAACTGGCTGTTAATGTGTTTTGATCTTCTTCTTTCAGCCTAAAGAAAAAACAAAAAAACAGGTTCTTTATGAACCCTGAGTCTAAAATACTCATTGAAAACGTGTATTCCCCTGATGTTCCTGCCTAAATCTACTGACTTTTCTCTGGGACAAAAACCCTCGAAAACTCCAGGTTTTTCTCATGTAACCGTATTTTCAAATGGTGAAATAGAGGTCCTCAAAATCCTCATAAAATTATGGATATAACCTGAGAAGACTCATGGAAAAAACCACCATGGTCTGGCATAAATAAACAATTCAAAAAAGTCCGTACATCCAGACTCAAGGCCATAATGATACCAAATAAAAAAACTATAAAAGATTTGCTGTGCTGCTAAAATTACTACTGTGAATCTAACATGAAAATCCAAATCTGAAAATTGGAATAAATTCCATTTTTGGGGTCATTCCTCTGCAGTTCTTTCTTACAACTGAACTTTATTTTTCAGCCCCGTTACGTCCAAACAACTTCCCACAAGGTTGATCGCATCTCGAACTGATTCGGTGATTGTCGATCCATTCGGGTGGGTGGGGGGTTGGAGGAGAGAGACAGAGAGACAGAGAGAGAGGGAGAGAGAGGGAGAGAGACAGAGAGACAGAGAGAGGGAGAGAGAGGGAGAGAGAGAGGGAGAGGAGGAGAGAGAGAGAGAGGGAGAGGAGGAGAGAGAGAGAGAGAGAGAGAGGGAGAGGAGGAGAGAGAGAGAGAGAGAGAGAGAGAGAGGAGGGGGGGAGAGAGGGAGAGAGAGAGAGAAAAACATAGAACGATTCCTAACAATTCATATTGTGTCTTACATGAGACGAAGCTGCCTGATAAATAGTCTCAGTGTCCGTTCTTGTCCTAAACTACGTCCTGTTGTGTTGTTGTGTTGTTGGGTTTGGTTTGCTTCGTTTTTTTAGCGGTACAGGCTATTTGCCTCGTCGCGATACCACAGGATGAAAGTTCACAGATCGCACACGCACACACACGCACACGCATGCACACACACGCACACACGCGCACGCACACACACACATACACACACGCTCATCTCTATCTCACACCATCATTTGCACTATGACCCTGCGTATTCTTCCCGCTGCAGCGATGCTCTGCATATTCATGGCAACACGTGTTGGTGGGTTTTTCTGATTTAGTATTTATGAGGACTCCTCTGTGTCTTTAAATGTGTGTGTGTGTGGGAGAGACAATGAGAAGTATGAAGGCATGTATTCAGTATACTCTGCGTTAAGTATGCATGTGTGTAGGTGTAGGGGAAGAAAGCGAGACACCCCCCCCCCCCCCCCAACCACACAGCTGCACTGACTCGATGCAAAACGATGTACGTTGACATGTTCATCCGAGGGAGAAAACCCACCTGCAGCGGTTTGTCTGTGTTTAGATCCACAAATTTATGACATATCAGCTTCTATTTACCTTATTTCTTTTGCCAGACAGAGCTCTCGTCAAGTCTGTATCTTAAAAAGAAAAAAAATCGTTATCGGACATGATACGTGAAAGTTGCTCTTACTCATCCCGAGGAGAATGTGAATCCATCTGATAGCTGCCGGGATATTTTCGGTCTGAGTCACAAATCCGAGAGAAAAAAAATGAAAATGTTGCAACCGTGTTATATATTTATACTAATCAGATCAGGTTGTGAAGGCTGGAATTTTTGGATTTTATTCATGATGCTTTCTTGACGCAAAATTTCACAAATTAGGCTCCGTTTCGACAGCTTGTTTTCGAGGAAAATCGAGTTTTAATAAAAAAAGAGAGAAGTTAAAAATTCCCCCGTGGCAGCCGGCGAATGAGGCCCACGGAACAGACGCGACTCGAAGGGTTAAGACGGAAGAGCTGAACCTTCAGCCGAGGTTCTGTCGGGACCCGGTGACCCGGACGGGAGGCGGGAAGACCCGGGGGCCGGCGCGGCTTTGGGGGGGGGCGTGGCTTTAGGGGGCGTGGCTTTACGGTGCGGTCAGTTGCGGGGGGGAGTGTGTTTGATTGGGGTTAGTTGGGGTTAAGGGAGGAGAAATTGCGTGTGTCCGCTGGGGGTGTGATGGGGTCAGGGGGTGAAACACACACACACACACACACACACACACACCTGCATGCATGCACACACCTGCACACATACACACGCACGCACACACACACGCCCTCACACACACACGTATTCAACAGACGAACGGACGTTTGCAGTCTGAACTCTTTCTCTCTGAGATCATCTATGTGTGTGTGTCTGTGTGCATGCACGGGAGGGCGTGTGTGTATGTGAGACTGCATATGAGTTTGTGCATTTGCATGTGTGTACTGGGTGTGCCATCGTGAATTAGGCCTGAGGGGGAAGCTCCTGAGGCAAAGCAGTGCATTTACACCCAGTTCACACACACACACACACACAGGCATAATCCCAGATCCGCCCAACATGCTCAAATAGGTCCAGATCTTCGGTTGCCATGGAGGCGGCTCCTGTGAAGCCTCCACTGAGCACGTGCCGACAAGTCGGAGGATCCAGGGACGAATATCAACTGGCTGAACCGGCCCATCGCAACTTTCGGTAGAAGCTTTATTTGTACAGCTGGTTTTCGTACAAACAAGCCACCTCGCAACACAAGGAAAAAAAATGAAATCCAGAAACATTAGGGCGGAAACGATCCCGTTTGATCAGGCGTTAAAGCCGCAAAGTCCAAAAAAGACGGCTTTAAAGACAGACAACCCAAAACATATGGGACACCTGCTCCTCTCATGAAACACACCGACCTGGGGGGATTCCCGGGGGGGGGTTAGGAGAAGGTTCCTTTGCATCGAAATCACTCAGACACTGAGGCCGAAAAGGTTCCCACAGCCACGAGCTTCACAACCCGAGAACACTGAGCTGAGAGCGAAAGGAAAACATCACAGGAGGCATCGTCGGCTGTTTCCGGGGGTATTTTCTAGAAAACCGTCCGCCCCCCGTCTCAGGTCGCCGTCGTCCCTGTGCCCGGGGATCAGTGTCAATGTAGGCGATCACAGTCCAGAACCGCTTCGGGCCGGACGCCACGCCGCCGACCCATCTGTGGACCGGCTGCGATGCAACGGTGCCTGTGGCCTTATCACCAGATAATGACGCCAGTGTTGGACAGTTCTGAAAAATATATGTATTGGTTTTCTTTTACATCCATTTCCAACGTTTTTTTTAATTTTTTGCTTTCTGCAATATTGTGAAGCACCTACACACAGACTCTCCGAAAAATAGCACAATATCTGGGATAAAACATCAAACCATCACGCCTCAGTTCGAGCTGTTGGATCAGGCCGTTTAGAGGTGGAGACATTCCAGTAAGGAAAAGAGGAAAAATAACATTACGAGCCCACGATGGCTCAGAAGTGTGACAGCGTTTTCTGTACGTCCTGTTTTCACACAACAGCTGAATGCGTTCCAAGAGCAAACGGAAAAAATCCGGAGGATTGAGGTGACGCTTGACTCACACTGAACTCACGTAGGACATTTTTTCAGGCTAGCGCCGTGTTCATGCTTCTGCTTCGAGTCTATGCCGTCAGCAACGCTGTGAGCGTTTATATTTCTGCATTAGTGTCACGCTGCAATTACACCACCAAACCACTAGTTGGCGGTGGCATTTATACGCCCCCTCAATGAGTTTCTTGCCACCGTTTTCCACAAGTTTCACCGAAACCGAGCGGATCTTGAGTTGGAGCCGACAGAAGTTGAATGGCAGTTTTAGTTTACCTGAATTTCAGCAACACAGAAACAAAAGAAGATGACTGAGGAACCCGTCTGAGTGACAGCGGCGAAGGAGGAGGAGCAAGAATGCGACGCTACTGAGCCAACCAACCATGGTTCTTGCACGACATGTAGATACAGTCAGGCGTCAGGCAATGGCAACGGTTTGACGCAGTAGCATAAACTGGCCTAAACTCTCGTGATTATAAAGCTCAAAAATCTGATCTCCCAGTACTTGGGTGGAAACAAGGTATCACTGCCAAAAGGACCTCATCTGTTAAACACCCTTTAAAGAAATTCAGTCCTTGCTCCTCTGATGTTGGATTTTGGTCGGGCGAGCAGTAAACAGAGGGAGACGTCTCCTCCGATACACATGGACGACTTTTAATTATCGCTGTGACCTGAAAGGAGCCATCCATGTTGCTCTGACAATATTTTAAAACTTTGATGGTTGGGGAAAATTTGGAGACATATCACAGCTTTTTGGTCGACTATACACAGTCTGGGAGTAAGAAGGGGCCTGGAAACTGGATTAGTCCGCCGACTTCCGGCTTCTTGAGGAACGAAGTGGCTCCAATTGTAGTACAATTGTCATTTTAGTTTGAACTCTTTTTGCAGGAATGTTGCAGAGACTGGCCTGACTGTCAGCTCTTGTTAAGAATCCAAGGAATGAATTATCTGAAAATTCTTGCAAACACATGATATTTAAATCTCTGTGGCATCATTCAACGGAGGAGGACGTCGAGTTGTCTCCTCACCAGGCGGCAGGGGCTTTTACCAGCAGGTGGTAATGCACGCTGAAATTCAAGCTTCAGCCCCCAGATCCCGCCAGGAATCATGAAAAAACATAATCAAATATTCTGTCCGGTCCTCGGTGTTTATGAAGCCAGCAGAAGTGAAAAATGATGAAAATAAGACTTCAAAAAGCAATAAAAGCGCCTTTTAAACGACATGAACGACATAAACACATGTCTGGCCCCCGCTGAGAACTGTCAGAGCTTTTTAAACCAGCCTCCGCACAATTTAAATTATGTCTTAAGTGTATTTGTGTGGGTAGTCAGCATGACTTTTACATTAGTAAGTAAATATTTCACAATGTGCTATTGAGCAAAGTTTCTGAAGGTCTCCTCAATAAGCGCATCCACTGCTCCCGAAGTCACCGAAACTATGAGGCACTCGAGCGACTCCTCTGAGGCATCCCTGTAGCCCGGAGGAGACAGCTGGGAGGCGATGAATAAAAAATACACCGGTGGGAGCGGAAAACATTTTAGAGCTGCATTTACATTTGAAGCGTTTCGGCTGGCGCGGTTATCTGACCTAAGCAGGTGAGGGATTTAGTGCGCTACCGCTGGGCCCTTATGAAGGACAAGAAAGAGAATGATGGACACTGACTGGCAAGTGCCTTGTAAGGACCAGACCCGTCGCAAGTTACAGGATGATCATGATCTATAAGTCTAGGTTTTCCACCCAGAATGTCTTTCTTGCTTGAGCGCAGAGAGAAACAACTTAGAGAAAGTCACAGGGCAGGTAACGCCCGAGGTCATTTGACATGGCAAATACATGAATCAGCATGCTAACGTGCTCGCAATGATGATGACATGCGGATGTTTAGCTGGGGATGTTTTACCATCTGGGTCTGGCTTATTGGCATGCTAACTAGCGCCAAACACAAAGTACCGCCACGGCTGGTGGGAACGTAACTAATGCGCAGGTATCAAGCATTGGAGTAATTGTGGTTCTGGCCTGATGACGACGCTAAGTGAAAAGTAAAGTGATTACCGAAGCGACTGGAGATCCTCCTGAGGAAAACACCACACCTTAACCCCATTTCCTGGTGATCCCTTTGACACTAGTTGAGGCACAAGCACAAATATCAACCTGCTGGTGGCGCCAAAAGCATCTGGTGATCACTAAAGTTTAGAGGATTTATTCTCTGGGGACCTTGAATATTCATATCAAATTTTTTGGCAATCCATTTGATCGCTGTTGAAATACTTCACCAGAGGAAAAAAAAAATCACAAAATGTCAACCTCGCATGGCACTAAACGAAGAGTCAAAGTCAGCAGGATTTATCCCCTTGGCGCCATGAACGTCTGCGCAAAAATTTCATGGAAATCCATTGAGTAGTTGCTGATATGGTTCCTAGAACCATTCTACCATCACGGCTCCAGGTCACGGATGTATTGTTCTTTAAGTGAAAGGCTTATTTTCTTTCTGTATCGCACCGACTCCCCATGTAACCTCTGGTTTCCAGCCCACTCTGCAGTGAAGGTCAGTCTTGGAGCAGCTCCACCTTCGGACATGCAGATCACTGCAGAGCCTCTGAGGTCCATTCAAGTCAGAGTTCCTTCAGAGTTTACTTTTAAATATTCAGCTCTATTTCATTTTTCATACCCTGTACATATTTAAATCAGTTAACTAGAGTTTTGGAGGCTGTTTAGTCCATAGTATCATCTTTGCAGGCCCTGAGATGGTGCTATTGAATCTAATGTGAAACACCAGAAAGTTTTCAAATCCTAGTTTTGGGTACTTCTCCAGACTTTTCCAGACCGTATAAAGCAGAATGAAGCCGCAGTGTGATGTGCCTGTATTGTTTCCTCAGCAGCTTTTGGATTTTACTTCATTTTGATGACACAGCTGACACAGTTTATGCAGAATACCTTGGCAAAGCAGAACCAGCTCCGGTTCCTAGATCTATGGTGGTGTAAGCAGCCGCCGATGAGAATGTCAAGGGTCAGAGTTACCAAACTTTAAAGCGTCAGATAAGGGAATGAAAGCCACAGACAAATGTTAGAAAAAAAGCTGAATTTTTTAAGTAAAACCTCACAATTCTAACGGTTCCTACTTTTGTCCTTGTTATTGGTGTTATCATTGATATTCTTGTTCTCAAGAAGACCTCGAAGACGATTCTGATTCACTTCTGCCACTAGGGGTACAAATGTCCGTTTAGAGCTAACACTCAAAAAAACCTTGTTTAAATAACCAAGGATATTAGCTTAGCAGACTGTGATGGCCGTCTGGATGGCGTAGGTACTAGCATAGCAATGGGCTAATCCGCTGAATAATAAATACTAAATATCAACCTGTTAGCATGCTATCGCTGCTTTTTAAGCTATGTCAGTAAAACGGCCCATTATTCTCACTTTGGATCCTTTACCCATCGTTCATATAAATAGGCTAATTTTGCCTCTGTGTTACATATTTATGTTAAAATGTGAATTTGGTGTAACAAATAGCAAACAGGTTTAATAAACTGAACTGATTGAATTATGAAAAAATTTTGATTTTCTTTTTTCAGTGTTAGCAGCTGTATTTTTTTACTCCAAGCTGGATAAATCACAGCTGTCAGAAATGACAAGTATCTCCATCTCGTGGAGCTTCGACGCAGAGACATAAATTGGCCTTTAATAATAAATACCAAATGTACTCATGTCAACCCATTGGTATGCTAAGCATTCAGCTCCGAGTCGAGTCTAATACAACAACTATGTCATGTTCTATTTCTAAGTCCAAATCTCAGCCACTGGGAATTCCTGCCAGCAACTGTAAATCCCGTTTTCGTGAAAGGAAATTGTCGGCATATCTGAGGCAAAATGTCTGTGAGGCCACTATCACTCGGCGTCACCTCTGATCCATCTAGCTCCCGCTGTCGGTCATACCGCATGCATATTTATAGCCGTTCATTAACAAGTGAAACCACATACCGCACATGTAAACAGTTTATACTGTAGCTCCTTTATTTCCTTCTCCTGCTGACAGGTGAGCCGTGAGCAGCGGCGGAGGCCGACAGCGCAGCAGCTTAGACTAAATAAAGCCGGGACGAGCTGGACAGGCTGAGTCTGAGACGTCTCCGTCCGCCGTGCAGAAGATAAACCCTTTTTAATTTAGGTAATATTTTCCCTTCTGACTTCACCGTGAGAGACGTCAGGCTGCTCCGAGGCCCCCGATTCGTCGCGGTCGCCCGTGGAAACCCGTGACGGACTCAACCCGTTCCGACCCCGGGCGCTTCCACGCGTCACCGTGGCGGAACGCGCAGTGTTTGTCGGTTGTGGAAAAACAAGGAAATCGATGCATTTCCAATATGTCTCCGCTTTGTCCCCCCCCCCATTTCCACTTTAGGTCAACATGCATTATTAAGAGCCACATTTCGGAGAAAGCACCAGCGCTGTGTCGAATGAATAAATTGTGACGGCAAATAGGATGCGAGTGAGAACTGGGTCAGAGCGACTCGCTACGATGTGACTCAGCGATATCTCTCATCTCCTGACACCCCCCACTAAGCTCCCTCTCTCACACAAACACACTCACTCCATTAAAAACTTCCAAAGCTTCCATTTTCTACATTTAGATGCTCAGCATGTAGCCGCCTGGCGCTCGCCCGTGCTGCAGCATACTAATTGAACCGAGGCGGTGACATTCCCTCGCTATAAATCCGGGTTTTTTTCCTTTGTTCCTATATTTCCTCTCCCACGCAGACATAAAATTACTCTCCGCTGACATGCTGTTACTCCTCTCAGCCTCTTTACTGTACAGTCAGAGTGTGGGTAGCCCCGGCCCAAAACTCAACACCACCCCGGGGGATCCGAGCTCTCTCTTTAGGATGATGACCACGCAGCACTTCCGCTCTTTTAGATCATTTTTTTTCGGAAGGTTTGTCCCCTGTTCGCGCTCCAACTTGGGCTGTGCCGAACCTTAGATCATCGTCGCCGGCCCCGGTTTCACAAGCTTAACTGCTTTGCTGTATCTGATTAAAAAACAAATAAATAAAAAAAGATTGGCTGCTATCTTGGGGGAGTCTCTGACGGGACGATGAAATGTCTGCTGGTGGAGACGATAAACATCTCGGTGCTTTGTTCTCCCAGAGAAGCCGTCAAGTGCCCACATTCCTGTCACTTCAGAAAGGCTCCGGGCTCGTACGCTAATTCAAGAGCAAGCGGGGTGATTGGTCTTATAATTGCAGAGAGGCCAGCGACTTGTCGTTTCGCAACTGCGAAGTGTCAAACTAAAATCACACCTGTTCGCGCTCTCGCCAGGTTTTGGTGTGTTGTCCCTCCATGAGACGCGAGGCGTGGCAGCGAACCCAAGGGGCCGGTGACGTCTCGGCAGGTGCACATGCTAGCTCGGGTTTGCTCGTAGGCAGGGGCGAGAGTGGGTCGGCATGGTCCCGGTGCCGCGCAACACTGAAAGTACTGGAAAGGGGGGAGAATTGCTGCCGCCAAAACCCACATTCAGACCGAGGCACGGTCGAGCTTTCAGCGAGGAGACACATCTGCTAACGTTACGTCGTCTTAAACGATTTACTGCCTCTAAGTGGTCCTGAACTGCTCCCGGACCGGTCTGATCCGTGTCTTTTGGACAAAGCCCAGATGCCTTTCAGCCACACAAGCGAACCGGCGAGAATTTTAAAACTTGTAGGCGCAGTTAAACCCAGTTCTGCAGAGTCTCGGTGAATATATATATACACTCGGTGGGGTCCGGTGGGTCTGAGCACAGGGTTGTTCATGTCCTGGGCTGTTGGATGGGAGGGGGGGGGCATCAGTGCAACTGGCCAGTCAGGATGCAATTAGCACCAACAGTCCCCAATTTCATCGTTGGACCCCCCCCCTCCCCTTTTGCACCACGTTTTCTTTTGATTTGTTTATACATATATTTATCTGATATATATGCTACTTATTAATTTCTGGAGGACTTGAGGGAAAATGATCCAACTTGTATCTGACATTTTAAAAGGTGACTTCCTGTTTGAACCCATTAGTGCTAGTGCGTGTCAGTGTGTGTGTGTGTGTGGGTAGTAACTGTGGGAGTGTGTGCAGCTGAGTTCGAGTAAGAATGTGTAACGAAAAGTGTGTTGGCCACAGTGACCAGATGTGTCTAGGAGGCCCCGGCTTTTGTTGGTTTCTGTTAATGAAACGGGGAGGGATTGGGGGGGTAAAGCGGAGGGTGAGGATGGAAGGGAGGCAGCCGGGGGGGGGGGGGGGGGTTAGATGGTGTTCTGGTGAAACGTGGAGGAGGAGCAGGAGGAGGAGGAGGGTGCTGACCGTGAATGGCTTTAATTGCTTTTCTTGGCTGAGTGGGAGGAACTGATTGACTTATGAGGTATGAAAAGGACAGACCTGCTGCTACAAGGGTGTGTGTGTGTGTGTGTGTGTCTGGATGCTTGTGTGCCTGCAAACGCCTGTGTGTGTTTAACAATGTGTGTTTTCTGTTTGTGTCTGTTTGTATATACACCATTTATGTGTATTCTACATGTGTTGTATCTTTTTTTTTTTTTTTGCATGTTCAAGTGTGTGAAGGAAGTCTCTGATGGAGTGTGTGTGAGTGTGTGTGTGTGTGTGTGTGTGTGTGTGTGTGTGTGTGTAGGGAGCTCTCTGTCAGGAGCATCTGTTGAGGCACGGGCCAGATGGAGTGTCTGTGAGGAGTCTTGTGTGGAGGCACGAGCTCCATTTTTCCTCCTCCTCCTCCTCCTCTTCTGCCTTCTGCTCTGCCAATCCAATAAAGAAGAAGAGGGTGGGGGGGGCTGACAGATGTGTCAGTTTAACACGGGAGCCCCCCCCCCAGAGGAGGCAAAAGGAGGGCTGGAGAAAGGTAGAGTGAGCGGCCAACTGGGCCCGGCTGACCTCTGACCCCCGCTGTAGACACACATGCTTCGCATGTGGGCGGGGATCTGCAGCGCCGGGTTGAATGGACACAATAGGGAAACCCTGCCGAGTCACCGATGGCCTTTCTGGGCCAATCGGGAGGCGGCGGCGGATCATCCAGGGTCAATGAGGCTCGGCGCCGGTGGGTCAAACTGTCAATAAAGATTCACTGGAAGGACACATTAGGTGTAATGTGACTATAACCAAATTAGCTGATCGTCCTGGGCTGCATTAATATTCAAAGTAATTTCTATTGAGGTTAATTGACCTCTGACATTTAACTGGAACAGTAATTGATTAATGTCATAAAACATTTTGAATTGTCAAGCATATTCAAAACCTTATAGCTTTATTTAAGACTCTAGTCCTGTCAGGTTTTTAAAGGGTGTTCAAGGTCTCCAATCAGATGTGACGGCACAGTCTTTGATTATGATATTTAATGTGTATAATGTTTAAGCTTTGTTGTGCATTGATTTGGCAGTTTTTGTCCCCTCATTATCATACATGGTACATGGTACCTGCATTGTGCTGCCCCCCCCCATCACCATGAGCCAGGATCTGTTCAATGTTTCTACCTGTTAAAAGGGAGTTTTTCTTTGGCCGTCGCCAAGTTCTTCCTCATGGGAGAAATCTTGGGTCTCTGTGAATAATAATTATTAAGAGTCTGGTCTAGAGCTGCACTATATGAAAAGGGACCTGAGGTAACATCTGTTATGATGAATAAAATTGAATTGAATTGAAATGAGAAATGTAAAGATAAACAGTTTAATATGAACTGGTTATGTAGAGGATCTATTCGGATGCAGCATAGGAACATACCAGCAGTATAAAAAAAATGTCCAGGCAGCAAAGAGAAGGCGAGTTTACGTCGGGCAGACAACGGACAGCAGATATTCTGACCTTCCTGGTTCCTGGAAGATTCCTGATCCTGATTCCTGATCAGGATCAGGAATCTTCTGTTATTGTGGGGGAAGCGGAGGCGGAACCGAAAGCACTGGTCGCGGCTTCTTTCCCTCAGTACAGGCCAGTGCAATGCACCTGTTGTTACTTTTACACCTGGCATCAACAGGTTAAACTGTACAGAGGACGAGAGCTGCTGTGTGTGTGTGTGTGTGTGTCATTCATAGCGGCCTTGAGCATCCTTGGGGGCAACATGTTGCCATGGAAGTTTTCTGCAAAATGGACCTGAAAATTAGCTACGCTTGCTTCCACAGTCGGGAGTGGTGGATGAACCCGGCAGATCGAACAACAGATACCGTCGGAAAAATGGGAATTTTTTGTGCTTGATTGCGGCAGCGGGAACGTACAAACGCTCACCGATGAGACTGTGAGACTTCAGAGAGAGAGAGAGAGGAGAGAGAGACACTGTGGGCCATTGCCGGGGGGGGGGGGGGTGTCAACTTCGGCCTTATTTATTTTAAGTAGGCATGGTACCTGTGCTTTCTGTCAAAGATGTGGGTGTCATCCCGTTGATTGCAATCACAGAGCACATCCCATCCTAGCCTGCGGGGGAGAAACACATTATTAGCATCACAGAGACGCTCTCATTAGGATGATTATCATCCGGGTTTATTATGTTTTGTTTGTTTTATTTTTTTTAATACATATTTCACTCTCTTACTACCTGCCCGAGTCCCACTTGTCCAATCTCCGTTTGCTGTCGTCCGCCGCTTGCGATGACCGAATTTTCCTTCTGGGATCAATATAGTTAATCGAATCTTATTCAGCTTATTTCATCTCATATGCAGGGGGGTCCTGGGGGGGCGCTACGCGTCTGCAGCTAACAAGCCGGCGGTCTCTTGATGCTCGTTAGCATTTAAAAGATATCAGGTCTCTATGTTTCGCCCTGTCAGCAAAGACACAGACCAGTTGATATATTCTTGTGCGTTTCTAATTTATTTATGCGTAACCAGAGCAACACACAAGCGCAAAACATCTACCTTTGGTCTGTGTCTTGTGGATAAACTGAAACGACGAAGGGTCAGAGCAACGTCTTAATTCCTCCCGCGCATCAGGCCTCCTATTAGAAATCAGACACCAGATGATTAGTGCTGGAAACCACCTGAGATTCCTCCCCGGTGAAGCGTCAGGTCCCTCCAGGTGAGCGGGGGTGTTTCCTCTGCCGTCGGCTTGCGTGTCGGTGCAACGGCCATCGCAGCGAGATCGACTCGTCCCTCACCGCGGTTTAAAAAGTCTGGAATCTTCAACTGATGCAAATTATGAAGCCGCAGGAACAGATGTTGGCTGAAAGACAAAAAAATAAATAAATAAAATTCAATGATAGCGATGACAAATCAGAGGGAAAAAAAATGACAAGAGTTGAACAAAGAAACTGAATCTGAGTCCAAAATCCTTCATTCATTCACTGTTCCCTCAATAAAAGACACTCAGAGGTTTACTGAGCAGTTTATTGAGATTTCAGCCACACAGAGGATGACATTAAACATTTAGGAATTCAGAGGAGCAAATAGAATGGCAGGGCAACGCAGAGATAGGGCACTGTGTTGTGAATAGGGTGTGTTTTTGACATTAGAAATTATAAACAGATATTAATCAGTACAGTAACAAGAAAACTGGATTCACAAAAGATAGACTAGACCACCACTAGACCAAGGAGTCAGCCTTGTAAACAGGTAAGGAGTAAAAGTCATAGCTAGCTAGAGTGTTTTATTAGCAGCACAATGTCCTCAGAGAGCTAGCATGATGGCTATGATCACAGAAAAAAACGATGTATCTCAAATTACGAATAATATTCACAAAATGATTGACTATAGCAACAAGTAATTGATCTTGTAAATATAAAGGTAGAGAGTAAAAACCTGCTCCACTAAATTAACAGCTAGCTAGAATGTTGTATTAGCAACAGAATATGCACAGAGAGCTAGCACGATGGCTAACCTGGCCAGTGCAAAACTGATCACAGAAAAACTGTTGTATCTCAAATTACAATATTTGAGATACAATAGTATTTACAGATAATGGTCCAACAAGAGCATTTAGAGGATATTTAAATGGTGTTTGTTAATATTCCTTTGGTGATTCCAATAAAAAGCTACTCCACAGCAGCCTTTAGCTTGAGCTGAAGACTTGAGATCTTCCACTAAAATTTTCAAAGCTGAAGAAATATGTGGTACAAAATAGCTGTAATGGTGCAGAGTATGTATCTGCTTTGAGAGACCTAATGAGAGAATGGCAAAATATGTAGCAACCCCAGCATCCGAAATGAGCTAGCAAGCTAACAACATTAGCTGCAACAGCAGCAAGATAGTTGCTAATTTACAGACTTAAGAAAAAACCTGAACAACTAAACCTAAATCTCCTACAATAAGGGACAAGAGTACAGCACTACAGCCGAACTCAATTTTCCATTTTGAAACTCACCTCTGTTAAAATACTTTGAAACAAGAGCTTTAATTTACCCCTGAAACATATAAACACACCATCTTAAAAAGCTTTTACCCTCAGATCAGGCACATTAATCCTGAAAAATATCTTTATCATATTACAGTCCCCTTACGTCACTATGGGGTAAATTACTGTAAATTTAAAGATAAATTTGAAGAGATGCGATGAAGCAAATCCAGTGTGAATTTTGGCTTTTGTAAACACTGGTGTGCGCGGAAACTGTGCCATCGATTCATGTTCAATAACAGTTTGACGCTAAGTGTCGACACAGGGAGTATAAAAAGGCAGACTGCGGAAAAAAAGATGGAAGCGTGGGCACCACAGGTGGGGCCCGGTTTCATAGTTAGTCTCACAGCGGTCGTCGGCGTTGACATTTTTATACCTCCGCTAGTTCTGCTTAATATTTAAACACGGCCACAGCTGCCTAAACGCTCCACCGCCACACGCGGATGGAAACGTCCAAACAGACAAACGTCGCGAGTAAATGTCTCCTAAGTAATTTGATCGTTTGTTGGCACGAGAGCGAAAGCGACAGAAAATGCCGAACACGGGCGGTTTTTACTCTTCAGGCTAATTCTATTGGGCCGTTGCCTCTTGAGAAAACGTGTATGAGATTATTAGATCCCACGCACAGACAGTGGCACACACGCACGAACGCGTACACACACACACATCATCCTCATCATCATCATCATCATCATCATCGCTGTAATGCAATATGCGTTTTAAAGGGCCGCTCTGGTAAATGTATGAGGGCATTAGCTTCCAGAGTGTGTGACTCATCCGCCGCACATCTGTTTGTAGATGGAAGAGCAGCATGTATATGTGTCTGAGCCCGTGTGTGTGTGTGTGTGTGTGTATTCTAATTACATGTGCTGCTGCCTATGTGACATTCTGCATGCATGACGGTGTGTGTGTGTGTGTGTTGGGGGGGGCTCATGCTGTGTTCACTGTAACCTTTGTTTACCATAAACACAGGAGACAGATGCTGTGGGGCTCCGGCTCTGTTGTGGGTTGTTCTGTTTAACTTCACTAGTACAATGGGACACCAAGGACCCCCCCCACATTCAATTAAACTGCAACTCAACATGTGTGTGTGTGTGTGTGTGTTTGTGTGTGTGTGTGTGTGTGTGTGTCGTCGACATCCGGCCCCCATGGGGAAACAGTTTATGCCTTCTATTTTTTTTTTTATTTTGTTTTTGTGCTGTTGCTGTTTTTTTTTTTTTTTTTTTTTTCGCCTGCCTCGCAGTACGCCGGCGTTCAAAGCGCCCAACGCGTGCAGAGCAGGCCGTTGTGGGCGGAGCGAGACGCTTTGTCCTTATTTGCTGGCGCGGGCGGCGCGCGGCGCGGCGCGGCGGGCCGGTAGCGGCTGCGCGGCCGCAAGAGGTCGGCTCGACTCTTACGCGGCGTGCGTTGCGGCGGCTGGAGAGGTGCAGTCGCACAAACCCTTATCAAGATTTTTCCAGCACGGATTAGATTGAGTGTCTGCAACCAGGTTGTATTTTAGCACCATGGAATAAATGTCAACTTTACATGAAGAAAAACAGATTTAACCTCTGAGGAACCAGAACAAGGACTCAAGGTCAGGACTCAGTTTATTGTTGGTTTTTGATTATGATGCTCTGTTCTGTTTTTTTGTTTTGTTTTTTTTTTGAGGATCTGAATCATAAAAGCATTTGGCTTGAAAATCAGATCTAGGGCTCGAGTCACCAGAAGAACAGAGACAGCATAAAAAACTTTATTAGTATATCAGCAGTAATCCAAACACAATCAGGCTCTGCGCGTACTTAAATATGGCAGCGTCAGGGAAAAGCGGCAGGGCTGGCGCCTCTTAGATCACCGAGGTCCGCGCCGGCTGGAGACCAGCGTAGACGCCGCACGCATCATTAGCAACCTCGGCCCATCGCATGACTGATGAAAGCTGACAGAGTCGGGTCAGTGTCACCTGGATGGCAACCAGAGTGTGAAGCCTCTTTTTTAAAGTCAAATGTCTGCCTAAGTTAACATGCCTCATTACACTAAAGAAGTGCTGGACCAGGGGTAAATTTCAGCAACATTCACGAGAGCAAAGTTTCACACTGCCCAGTTCATTTAAATCTGCACAGGCTGAGGTCATGGGGCTTCACATACCGTTAAGAATATTTACGTTGTAGTTAAAGTTAAGTTAAACGGTGAGTGTTCAGGCCGATTCGCGCTTCCGCATCGAGCCTTTGCCGCAGCCGAAGCAGCAACGTGGACCGCGAGAGCCGTGATTGGTCGGCTCGGTGGCGGCGCATTTCCCCGGCTTCTCCTTCTTTGTCCTTAAAGACCGTCTCCTCCGACGTCTTCTTTTGTTTCTGTGACGCCAGTAAACTCAAAACTAAAACTGCTGTTCAACATTCGTCGACTCCGTCGAAATCCACACGACACGAATCCACAGGACACGCTTCGCCCGTCAGCCGTGATGTGGCGCTGAGAAGACATTGTGGTTTCTGTGCGTTTTCATCTGCTTTATTAGATTTGTCTTTGAGAAAGCCGGCGTGTTACGGCCGTAAGCGCGACGGGTCTTTTGCCGCTATCTCCCCGTGTCCGGGCCGTTGAGAGCTCTTTTAATTGCTGCTGACAGGAAGCAGGGCGGGACACAAAGCTCCTACTCTCTGTGCCTCGTCCTGGGGTTTTTGGTATTGCGGTCGCTTCACATGTGCTGCCGTCACTGGCGCCGGGAGCCATAGTCAAAGAGTTGCTCAGGTACTTACCGTACACGTAACCAGGTGGACGGAGGCCGGCCGCAACACACACACACACACGCACGCACACACACACATGCATACAATATTTCCATTCATTCCTGCCTGATGACTGTGTCCTCAAAAGTCTTTCTTCTGTTATGTCTTTCTCATTTTCCACCTCCTCTTCCTCCCCACTGGGGGAGGCCACTGCTGAAGTGGTTGTGTCATGCCTGAAGGGTGTATAGGGTGTGTGTGTGTGTGTGTGTGTGTGTGTGTGTGTGTGTGTGTGTGCGTGTGTTGTGTGTGTATGTAACCCAGGTGGGAAAACCTTGCGGTCGGGCCGGAACTGTGAGTCAACATGAGATAAGGCGAAGACGTCTTCGAGAGAGTCGTCACTTCGACAGGAAAATAAACACAGACTGACTCACTCGCTCTCTGTGAGTCCTTCAAAGTGAGACAGCTCACACACACACGCGCGGACACATAGACACACGCACACGCCGCGCACACGCCGCACGCGCGTGCACAAACACACACACGCCGTGCACACACACACACACGCACACACATAGACACACGCACACGCCACGCACGCACGCGCACACACACTCACACGCCGCACAGACATAAACACACACACACACGCCATGCACACACAAACACACACGCACACACACACACATACACGCTGCGCACACACGCAGATGCAGGTACAGGTGCAGACATACACTTGTACACTCACTCACACACACTCACACCTTTGAGGAAAAATAAACAAGGGATGACTTTCACACTGTGACTCCCTCCTCACACACACACACACACACACACACACACACACACACACACACACACACACACACACACACACACTCTTAAAGTTCAGGACGCTCAGTGACTCCGAGGGCCGGAGGCGGCGTGTTTAAAGCGACTCAATCTGACAGTCTTTGTCTCAGGGTCAGACCACAGAGGAAACTCAAAGTCCACGAGACAAGTCCAGGTTAAGTCACAAGTCATTCGAGACGAGTCCAAGTCAGATCGGAGGTCAAAGACAAGAGCCAGGAAAAGTCTCGAATGACGTCAGATAAATCCACATCAAGTCTCAAGACAAAGTTGATTGAGACGATTCTGGGTTTAGTCTCCAGTCAAAATAAAACGATGCAAGTCCGAGTAGGGTCACAAGTCATTGGAGACGAGCGTAAGTTGTGTCCTAAGTCATTAAAATGACAAGACATGACATGACTCGGTCGAACAGTTGACGGACACGAGTCTCAAGTCCAACAAGATAAAGAGAAAGTCTCGAGTCATTCCATAAGACAGAAGTTCAGGTCAAGGCTCAGGTCATGTAGGACAAGTCCAGGTCAAGTTCAAGGTAACTTAAGACCGGACGCCGATGAGTGTTCAGGGATCTGAGTCAGGCACAAGTCTCAAGTCTTTCATATTAAGTCTCAGGTCGTTGAAGACGAATCCAAGTCGCCCTGGAGCCTTAATGAAGTCTGAAGGGTTAAGTCTGAATCCAAATCTAAAGTCTGACAGAAACACAGCACTCCTCATATGTCTCAGCACATGACGGCGCCTTAATCGGTCCGGCGTGACTGGACGCCGAGCCACATCCTCAGGTAACCTTCCCTCTCTAATCAAATCGCCACCGGCTTGTGGGAACGAGCGCCGCCGCTCGGCGAGGCAACAACGGGCAAGCAGCCCCCCCCCCTTCATAATTTACCTTCTTTAATGCTCAACACATGAGTTCAGGAACTGATATTCACAGTGGGACAATACAAAGAAAACTGGCACAGCAGATGAGAGGCTCCCCGAAGATTCGGTCCCTTGCTCAACGACACTCGGGCTGCAGCCCGGACACGCCCGCCCCGTTTCGGTACCTGAACTTTCGACCCGCCACCTGCCGAGTCGGGTCTCTCCCTCCCAGCGGACCACCCTGCCTCTAACCCCCCCCCAAACCACCCACATCGTAATCATCATAATCGGATTTCTCAGGCTGAAACTTGCAGCTGTAGAGAAAAGAGAAAAAAAAGAAAACGCTGGCACACGTGAACTGAATGCACAAGCACAGGCCCCGTAAGAAATCTAATTTTCCTGAATTAGATAATCAAAACAATATTTCTAGCTGTGCTGTGGAAATTCCCGGTTTAATTCCTCTCGTCCCTGCTCTCGTGTCTCATGGGAGGCAGCAGGGACCCGGAAGTTCGAGGAGCCAGCGCCGGCATCGGAGTCTCTCCGGTTGGATATGAGCGAACGGAGCGTTGTCGGCTGGATGAGACGTTCCATGGTAAACGTACCTGGACACAGTACTACCACGCAGTGTGTCTTTAAACACACCTTTAACAACACTTAATCTCACAGTCTTTTCTTGTGTTTTCTTTATGGATTTATTTTTTCTTTCCTTTGATGCATCTTCTCTTTATTATGTTAATTATTCCTTTTCTATCTTTTTTTTGATCCAACGCTTTGTTTAACCAGCTTTTAAATAAATAATTCATATCATTGTGCCGGGTTTTGCTTAATGTTTCTTAGTTCCTCATTTAAAAGAAGATTAAAACTTTGAGCTACACAATGTTGGCTCTGTAGGGCTGCACCTCCCACTAGTTCTTTGAGCTGAATGCTAACAGTGACATGGCAACATGTTTAAGGTGCTACATGTATGATTTTGCTATCGCTACATAGCCTGCATTAGATTTAACAGCTGTTTATGCAACACTCTAGAAGAAATATTACAAGTTCAACATTGAACTTTGCTCCTTTATTTACCAAGAACTTTTCTCCAGCAGTGGAAAGCAATGCTAATATTGACTCTTTCTAAATTTTGATTCCATCACTTCTTTTCTTCTTCTGAATTTAGTATGCTAACCAAGCCAGCTAGCTCTGGTCCATCCCGTCACTTTTTGAAAGTGAGACACTTGTTGTCCAGTCTGTCCTCAGTCCAACAGGAGAGGATGAAGCAGCAGCTCTGCCCAGAAGGACGTGTTATTACCTCTTTTAAAAGAACAATGCCTAAAGCTAATGGCGAATAAACAGCTGCTAATGCTAACGTTGGCGAAGCAGCTGTGGCAAAACTTCCATATAGCACCTTTAATGAGGCTGATGGGAATGGCCTTTATTTTACAGCTGTTTTGTCATAAATCACTAGAAAATTTGGATTTTTACTAGATAATGGCACCAGAGGAAAAGTCACGGGATCATCAAACTTACCACAGTTCATCCTAAGGGGAGAACGAATGTCTGAACAAAATCCGGCAATTCGTCCAACACCTGAGAAACTTTGGTAAAAACATACATACATCACATCAGAGGAAGAGTTCAGGATCCCCAAAGTCAGTGGAGTTCATCTTCTGGGAACCATGAATGTCTGAACCAAAAAAGAAAAAGAAGTGCAAATCCATCCAGTAGATATTCAGGTATTTCTCAATAGAAAGTAAACATTTTTTGACCTCTTGCAGGCGCTAGAGGGATAGTCAGGGGATCCCCAAAGTCATCGGGGTTTATCCTCATGGCACCATGAGTATCTATAAGGAAATATCACAGCAATCCATCCGTTAGCGGTTGAGATATTTAAGTTTGAACCAAAGGGGTGAACCGAACGGGCGATGGACCAGGTGTTGCATATTTGATGGTAAATCTAGAAAATTACACATCTCTGAGTCAGTTTTCATCACCTTTCTCTTGCTCTATGTGTTTGTCCCCACCCTTTTTTTTTGTTGTTTTTAGGGGGCCAGTTACCGTCAGGTCCCTCCCTCTCTGGAGCCCCCCCCAAATAATAAAAGTCACCTAGTGGTTCGACGCTGGCACTGGTTTCCATTTCTGGCTTGGTGGTGGAAGGTCATGAAGTTTTCTGCCGAGGGCAAGCTGAGAGGATTTGATGACCCCCGACAGGGACAAGATCGGGGGAAGCGCAAGTGTGTCGCCTGAGGGTCTGAGGTGAACACAAACCTTGCGTCAGCCTTTGACGTCTGCGGTTTTGATCGGTGCCCCCTGGGGATCATCCACACGGAGTTAAAAATGTCAAAAAAAAGAGAGACTCGGGCTCGGGCTGATACATAAAGGTTCCTTTGGCGACTGTAATCACCATGTGGCGCCTCACGGCGCACATGTGCCTTCCTAACTCGTCCAATTGAAACCAAATCTTCTAATAATCAAACGACACGCGGTGCAAGCTAATCCACGGGACAACGATGGGCCGGCGTACAATCCTTCGCCGTTTGTCAGAGGTAGTCACGGGTCAGTGCAGAAGTCGTAAGAGAAACTCCTGCCGTGACAGCGCGCCTGCTCACGGCGTCCTGCCGACGAAAGCCGCCTGCGCAGCAAGCGCGGTGCCGGCCAGGGCGCCATTGTGTCAGACGTCGGGCCCCACAGGCATGTTTTGAAGAGGTGAAGTGTTGTGACCGAGTTGCGCCTGTTGCCCGACCCACACTGGTTTCATCCTAAGTCGCAGTTAACGCCTCTTTCAAGAGAGAGCAAGGCTCGTTCGCGGGAACTCAGGGGGGAAACGGTTCCCCGAGTTTTCTATCCCACACCTTTTTTTGGCCTTGCGTTGACACACTGAGTCGACGTACCCCCCTCCCTTTTTCCGAAGGCTCCTTCCTAAAGTGAGTAAAACGTGGCGGTTCCACTCTCCCACTGCGCCGTGGCCAGGACGCCGTGCCGAGGTCAGAGATCCCCCCACCCCGACGGCGCTGGGGGACGAGGAGGCGCAGCTGCTCTCGCCGACCCACATTTGTGGTCATTTTGTCAGGATCAGCAGCTCAAGGAGGAGCTGGCAGGAAAGGAAAAGACACAGAGCCTCGTGTGGATGTGGTCGAAGGGCCCCGGGGTTTTACCCACATGACCCCCCCCCCCCCCCCCCAGCCGCCATGGTTTAGTGCGAACGCCAGCTTGGAGTGAAACTTGGTAAGATTGGGTATTTTTCATGATACATCATCTGACACAAACCTCAGAAAAAGAATATTGTGTTTATTTTTAAATATTTTTTCTTCGTTCACCTCGGGGAAACATCATGTCCTTAAAAAAATGGTCACAAAAAATCGGCTTGATTTTTTCCCCACAAAATCTGAAAAATCAACACTTTTACAAAGCAATTCTTGAATAAAAACGACACTTACAGACAGTCGGAACAGACCGTGCACAAAGTTGTTGGTATTTTTTTTGAATTTGTTTCAAAGAACAGGGTCAAAGAAAAATGTAGATTATCGGATGAAAGTAACAGAGTCTGTGCATGTCGCCACTTGAGTTGAAAAATAATCCCGTCTTTCCTCAGTCCAACTTCACATTCAACTTTTTTTGGACTTTTGGCGTTTTTATTTATTTAGTTATTTCATTATTATTATTCATTTTATTTTTTTTCCCACTAGAGATGCCCGTCTCCATTAAAGCAATTCTCCCCCAGCGATGGTGGCGCTGGGATTGGACGGGACAGTCCACGCTCTGTCACTTCATCTCAGGGTTTCTGTTTGGCTCTGCACCATCCAAAGTGTGTGTGTGTGTGTGGGTGTGTGTTCAGTCGTCCCGAGTCTCACTGGGGAACATGGACGTAAAGTGAGGATATGTTTAGCGTGTCGGACAGGACCGTGGGTGGAGGAGAGGACGGCCGTGTGCCAGCTCTCTGCATGCTGTCAGGGTCTATACGTGTCTCACGCACACACTCACACACACACGCACACGCACACACACACACACAAACACACACACCTACGAACACACACAAATTTAAAAAAAAACTCAACACAGACAAGGCAATAAAAAAAATACACATCCTCAGAGACGGACTCGGCCCCGTGTCAGATGCATAAACATCACAAAAACACACTCATCTCCTGTCACACACAGTTAAAACACACACACACACACACACACATACGTACACACTTTTGGACCAGCCCCCAAACGGACGAGCCGCCGACAGTCGTGTCCGCTCTCGTCACGCACGATCGGGAAACGCGACTCAGCTCCATGGCCGTTCTTCCGCCGTCGCCGTCCATCGGCCGTTCGTACGCCAGAGCCTCGTCCGCACGCGCTGTTTCCTGTCGCATCAGCAGGGGATGCATCACTGCAGATGCTTGTTACCGTGTAACAGGCATCTGCAGCGAAGACGCGTCCACACTGAAAAATCGGTTATCACTCTTTACCCGGAGATTTGTTTTGTTGCTTTTCTTGTTCTTCTTCTCATTTATCCAGGTTTCTCTAGACAACGTGGTCTTTGTTTTCTGTAAATGAAGCAACGGAATAATCACAGTGTCAGAGGAGTGACACTTTGACGTTTGTTAGACGAGACGAACATCGTCAACCTCACGTTGACTGAGTTGGAGCCAGTTGTTGGTTATTTAAACCTCAGGCGAACACTTACCCGGAGTGTTTTATTTTGTCGGGTAACGTGGAAGGGTCACTTCCTGTCCCCCGAATCGCAAAGAACCGCACACAAAACTCTTTTTAACCCACTTTAAGAATCGAGATGCAAAGACTTTACTGTCATATGCATAGAACGACAGCTACGCCGTGCGAATAAAATTCTCACTCTAAGCATTACCATTATATAGAATTTAAGCTCATGCCTTTGGCTGCTGTTTGGTTGAGTCTCTGGGTTCTCATCGGTGTCATTTGCAGAAACAGCCGCTCTCAACAAACAAGCTCTGATAAAGCTGCCGTCCACTGACCTGCTCAGCAACAGACCCAGTCAGAGACCAGCGGTGAACGTAGCAGAACATCTAGCAGCTGAAGAGCCCAAGGTTTCCCTCAGGAGCTGGTGGAGACCAAAACCTGAGCAAAAAGAAAAGGGAATGTTGGACACAAACACCCACCCCAAAAGAATTGTTTTCAAATATATTAGCCCGAACGACTTTATCAGCCATGATACAGAACAAGCTGTGCAACTGTCAGCTTTTTGTTTGACATTTTTTATGCCTGTTTGTGGCTAAAATTTGATCAAAGCAGCTTTATATTTATAAACAAAGAAACCTGCAGTTTCCAAAAAAAACCTAAAGCTAGCTCTGGTTTCATGTATGTTTTTTGGTAAGTAACTATGTAACTAGAAAGAATTGCTCCACTTAAGTCCAAGTAAATATTCATTATTAATTTACTATTGATGAATTTTATGTTGCCTGCAGACAATTACCAAATTCTTTTGCATGTTCGGAAAACCTGCTGTGCACTGACTTAGACTTAAGTTATGCCATTAATTATTAACTGGAATCATCTGGAAACTTTCTGTGTTTTAGGCAACGTTATGACCAAAATACATGGAAAAAAATTCAGGGAAACGATCTCAAACCAACTTCAATTTGGACGATGACTCACCTCTCAACAGACTCACATCTGCTCCCCTTCGTCTTCTTTTGCGTCTCAGAGGAAGAGGTTTACATTTTCAAAAGCATCCTCCCAGATGCATCCATGGTTTCCAACATATGAGGAAGTTACGCTTCAGTTTCACTGATAAGAAGGCAAACATCCACCGGTCTGCTGCGACCGAGAGGTAAATATTGGCTGAAAACTGGCACCAACGGCAAAAAAAGCAAACGCACCTTCCAGCTGAATATACCATGTCAAGTGCGGCTAAAAATAAAACGAGGCAGAGACCTCGGCGCGGTACCTTTTTATCTCTGCGGCACAGAGTGCGTATTATTATTCTCTTGGAATTGGGTTGTTTTTTTGTTTTTTTTAACTCTGTCTTGAACACCAAAGATAGCGGCGGCGGCGTTTCCGCCTCCTCCTGCTCTGTTTACTCCGATGAGAGGACAGATTTACCTCTTAGTCTGTTTGTGTACACAGATTTACTGCGCTAATACATCAGTGGCGGCTGCAAAAGAGGATGCACGTGACGGCGCCACGCTAACAAACACAAACGAAAACACACGCACACAACATTTCTGCACGCCGGCGCGCTTGTGAGCTCATGCTGTTGTTGTGCAGGGGTGCTTGCCGATGAAAGGGACCCCACTGGGCGGCGAAGGCGGCGCCCGTACACGCCCGGCCTCGGTCCTCCCGTCGGAAGGGGCGTTTCGCTGCAGTCGGATTTAGGCAAAGCGATGTAAAAATTTTAAAAGGCACACTCCCTGGAATCAGGACCAGGGGAAGCTCACAGGGTTCAGTTTATCTCGTGTCTACTTTTGACAGATAAAAAAGATATGATGTTAATGCCTAAAACAGTTGTATGTACACAAAAACATCAGTGTTGTGTTGTGTCCATCAGGCGCTTTGTGCGTTTGCGTCTTGAGAAAATGGGGCAAATATTCGGAGTTCTTTTTGTCGTCGTCCGTTACTTTGTGGATTTTTGTTTTTTTTTGTTTAACCTGCTAAAATAATAGCAGAAAACGGCCACCCAACCAACCGACGACTGAGTTGAGTTGAGTACAACACTTAGCCCTCCGGCTGAAAGCTAAAGAAAAGGCGAGCGCCTGCGGCAAAGGACAGGAGCTCAGGGTCCGATCAGGGTTCGATCTCCGGCTCCCTCCGAAGTGTCCTAGGGCAAAAAACCAAACCCAGAGATTGAGGAAATGAACCTGAAATTGCCACTGTGTGAATGTGTATGTGAATGGGCAAATGTATCAGTGGAATAAGAGCTCTGAGTAGTCGATAAGACTGGAAAAGCTCCATATAAGCACAGTCCATTAGACATTTTCTGTTGTCTCTCTACTTTTGACTCTAATAATTTCATATGATGCCAAAAAACTACATTTTGCGTTAAGTTACTCTTAAAAGCTGCTAAAATCAGTACTTATATATTTTTTAAAAATAAAATGACACCGTGAAATAAACATGACAACATGAAACGAGGCTCTCATGGCGATGCCGTGATGTTAGTGGGTCTCGGCTCCTCGCTCATCCACCCGGGCCACAGCTCTACCGCCGGGTTCACTCTCCGGGCTCTCATGGCGTAATTTTCCGAACCCCCCCCCCCAAAGCTACTGTCCACTGTCCAGTAAAGAGAACGACAGACTCACCCAGAGTCCAGCTGGTGAACAAGGTGGAGCGTTTGGCGGCTGAAGAGCCAGATGTTTCCCTCAGGGCAGTGGAGACCAAAACCAAGTTGCCAAGAGGACAAATAAAATCAAATAAAGACAAGACGTAACCATTACTTTGGTTTTAAAGAACCGGGATGAGGCGGCTGGTTTGCGGAACACAGCCTTGTGCTGCGAACGCCCCGGTGGGAGCATCACCTCCAGCGACCCACCACATCCACGGTAAGAGAGGTGGCGCCGACAAAAGCCGTTTTCTCCTCCACAGTGTGAACAACAGAATTCACGCTGCTGAGTCGATAACAAATCGCGAATCACTTCAGCATTTCCTGCCTCAGGGTTTATTTTCCTCGTCGTATTTGTTTAGATTTACAACTTTTTTTTTTTTTCATTACACTGTGGTATCAATACTCTATCAAATCAATGACCTGACGTCTCTGATGTCCCTGCCAGGCAATGTTTTACACCAGCTTAACATGAACATATTTGACAAAAAGAGAGAACACACACACGCACACACACACGCACGCACGCACGCACGCACGCACGCACGCACGCACGCACACACACACACACACACACACACACACACATACACACACACACATGCACGTTTCCATCCAGCTGTGAAGGCATGTTTATGAATGATGGATTGCCGGGTGGAGGAAGGAGAGAGGAAACGCTGAATATTCATAACGCCTTTTGAAGCCGGCCTCCTCCGGCTACATCAGACATCAGTCGTACGGCGAAGGTCAGAGGAAAGCTGACTCACGTGAAAATGACCATGTCCCCCCCATCAACACCACCACCACCTCACACGTACATCACCCCCCCCAACACACACACATCAATCCGCCCATCCATCTCCTCCCCAGCCTCACTACGCTTGTCCGCTCAGCATGTGACACTTCCCATCTGTAGCCAGACAGCGGCAAGCATGGACTCACATGCAGGGAGATGGGCTACACACACACACACACACACACACACACACACACACAAGCACACACACAGGAAATGTACGGCGAGCCTGCATTCATGCGTTAACACATGTATAAGATGCACAACGCAAGCCGGGAAATACACACGGAATATTTAAAAACAGATACATACAAAAGAAATGAATAGAAAAGTTAAAAAAAAAAGCACAACACACAGAGGAAGTGAAACACACTGACACACACACACAGCCAGCGCCCGCCGCCGCCGACTGCCGCTACTTGGCTGCCCGCTGGCGCGCGCCCGCTCGGGCCGCTCGGTCTCTATCTCTGTGGTGACCGCCGCTCTGATTGGCCGATTTGAGCGTGCTAATCTTGACATGTATTGAACCGACTGGTAGATCCTCTGAATAACAACAAGGTGTAAGGGGGGGGGGGGTGAAGGCTGTGTTTTCGTGTTACATCTACACTGTTTTTGTGTGTCGATGATTATATTTAGCTCGATAATTTAAAAAAGGAACCGCTCTTGTTCCCAACTTACACAGTTTAATTAATGCGCAGAAAACAGGAGAACCCCTGAAAACTACTAGTAATCGCTTTCAAAATGTTTGACTAATTTCATCGAAAGCGAACACAAAATCCGACCTTTAAAAGGGGTGCTTTGAAACAAAAAATCCAATCAAGGAACCCTTACTCAGTTAGTGGAGAGCTTTCGATCATTATCTTGCAGTCTTCAGGGCAGATGGAGATGGATCCCTTGAAATACAAGCTCAGTATTTCAACAGATCATCTTTTTGTGCCTTCAAATGTATCACAAGGTCTTGCTCGATGAAGTTTGATCTGTCCAATCTCCATGACACTAAAGGTAAAAATTAATGTGTTAATCAAATGTATCACAAGGTGCTGGTCAGTGTAGTTTTGCGATGAAGAAGTTTGATGCTAAGCTAGCTGTTTGGCCCTTCTTCCTGTTTACTGCTTCCTGTTTGACGGCCATGTTGGTTGTTCTCAGTGTCCAGCTGGCTAACGTGCTACAGTACCCGGTGTTACATGCTGGACTTCAGCAATTTAGCATCCAAGAGTCATTAAGATGCATTTTTGTTTGCTAACTTTAACATGCTAAAATACTAAGTTCCGCAAGTTAACATTACCTGTGCCTTGAACTACATGCTAATTTTAGCTTACAAAAGTAGGCTGTGGAAATTCGCGTAATTGACTTCAGCGTGTATAACATTTCTTCAGTGCGGCTCCATCAGGTGTTAAGATAAACCTGATTTTCTGACTTTGCTTTTTGTTTTTTTCCTTCGGCTGTTTCTTGGACGAAGAACCGGATTTAAAATACCTGGAACAACTGCGTGGGTTGGGCCACAGGTACGTAGAGGTTGTAAGAAATTCTGAGAGAACGCAGTAATATATTTATGTGAATCAATAATAAAAAAGCCCTAGTGGTGCACTAGCTATATATAAGTCTGTAAAATGTTCATGCTGTAATATTAACATCAGTAGCATGATTTAGCTTGAGCGTTTTTCCTGTATATTTATGCAAAGGGGCTGTCGCAAGCGGGAGATGAAAGCGGGTTAGCTCAGGGTAGTTGTTTTTCGTTTTTTCTCTTTTCCCACTAGCGCTCTTTCAGGACTCATTCGCCGTCTGTTTCCTCGGCGTTTTGTTAGTCTCGGCTTTTCCGCTACGCCACAGCTTTGTGGAGATGAAGGACGGGTCTTCGAGCAGAAAGCCGAGCAACTGAGAGGCAGCGCTGTCGCCACGCGTCTGTTTCCTCTGCTCCGAGACGACAATGTCCTCGGATAATTTTGTCCGTGTGATAATATTTTATCATAGAAAATGTAGCCATCGACCTGATTGAGGTTTTAAGCTTTGGTGGTAAATAATAAAGTGCAAAGACTTGAGGTCAATGAAGTGACTGAAAGTGTTTTTTTAACGGCGTGTGTTCACATGAGTCTAAGCATTTGCACATGTGACACAGCAACCCAGGATAAAGCGACGGGACCTAACTGAGCACACCTGTTCTCCTCCGACAAATTCGGTTGGATGCTCCCTGGGCAGAGCGTGAATGCTCTCGGGCGCGTCCGGCGGCGCCATCTGTGACGGAGCGTGGCGAGGGTTCCTCCTCTCCCCGCGACTCGCCCTCTGGAGCCCCGGACGTGCCGCTGGGCTCAGGCGATGACGCGGTCGCGGTGACGTTGGATGATCTGATTTGACTCAGGGACACGTTTTCCTCCTTGGGGGGGGGCCAGCCTGCCAATCTGTCAGTTCCCTGTAGCACTGCTCCGCATCTCTGAAGCGATGCAGTGTGTGCAGTGAAAAAACAAACCTTTTTCGAAAACCTTACATTTCATGTTTCATTTTGTGGCGTTAGACCAGTTTATTGATTTAAAAATCGGGCCAGTCGATTTCTTTTCCCGTCAACAGCCGAAACAGAAAAAAAAAAACCAAGTCAAAAACCCAACCAGTAAATCTCGCACATTGCCAGTGGGGTTTTTAAATTATTCAGCTCTTCAGTTATGTTGCCTATAATTAAGTCTAAATCTGATTACTCCAGTGGCTTTGGTCACCCTCTAATGGGGGGGGGCTCGTGTAACTCGTGTAAAACGTTCTCCAGTCTGAGCGAGTCCTTCGTTCCCTACAGTGAAAAGTTTGTCATCACATAAAAGTCAACTGCAGAGTTCGTCTATGGAAGCAGCTTATTACGACTCACATTTTACCGTTGGTGGCCTCTAGTGGCCGTAGTGATCATCATTAGTAGTACAGAGATCCAAGAGGACTTAAGGCTAATTTATGCCTCTGTGTTGAACCTACTCCATAACTACGGCCTAAACGTGTATCCTAAAACGTAGCCTATGCCGTAGCATAGTGGTAACGACATGTCACAGTGATGCAGACCACAAGAGCTGTGATTGGTCAGCTCGCTAGAATCGCATTTCTGTCTTCTCCGTCTTCGCCGCTGTCGTTGTACAGACCGTCTCCTCCAACGTCTTCTATCAACAAAAACTGCTCTTCAACATCCGTCATCTCGTCGCCATTGTTTTGAAGCGCGCTGACTCATTCATGGAAACAGCGAAGAAACTCAACACGTGCCATATAAACTAGTGGTTTGGTGGTGTAATTGCACCACCTACACGGCTAAGAAAAAAGAAACATATTCGTGTACAGTAGAGTTGAGTTTCTTTGTTGAGCACTATCTCATACAAATGAAAGTGTAAAAGGTGAGTTGTAAAATGGAAATCAGGTCCACAAACACACACACACACACACACACACAGCTAATTAAAAGCTAAAAAATGCTAGCTAGTTTTTGTTAGCTAGCATGTTGCCATTAAGGTCCAGCCCAGTGTACTTAGCCACATTAGCTAAACCAGGGGGCTAATTTCTGAATTAGTCTGACTTCCAGAAGCCCTTCATGTCAAATTAAGTTTATTGGGAAAGATTTAGACTTTTGATGTTCTCTCTATTATGTGTTGTTTTAACATAGTCTATTTTCTTTTCTTCCCTTGCTTTTTATACAGCAGGGGTGACAAGTGCAAAGTTAGTATGTCAAACATGAAGAATGTCCATGTCTGTAAAAATAAAAACTATGACAAAAAATTAATTAATTAATTAATTAAAAAAAAAAAATATATATATATATATATATATATATATATATATATGTATATATACACACACACACACACTGGAAATTTTCTCTCTGATATTCCTCCCATGGAACATTTTCATTTTTCTGGTGCTTAACGAGTTTTATCACCCCACAAGACCAGTCATGCCGATACAGACTCCTGGCCCCGTTTAGCTAGTCCCACTGAACACGACGCAAGACAACCCCCAACCCCTCGTTCCAATACCCGTCAGCCCGCCGGCTAAGAGCAGCTCACATTAGGGCCTCGCTACTTCACCGGCTGATTAATTCTCGTCAGCACTCATATTTGCACCGTCGGTTGATATGTCAGTTAAATCCAATTAGGCGATAGTTAAACAACGTAGGCCGTAAACAGTAAACAGTAAACAGTATAGCGAGCAGGTAGGAAGGCAGCTGTGTGTTTAGTTTGGTGAGAATAAACATTATTGCTCTTTACATCTAATTACGAGTCACAACAAACTCGATCAGTGTTATTAGTCTTTCAAATCTTTTTTTTCAACTCACCTGTTCGTCATTAGGGAGGTTGATTTAACGAGAGCTCACAGGTAATTAATGAGTTTACAGCTTTCACCTGGATATCCCCAGTAGTCAGGTGAACCCGAGGTAATGCAGACTAAACAGAGGGTTGAATTTATTATATTCAGATTAATCCACATTGAGGTGCAGTTACCGAGGTGTTTTCCTTTGAGTTTTTTCTTTCATACCACATTATTAATATCATAAAAGCTAAAGACCTCTGTCTCTTTGTCTGTTAACAACAACATGTTGTTCATCGATGCTGTCTGTGAAAGTTTTTTTATCCACGGTCATTTCTGCCAAAAAAAAGAGAGAGAATTAATTTACAACCTGAGACTCAAAAAGCATCATTGTTCGTTTTGATTTTGCTTCCTGTTTTCAGGTGTTACTTTTGACAAAACAGCCCTCGCACCAAAAAAAAAAAATTAAAATAGAGAGCACAGGCCTATTGAATCAGACTTTCAACAAATGGAGTAACAAAAGAAACAGTCATTACTGTTATGCCGTAATGAGAATTATGTTTTTCAAAGCGTTAGCAAATTACCCTCTTAGATGCAAAACGTAGCCTCTATTATCTCCATTTGTGTGTGTGGCACGCTCCATTTCAGACAAAGAGAAGGAGGGAATGGCAACGGAGGAGAGGGGGAGTGAGGGAGGAGAAGGAGAGAGGAAAAGAGGAGGAGATTAAACGCACCATTAGACCAAAATGACTCCTGTGAAGAGGGATCAGAAAACAAACAGGGCTTTGGAGAGCCGCTGGCGGCGCGCGCTGAGGCAATTACCACCATTATTATTGTGATCATGTTTACAGTGACCCCCCCGCCCGCCGCCTGCTTGCTGCCGCGGCGACACAGAGCCGTGGCCGACCATCGAAGGGATGGGTCCGGACGGGTCATGCCGGACGCCTCCGTCCGGTAGAGAAGAGGTGTTCCCTACTTCTGACCAGACGAGAAAACGTGAACTCGTACAGTTTGCATTCTGCAAGGTCGGTTGCCCGCAACACTCATGAGCATCCGCGGTGCCTTTCCTGACTGGAGTCGCAGGGCGGTCGACGGGCGCACGCAAAATACAAACCTCTCGAAATATTCAAAAGAAATAACAGTAAAAAGAAAATGAAAAGAGAAAACCGCGGAAGTGACGGCGAAAATCGACGTAGCGACGACTCGCAGGTTATGTGGTTTGATAACTGTCAGCAGGCAGTTCGCTAATACCCCTGCTCCCATTGACTGAGAGGGGGTGAGAGTTGAATATAATGTCTCCTCATATATAGTTCACTATTCATTAAATTTGAGACTTCAGACTTCAGGTAGCTAGAGTCGTCCCTTTTTTTATGTCTTTTCAGGCACTCTGATGTGCACATCTGAGTTTATCCCAGTGAGCATAACATGGCTGACACAATTACAAACTGGTAATCATGGTATTTCCCATGTGACTTGAATGTGGCATAACTGTAAAGGCCAATTTATGCTTCTGCGTTGCCCCTACACCGTTGCCTAAGCAAGTGTCCTATGCTTCTGACTGTGTCACGCTGCAGTTACACCACCAAGCCACTAGTTGGCAGCAGTGTTTATATGCCACCGTGTTGAGTTCCTTTGCCACCATTTTCCACGAGTATTGTCGGTGCACTTTGAAATGATGGCAGCTGAAACTGAACGGATCCTGAAGGAATCGGAGCTGACGGATGTTGAACAGCAGATTTAGTTTTTCCTGAATTTACCACGACGCAGAAACTGAGGAAGACGTCGGAGGAAACGTCGGAGGAGACAGTCTGAACGACAGCGGCAAAGAAGGAGAAGCCAGAAAAATGTGACGCTACCGAGCCGACCGATCACTGCTCTTGCGTCCACGTCGCTACCACACGTAGTTACATTTTACACAGACTTCGCTGTCTCTCGTCACCTCCTGACTTCCTGCCTCTGTCCGTGGCGCTCAGCCCTTCACCCGCTTCTTCCTGCCAAAGACGTTAACTGTTAAAAAACGTCACAAACAAACGGTTCCACTTTTTGAAAGTGTCTCAGTAGTTTTCTCAAAACTAACGCCGCCATAGTTTGTTTATTTTTTTTTTTCAAGTCACGCGTGACCTGAACACGGAGGAAGTAATGCGTCCGTCAGGGACCATTTTCAGCGGCAGATGAATCCACGTTTGGAGCCGACTCTGGGAAGCAGGACCACGCTCGTGTGTGTCAGACTGAGTCAGGTCAAACTAAACTGTGTGTGTGTGTGTGTGTGAGTGTGTGTGTGTGTGTTCGTGCTAATAAAGGAACATGTCACCCACTGACACTGATGACACACTGACATGTCATTGATAGTTTTGGGCGACAGTGAAGCATCTGCAGAACAAGTCATGTGATTTTGCCAACAAGAAAAAAAATTAGATATATATATATATATGTAATGTCGGCAGGTAAAACACAATTGGGTTTGAGGTGAATTCGGTTTTTCTCAGCGTCGTTTGTCTGCATCGTCAATATTTCCCTGGTTTGGAGAAATGAGATGAACGGTGCTCATTTCTGCAGCTGCCTGTGAGACAAAGGCCAGGGGTTAAACCAAAGGCCTGCATGAATACAGTGTAGATGCAGGTTTCTGAATATGCAGTGTGAATGCAGCAAATACAACATGATGACTTTTTTAAAAAGTGCCTTCATCGAAATGACATGTCGCACAACTCTGTCCTGTGGAACGACGGCGAGCCGGAAAAGCTGCCCATATTTTATGCAAATGAAAATCCAGTTTTTCTGGTACTTAATCTGGCCGTTCTCCACTTTCACACTTTTGCTCTCTATTTAAATGGTGCAATTCAATTGATCACATTTTACTTTTGTCGTCCTGCGAAAAACAGCAGCTCTGCCCCCCCCACACACACACACACACCCTGCCGACCCCCACTTCAGCCGTCTGCCGGCGATGACCTCGGCAGCCGAAGGTGAAAAAATGTCTCCCAGGCAGGTAATTAACTCCTTAATGAGAACAAACACCCCCCTGAGCTGCGTCTGCTGTAGCCATGGTGACCGCTGCATCTGCGTTGGCGTCGATGGCAGCGGGGTTTCACCGCTCACACACACGCACGCACACACACACACAGGTGCCGGGGTGGATGCGCACCGGCCTCGTCGCGTTGATGTTGACAAACGAGCGTCTTTAGCGGTGCGGCCCCCATTAGCGGTGCAGCCCCCATTAGCGGCGCGGCCCCCATTAGCCCGTTAATGCCGCCTGCCTCTGAACGCGAGCCGGTTCCACCGGATCCTGTCCGGCGCCTGCTGGGGGACTGGAGTGTGCCTGCTCAATGTTTTACTCTTCTACTGTCTGAACGGCTTAATTAACCTTTCTTTTTTTGGGGGGGGGCGATAATGGCGGCTCAGGGACACTCTCCCTGCTCTTCCTCCTCCCCCCTCAGCTTCCACATTTCTCTCTCCATTTCCTGCCTCCTCTTTCACATGATGCTATCTTATTTTCTCTCTTTCACTGTTCCCCCGGTTCTGTACCCCCACCCCTTTGCTCCCCCCATTTCCCTTAGTGGTCTTTCTCTGTACAGCCTGATTGCTCATAATCACTCACAGTCTGTTTCTGTGACTAATAGGCCTATTAGAGAGGGACTGGGGCCGTGTGGTTGCCAGGCAGCCGTGGCCGTGGCTTCCAGTATCCCCCCCATCCATCCACCCTCCGTACGTCTCGTTTGTGTGATTTAAAAGAGATCTTGCAGTTCGGCAGGTGGAGCGCGACGCCGACGGATCTCAGTGGCTGCTATGGACCCCGAAAAAAAAGGGGGGGGGTTATGGTGCTGTAAAGATTTTTTTTTTTCAATTATCTTTTTTTCTATGCGACCCCTGGTGCAAAGACAGTTTTACACAAGAAAAAGGGGTTTTCAATTTAACTGAAGTGTTTAAAACCCCTAATTGAAGTAGCCATCCAGCTCCTGGTTTATGATCTTCATCAACCAAAACTACTTCTGTTTCCAATATAAAAAATTCATTTAGGAAGTGGAACGAAAACAGATTTTTTTTTTAAAGTCATGAATAAATTATTTCTCTTTGCCATAAAGAACATCTGCATGACACTGCAGTTTAGAGCTGCAATGACCAATCAGCTGATGAACTGGTTGAATGATAATCGATCTATTATTTTTCTGTCTCATTCTCTGTCATTCTCTGTCTCCAGCTTCTCAGATGTGAATATTTCATTGTTTCCAGAGTCTCTTGTGATGATAAA
>CM029120.1:2792500-2912500 GCA_016859345.1 Istiophorus platypterus
AGGCACATCATATGTTGGACTATAATAAGAATAAGCTAAGATTTAAAAAAATTCTAAGCAGTGTGAAAAGTATGAGACTCATTTCTGTAAATTTGTAATTTTTTTAGATAAAATTGAATTGATTCTTTAAAAAAACATAGGTTTTCTGTAAATTAAAAAAAAAAGTCTAATTTACTGCTTATTTAAACATCTTTTTCAATCCACCTTCTCTCAATAGAAGTGCTTATTTTTTTCCTTTCTTTTTAGGCTGTGGTCATTTTAAGAGGAATTAATTTAGCCGCAAATCATTGGTGATCAACATCTGTGTGCAGCTGGAAACGCGACAGCGCTCGGGTCTGTGGAGACTTGAATGGGTCAGAACCAACTGACTCCTTTTAAAACAAAAAAAGAAAATCATCTAATTTTTCAGTGAAAATCTGTAAAGAACGGAGGCCACTCCTGCCCCAACACAATGAAACCCAACATTTTCTAACCCCCACAGGAAGCTGCCCCGCCCCGCCCCCCCCAACCAAATCCCCCGGCACTCGTATTCAGAAAGCCACTTTCACCTTTTGACGGGGACGAGAGACAGCGGGGGAAGGGAGGCAGAGAGAGAGAGCGAGATTGCAGGGCGGGAGGCCGGACCGATCCGGAACAACCCACTGTGCGAAGAGTCGGCGGCCGTGTAGATAAGAGAAAATGATGATCATTACGGGGGAGGGAGACAGGAAGGCCGCGGCGTCAGACACGTTTCCTCTGTCGACGATTGGCTCATTAATCTCCGAGTGACCTTCAGAGGACTAGTCAGTCAGTCAGTCAGTCAGTCAGTCGGGGGGGGGTTCGGTTTTTGGTGGCGCTGAGGTTCATAACATGATATCGGGGGTTCAAATCCTGCCCGCGACCTTTTTCGCAAATGTCACCGTCCCGTCACTTTTCCCAACCGTCGCAAAGAGGAAGAATGTCATGCTACCGCTGCAGTAAACCAGAAGATTATGAGATTATTAAGCTGCTTGAAAAAGTCACATGAATGTTGGCAGTATAATCTTAAAAAAAAAAAAAAACTGTATATATATATATATATATATATATATATATATATATATATAGATATATATATATATAGATAGATATAGATATAGATATATATATAAATATACAGTCGATGTCCCCAGAGCAACTGGAATCAAAGAGAAACTAAAAAGAAAAAAATATTAGAACGTGATATTAACAAGACTAAGGTAAGAAGGAAAGGAAAGGGAAGGGAAGGAAAGGAAAGGGAAGGAAAGGAAAGGGAAGGAAAGGAAAGGGAGGGAAAGGGAAGGGAAGGGAAGGAAAGGAAAGGGAAGCAGAGAGAGCGAGAGTGAAAGACGAGGAGGTGCTGATGAGTGTTTCCCGGCCGACAGGTTGAAGGATGGGTTTTTCTTGCCGAGACGAGACCCCCCCCCTCCCCCGTCTCTGCTGACAGGAGACAGATGAGTCACGACGACACCTCTGCCGAGAAAAAAAAAAACAGCCGCCGCCGCCGCCACCGGCTGGGGGAAATAAATAAATAAATAATAAACAGACAGATAAATAAATAAATAAACGCCAGAGGCGAGCGACTCCACGACCGAACGGCGTCGAAATGCCGGCGGAGGCCATCAGACCGGAGCGGGCGTTCGCCGAGCTCCGGCTCCAACGCTCGGTGTTCAAGAGTCCCACGGTTACATATCACTTTTAGTCATATCTAATAGTATTAGTCACATAATCCTCTTATTTGTGAATATTAAGCATCTTTGAGTGAGCTGAATATGCATGTTATGCTAATACTAATATAATGATTAGAAATAGGTGGTAAAAATAGTAACAGGACTGAAAGTCCACACCATAATGTTTATGATAAACCAGAAAATAACCCCCAAAGGGGCATTTCCTCTGATGTGGCCATTTTACCTCAGGCTCAGCTTGTCAGGCTCAGCTCGGCCTCATTTAGGGATGGATCCTGGAGATGGGAGAGATTCCCATGGTTCCCACTCTTGAAGAACTCAAACAGGTTGTGTAATCACGGAGTTAGCGGGGTTAGTGAAAAAAAGAAAAAACATACAGTGAATTGGCGACTTAGCAACATATAAAATCTGGGTTTAATCCCCTTGAACAACAGACTTTGGCTGAAATGTTTGTTCTTTTTAAGCATTTTTACAAAGTTAATAATCCCCAGTTATAATTACTTTTATGGTTATGTGAACAGTATTTAAAGTCGGAAACTGGTCGTTAAAGTTACTCAATATGATGAAGACATGGTACTAGACTACGCTGCTGTTTGAGCTGAATGCTAACATTACCATGCTGATATGTTATAGTATACTAATGTTTACTATGGTAATGTTTAGCATATTAGCATGAGCGTGTTAATATTTAGCACAGTAGACTAAGGTTTCCATTGTTAATGAAACTGATATGCAAGTAATCTTCTTTTTTTAACATACATAACATACATAACATTTAGCATGTTACCTAAGTAAAATTTTATTAATCCTCTGTATTACAGGCATTTTAGGAAATGTCAGGCTCTATTTGTCAGTTTAATCTGTGATTTTCGGCATCGACTGGACCTCTGCTCAGTTGCATTTTGATGTCAATGCCAACATTAGCATGCTAGCATACAGGCTCAGTTGCTCTTTGAGCTGAAGGCTAAGGCCGCTTAGGCCGCTAACGTTTCTCCGGTTACCATCACTAAGTGTCACAGTGCTGCTGAGGCCGGCAGCGATGTTGTTTGTCGTGCTGAAGATCGGACGATCTGGGAAATCGATGCGATGGGACCGGATTAGTCCGACGGAAATTCGCGTCGCCGCAGCTTTGGCTGTTCGCGTCGCTAAACGTAGCGGAGGAGATCATGCTAATCACGCTAAAGGGAGCAGTGTTAACACTCTAGAAGCTAAAATTAGCAGAAGTCTAGATAGAAGAGTTACACAACCGACACGTTGCTAATGCTTCACTCACCATGGCCTAATACATGAATTAATACACTATGTCATTAACTTCTGACTTCACGTAGCGAGATATAATCAAGGCGCTAACTGTTCATGTGAACACTGAATATTCAGTTTGAGATTAATTCAGCTGCACATCATTTAACATGTTAGCTTCTTGATCTATTATGAATCAGATAAGATGATTCATGCAATAAAATGCATTAATGGAGCCCGAGTTGAGCACCTTTGCTCTGCAGCGGGATTACGGCCCTATGGGTTGCCATGGCGGTGACTGACAGTGTGTTTTAGTCAACGCAAGCTCTGCTTTACCTTGCTCCGCAAATAACAGTGCGTGACCCTGGGAGGAGCCATGCTGAGTACAGAAGAAGAGCGTGGAGGGGGGAGGAAGAAGGGAAGTTTTCTCTCGAGTGTCTGTTAAAATGGAGGAGGAGGAGTCGGCGTCCGCGATGCCACAACTCATAGAACCGGCTAAAACCCTGAACCTCTCTGGCATCGCACCTGTGCCCCCTCCCCACCGGATTAGCTTCCCCGTTTGACTCCTTTTCATCACGGCCCCATCACGGGCACCCGCGGAGATTTCTGAGAAGCCCGCGCGCCCCGTTACCCGCCACGTACGCTTAACATAGGTTGAGCGTATCAGAACGTTGGCCCCCCCTCGATGGCATTTTGCGTCTTGCGGGTACGTGGCGTGACAGCGTTGTCGTCGCACATTGCATTGTGAGCCCCCGTATTTATTTTCAGACGAAAAACCCGGCAGCCGTCGGTGGTGGCGGTGGCAGTGGCGGCGGCGGCGTAACAGAACACGGCCATCGGCCCTCTGCCCCCCCCCTACATTCCCTGCCCCATCCTGAATTATTCATCCGGCTGGGTGAAGTAACACACATCTATTATTCATCCCCCCCGGTTGCGCCGCCCGCCCGGCCACGGCGCTGTGAAACCTGAAGGCAGCGCTGCTTGTGGGTTTTTCCAGCACGCCGCCTCGGCTGGCTTACAGGATGCAACACTTTGCAACAGTGCCCATTGTAGGGAGATTTGCATAAGCTGAAAAGGAATTTAGCCAGTTGGTGATTCTTCTTCTTCTGCCTCTTCTTCCTCCTCTTCTTCAAAAAAAGACAGCAGTGTTGAAAAGGAGAATGAGTTTAAATCCAGAGATTTTCACCCATTTGCAAAAATGTTTCTTTCTTTCTTTGTTTGTGATGTTTGTTCTTTGCCTTTTCTTGCACTGCTGCCGAACGGTTACATTTTGGAGACGGCGGCGGTCTCGCTCGGCAGCGACTCCTACGCTGGGAGAACGTTTGCTGGCATGAGAGCAAAAACTTCACTGTTTAATAAACTCAAATTTCTCCTCGCCCGTGAAACACCTTCTTGCAAATCGTGACTTTCTGAGCTTCGTCTTTGCGCAGAACGATGAGGAGGAAGAACTGCCATCAGACACTAGAGTAAATGTGATGCTTGTCTTTTTTTCCCCACCTTAAAAGTTAAAACTCTACATTTCCATTTTTAGAAATCGCGTCCACTTTAATGAACGCAGGTCGGCTGGGCCCAGCTCTGCTCTTCTTATGGATCCGAGCTGGTCCGGCACTGAAGAACCACAGTTCCACGTGGAAGAAATTCGAGCCAGGGAGGTTTTTTTTTCTATTTCGATCCCCTCGCAGCTGTGACTGCAGCCATCTTCAACTTCTTGCTTGATCTGGCAATAATATTTGTTTTTTTTCTGATCCTCAGCCACTGAAACACACACACACACACACACACACACACACGACCAGTTGTACTGACATTAAATGCATATGGTCAATGGAGAACATTCCAGTTTAGCCTTTAAAAAAACAATCTCCTTCGCCTTTTCTCTGTGTTTAGAGGATCACTGCCCTGCTCCGTTTCCCTAAACCCTGGCGGCTGCGTATAAAAAGGGCTTCGGGCTCCACACTGTTCACTCAACGTGGATGCGGACAGTTTCAAAATAAAGGCAACACAATGAAAAACTGGATTCTTTTCCCAGGTGCCCCCCCACGGTGCTGTAGGCTAAGAGACTGATACAGAAACGAACAGAGACAGAGGATTCCTGAAGGAGGAGGAATTCCCGAAGTAGCCAAAACTCCTCGGACCAGACGGCCGCCTGAAACCTTGCAAAGCCTGAGACCTGCAGCCACGGAAGCAGTGATGCGTCCATGCACGGACCAGAAACTCGGTCTGACTTCGGAGCCGCTGTATTTGACCAGAACCTGCTGGTGTTCGGGTCTCTGGTCCCAGAAAACAAACACAGGCGCCACGGTCGACCCCGACTTGGCTGCCTAATATAGAAATATCGTCCATTTAAACAACGGAAAACGATTACTCTTGTTATTACTTTTCAATTTATACAATTCACCGTTTATATTATCTGTGAGGCTTAATAATTCCTCAAGTTTCCTGTAGAAATATTCTGGTCAAACACAAAGAGACGAGTTAGCACTGTTTATTTCTTCATATTGTCACATTACTGCTACCTGACGCCTTAAATAAAGATTATTACCCTAAGTTATCGGAACACAGCATACGCCTGTATCATTATGTCTGTATAAATTGCAGGCTGCAAACATGTAGGTTGTAACTAACCTATTTTCTTTTGAACATCAGCCAAAATCAAAGGGTCACGTGGGGCCTGCAAGAATAAAAAAACAAGCCAAAAACCTTACAAGACACATGGATAAAAGCACAGTGTGTTCCACTCACGTCGCCGCTTTGTGTCGGCTCTCTCCTCTAATGCCTCGTACCCAGGCTGCCGGGCCCAGCAGACGCTGACGGGCCTCGGTCTCGCACTTCCTTTCTACCCCCGACCGGGATCAGCGGAGGCCGACAAAGGCTAAAAATTTTAAAAAAGCTTTTCAACGGCCCCCGAGGAGCAGGATTAAGGCCCTGCTCCCCCAGAGGCCTGTTGAGTGACCACACAAAGCTGATAAAATCACTGCCGGCGCCGTTTCCACAGTTTTTAAGGGAAAAGTCCAAGTCAGTGCGCGAGTGACTGGAGGTAAGTCCACACAGGGCAGAAACCTCGGACGCCACTTAGTCCTGAATGGTGAGCTTGGGTTTTTTTTCCCTATTTCGCTTTAATTTCTCAGGACTGTGGTGTTTCCAACTGGTTCCCAGATCTTTGATTGGGGGGAGTGCGCAAAACGGCGAGGGGCGACTCACATCTCTCATGGTCTGTGAGCTTTTCTCCCAAAGGCCAATAATCGAATCTCCAAGGTCAGTAGCTACACAGGGCCTGCTTGTCCCTGCTGTTTTGTTTTTTCTTTTATTACTATTATTATTTTTTTATAGTTCTGTGAATTCAGCAGCTAAAAACGTTGACGTTTCTGCTCTCAGCTTTCAGATTGAATCCGCCTGCCGCAGCACTGGAGCACGAGTCGGGTCCTGATCTTCGCAGAGGTTTCCGTCTCCGGCTGGTGGTTAAATCAAAGCTCGCGGCCGTCGCCACACTGCTAGATAGAATGACAACAGGCGCTAGCTCAATGAAACCAGCGGCAGAGGAGATGACAGCCAGGTAAACTCTGTGCGTGTATAAACGGTCCGGAGAAGACGCAAAGGCGATAATATCTATTTTTGAGGACGTGTTCGTCTGTATCTTGGCATCGATGGACAGTGACGACTGAGATATGACCAAATGAATCACATTAGTCCAGGAATCAGTGTTATTGTGGTGAGAAATTCCAAAAAAGCAAAAATAATGAATAAACAAATAAAAGATTTTAAAAAGCCTGAACCTGAAACAGCTGATTCCTACAATTGCACAAAATCCATAACCCTGAAACTTAGTCCAACTTTGGAGCTGCTGTGGTCGAACAGAAACTGCTTGTGTTCGGGTCTCTGGTCCAAAGACACCAACAAGAATGTCCATACTGAGCCATAAATGGCCTGAACCATCTAACATGGGAAGGTACTGTATATTTAAACAATGGAGAACAGTTACACTTGTTCTTACTCTTCAAATGACATAATTCACTCTTTATATCATCTGTAAGATTGAATAGTTCCTTGAGTTTCATTTAGAAAATGTTATTTTGTTCATACACACTGTGAGAAAAATGATCAGTACCATTGTGTTATTTGATAGAATGTTCATACACTGAACATTGGCCACTTTGGAACATTGTGGCCGAGGCGATTCTTGTTTTCTGAGTTTAGCCGTGGCCACAAGCGTGTCTGTGTAGCTGTTCCCAGCTTTATCTCGCCCATGTTATAACATATGTCATGTGTTATAAAAGCTTATGTTCCAGACTTAAAGCTCAGACATCTCTGTGCTGCTGTGCTGACTTGTCTCCTTGCTGCAAGATATTAAACTTACAAAGACTGACTCTAGTGACTCTGTGTCTTTTTAAGAAATTCTACTAACACACACAAAGACAAGCGAGAGCTGATCAGTTTCTTTAAATTGTCACAGTATGCTACCTGACACTTTAACAGAGATTACGACTCTAAATAATAAAGACGCAACGTATGTCTGTATCGTTATTTCTATGTATACACTCATATTTTCATACAAACAGAAGCCAAAATAGTTGTTTGTTCTGTTTGTTTCCTGTTTTAGCCTCAGGAACATGCAGCATCTCTGGCTTCTCTTTTTTTTTCTGCATAATGTCCTTGTCAGACAAAAACACATTGTTTTAGGTTATAAGGCCCCAGGAGCAACGAAACACTCGGCGCATAAATGATTGTGTAAACTTTCAGTGGAAGTAAAGCAGGAATAGGTAAAAAAAAATAGAAACAAAACAAAAAAAAGACAACAGTTGTGTTTTTGTTTATTTGACAGTGGGGAGACATTACGCTGCAGCTTCAGTAAATTTCCTCACGTCGCCCCCCCCCACTCTACACACACACACACACACACACACTCTGCTCCCCCCAGGGAGATCCAGAGGGTTCAGTGCACATTTCCATGATAAGAGTTGAGATGACAGCCGTGGGGACGTAAACGGCTTCTGTTTGCAGGGAAACATCAATCATGCACAATAGCCGCCTCCCAGGTGGCAGTGACCTCCGGTGACCCCCAGCTCGGCACACTTCCTCCTAGATACTTCCTGTGAATGTGTGTGTGTGTGTGTGTGTATGTAGTAGGTGTGTATTTTTACATGTGGTATTTACACTGAAAAAGCACAAGCCTGTCCGTTGTTCTCAGACACACACTCAGGTACACACACACACACACACACACACACACACACACACACACGAAGTGTATATATATATATATATATATATATATATATATATATATATATAATAGTTTTATCTGCATGACCAGATTCACTCCTGACATTAGAAACTGACAAAAGATGAAACTGGATTCGGCCTCGACAGTCGTCCGAGAACAGACAGTCAACCAGTCTCTATTTTTATTTCTGGAGCTTTTATTGTGGAATTTTTTTCTTGTTGACGGACCCAAAAAGGCAGAGCCCTGCCAAAATAAGAGTTTTCAGGTTATTTTTTTTCTTTTTTTATGAGTGAAGACACTGAGACTCAGTGAAGAAAATAATTGGAGCTGAGGTTTTTATTTGTACATGTTTTGTTCACCAAAATTTTTCTTTTTAAATATACTGGATTTGTAAAAAATAATAACCTATATTTACTACTATTTGGTAATTTAATCTTAACATGCTATTTAAATAGCAAATGAATGGTTTTGTATGGAAATAGTCTGCAGACTAGCAACTGCTAAAGCGTTTAATATTACAGTACATAAGTAAGTGTGTCTTGCTAACAGTAGCTACATTTCACCAATGCCTTTAGCCCATTTCCATAATCAATCATCTTCTAATTATAGGCAAATGATAGGCCCCCAATAGGTTATTGATCGATAACAGATGTAGCATCAGGTCAGTGTTTTTGATTTATGGCTAGTTGCCATTTTGGCTCAAATTTGGGATAATGGTTTGAAAAGTGGAATAAAGCCAGAAACCCTAGGAAGGAAAAGCGGCACAAGAACGATACAGGAATATTTTCTTACTGTGGCGTGAAGAAGAAACATTCGGTGATGCAATTAACGTCGTTTGTAACAAGTCAAAAGCAGAAGAATCGACGAGCCACAGCTTCATTAGCATTAGCATTAGCTTTAGCAGAATGTATCGACTGTGATGACGAGAGCGGAGCTGGGTCTTTAGGATCATTCTCCTAAAGGTAAGAGTCAACATTAAAAACTAATCCCTTACAGTGATGTCCGCTGATTAGTTGTATTTTAATATTTTAGATACTAGCTAACTGCTGCCAGGCACCTGTAGCTAGGGTGCAGCCTCAGCAGCGTTAGCGACGTTAGCGGCGGCTTGTTGGGTGATTTGTTACGATGTTGACTGTTGCCACTGTGTAGCTCATAGTTTTGTAATCATAGTGTTTAGTGAGTTGTTGTCACCTGAGTTTTCATCAGGAGCAGTTTGTTGTTGTTTTGGAGGCTACAGAGCTTCAACAGGCTGTTTGTCTCTGCAACAGTGTTTCTCTTGCATGTTTACGTGTTGTGTTGTGGGGGGGGTGATGTTGAAGCGTCCTCCTGACCCCAAACATCCAGGAGTTGGTGCACGTTAGCTGCTCCAGGGTCCTGTTGGTAAAACTCGGGACTTTCCAGACTCAGCAGTTGGTCAGTGCGCTGTCTTTTTTTTTTAAATCAAGTCTGAATCCACCATCAAATCCACTAAATCCGCGTCCTTTCGAATCCCTTATCAAATCCCATTGAGCTCGGCTTTCATCAGCGGGCGAGTTAAGCGAGTAAAAGACGACAGGACGTGATGAAATTACAAAAAAAAGGAGAGGGCCCGATTCAAGAGTTTGGGCCCCTGCATGGTCAGTGCTTGGTAACCCCCCCCCCAGCTCGTTAACGCTTTAGCAGCTGACAGTCTTTCATTCCTCCTCATAAGGCCTCTGGTTCTGTTGGACTCTCGAGCCGTCTCGCCTGCACCGCTGAGGCCTGTCCTGAGATTTCAGTGATGGGGAACGTGAGGTCATCGTCAAAACCTTCACCCCCCCCCCCCCAAGGTCGTCCATCGCTGGTTGTTTAAGGTGTGTTCAGGGACATCATCCTGTTGCGGAAGCCGTCCTCTTTTCGTCCTCTTTCGACGGTGTGACCTTTGTTCCCAGAATTAATTTTTATCCGTTCTTTTTCTCTGCCGGTGAAATGTCCCCGATGCCTGATCGATCCGCCCCCACGCAGAACAGTTGGTGAGATATCGTTTCTTTTTTAATGAGTTCCATCTTGACTTCGTCCGGTAACCAGGCTCGTTTCCGAAATGCGTCGGGCTTCGTTCAGATTTTTCCTCGGTGAGCTTCCGATGCAGAATGTCGCGGTGGTGGAGAACCCGGAAAGTTTTTCCTCCGATGGCTCCTCCATGGGGAGCGTATCCGTGCCGGGGTCGCCACTCGGTGAAACAGTTCGCCGCCGCCAACGCTGCCACTGCAGTCTGCTGAATCTCCCCGAAGGTCTTTGATTTGCCTTCCTGGCAACAAGCCCGCGAGCAGTTTCCTTGGTCTCCCAGACCTCAACTTGATCTCTAGCCTTCCGGTAAATCCCGAACAGAGGAAACAGCTTCCTGAAAACACTTTCTCCTGCTTTTGCAGGCATCAGTTATATTCATTTTCAGAGAGCTAGGCAGCGGCTTAGAGGAGCCCACGGCTCCCTGTTGTTGGAACGAGGTTTCGGTGAGTCCCATTATTTATGAAGCTTTGAAATTTGCATCATCCAACCTTCTCCTAACAATGACTGGAGCAAGCCGGAGCCCCAACAAGCTAATTAAGGTCCGAGAGCTCAAATCTCTTGAGGTGCCCAAACTTTCGCCTGGTTCTCCTTTCCTTTTTTTTCCAGCCTACTTGTACAAAAGTAGAATAACACAAAAAATTTTGTTTAAAATGCTGAAAAGAACATTTCACCCTTAACTTTATGCCTTTTCAAAAGGAGCTCATCTTTTATTTACTTAGATGTTCACAGAAATTTGACCGGAAAAATTAAAACTCTGGTCGGTTTATCGATCAGCAACAATTGTCATGTTTTCATTCTCAAATTCACCAGTGTCTGTGAATGAAGAACTGCCCCCCCCCCCAAAGCAGGACTCAGCCAGGCTCAGGTGTGAATGTGTCAGTTAACAGCGCCGTCATTTCGCCGACTCCCCAGGCTCGTCCTGGTTTGAGCAGCTGCCGTCAAAACCTTTTATCGCCGTCTACTTTCCATCTCTACTTCACAAACCGAGACCATCAGGAAGTGTTTTTTATTTTTCTACAGTTTATCCGCGGTTATTTCCTCCCACGTGCTGCGTTACAGCAACGCACAGTCAATAAAGTGCAGCAACAGAACGTCACCTACAACCTGGTGTAAATCTACCAGATTTTCTTCTATAGGATAGAGGAGCAGTGCAATGTTGAGAAAGCGCTGAGGTGAGATTAGTCTTGCGTCGTCTTCATAGGCGTCTTATCTCATTGTCTTGTCGTCCAAACGCCAAAAAGGGAAAACCCGTGGGAGTGTTTGACGTATCCTCGATCGCGCCGTCATCAGCAAGAGCGACAGCCCTGCTGTGACGCCGGGAAGGGAAAAAGGGAGGGGGGCGGAGGGGGGCAGAGGGTGAGGATGAGGATGTCAGATGAGGGAAAGGTGTTAAAACGTCCAGAGATTAGCGCAGACCCAGGCGGGGGCTTCATCTCCTAAATCCCCGTCCTCTCTGGGAGTTCTGCGACACAATGATAGGGGGTTTTTGGGGTTTTTTTTGCAAAGTAGCTTCACCTAGTGCGGCGCAGATAATTATCACTTCCTCCGCTGACAGGAAGTCAATACCGAACCTCGGGGTGTTCTCAGAGCTCTTTTGTTTTGTGACATGACTGCAGATGTCCGCGGGAGTCGTGACATCCTCAGGAAGTCTCAAGGAAAAAGTCTCGCGCTCGGCTTCCTGGCTGCCATGAGTGCGGGGGGGTCGAATGGTGGGAGGAAAATAAGAGGAAAAATTCAAGGAAAAAAGAAGAAAAAGAAGAAGAGGAAGAAGGCAAGTGAACGTTTCACCCCTTTAATCGTTCACACGTTCTGTGTTTGAACTTCACGGGCCGTTGGGCAGGCAGCGGCGGCGGCGGAGAAATCGTTCAGTGGTCTTGCTTTGCCCCCCAGGGCTTCTCCACACGTATGACGCAGGACACAAACACACACATAAACGCAACTGCAAAAAAAAAAAAGACATTTCAATACAACGTGGAGATCCTGGTTCCTGGTCAGTTGAGTGGAACCATCTCACTGCAGTGACAGATAATTTAAAAGACTTAAAAACAAACAACAGGAGGGGGAGAGAGACGGCATTTTATTGATTAGAGTAAGAGGTAGGTGATGTGGAAAGAGTTGTGATTTGGTCAAATGTTCAGAAGTCACAGACTAGTAAAGCCAGAGAGAATAAAGGGGGCAAAGTGTCAAAAAGGCAAAATGTCCGACGGTTGGAAAATTTCCAGTAATCCAGTAATTAATCTTTATGTAATTAAACTCTTTTTATCATTGTCATAGTTGTATTTTTAGATGTTTATTGTTGTTAATACTTATAAATGAATTGTCTGTGGGCACTTTTGTTTTCAGAGTCACTAGCCTCAAATTGGCCCTTTAGTTATGAATAAAACATTTCAAATTAAATATACATGGATGTAATTCATAAGCTAAAGCTTTTTTTTTAATATATATACTGCTATTAACAATACAATAAAAAAAATCTATATTGAAAAGATCATTTTGAATAATGAATTTATTAATGAATAAATTATATCAAATAATTTTAAAGGGAAAAAATTTTAAAAATATATGTAAATAAACACAATGTAATAATGACTCAAGGTCCACTTACTTTACTCCTTGTTTTCAACCACACCTCAGGGTCTTCATCAGATGGATTTTGGCCGTTCGACGTCCTTGAACAGAGACAGTTTCATGTTTAGGTCATCTGACGGCCACTGAGCCATCTCCATGGCAACCAAGCAGGCTCCACACGTCCGCTGATGAAGACTGAGTTGTGGATGAAGGCTCTGGAAAAAGCCAGGAAGTTGACCTTGAGTGGAGACAGGAAACCTTCTTGAATAAATACATTTCAATAAAAACGTATTAGTAATAATTCATAATACGTAAACATTAGAGTATAATAAAGTACAACTGTCTCACCTAAAGGTCCCACCAGTGGCTGTTCTGGGCTTTTGATCAGATCACATGAGCTTCATCAGTGGTATTGTTTCCCAGTTTTGTAGATGTTCAAATATCTAAGTTTCTGGGCTGGTTTTGGTTTGAGAGTTGACTTTTCAAAGTTTATTTTTCTCTTTGGAAAAAGCAAATTTGATAAAACATTCAATACAACAGACTAATGTCATAGTACAGGAATTGTATAAATGTAAAATAAATATAATGGATTCTCTGTGTTTTACCTCAAACTTTATTTGCCGGTGCAGTGAAATAACACGAAATGAGCTCGATGATGTGAACAGGAGATAAAATCCCTTGTCTTGTCAATTTGTCAATTGTTAATTTTCTTTCAGTGCACACACACACACACGCACACGCACACACACACTCTGATTCAACAGCACAGACTGAGTGAGAAGTGAAAGGTCTCTTCCTGTGAGGCGTGTGAGCGAGAGAGCGAGCGAGGCCCGGCGATGAACGAACACACTGTGGGGGTGTCGCTCTGAAGACGCTGTCCGCCGTCAGACCGTAGCGGCGCTGAGATGTCAGGAGGAAATTTTAAAAAAAGGAAAAGGAAAGGAAGAAAAAAATGGAAGGATCTGTGTTTTATCACCTGTAACAGGAAACAGCAGCGAGGAGAAGTCGATTCAAAACAAAACAAACAACAACAACAACAACAGGCCGAACTCGCAGCGACTAAAAGACCAGGGCTTTATCTGGAGCGAGCTTTGTTTTCCGGCCGCAATGAAGGAGGATCTGTGAGGGAGCCTGTTAAAGTCTTCGCTCCAAAATATGCACGAGATGAATATTTCATGTTTCACGGGGGGGGGGGGAGGTCGGAGGTCATCTCAGTCATCTCCAGCGAAGGATGGTGCAGCTTAGCCTTGATGTTTTGCTGTTTTTTTGATATACTGAAGAGAGACATGAAACAGGGAGGAGAATGTAGCAGGTGATATATGTCACAGTTAGCAGAGATGCTCTGGGCCGGGGTCAAAGGTCATCAGTCGTGTTGTTTAACGAAGGATAGGACATCGGCTCGGCCTTTTTGTTGTAGATACAGATACAAAAAGAAGCGCTGGCGAGTTTATTGACGTTGCTTCAGCTGTCGGCTCCGTTCGTAAGAGGCGAGGTCCGGGGTGCGTTTGGCGCTGTGGGGGGGGGGTGAAGCTGTGGAAGCTCGAGGCTTGGAGGGGGCTAGAACCGGGGTGGGGGCACTCCTGAGCTGCTGCTATGATCTGACTTGTGTCGGCTGCAGACGACCTGAATATAAAACGTGCCGGAGAGGAAGGAGGACGACGCTCTGAGCATCAGAAGTAGACGCTTCTGTGTCTGTTAGCGACGCGTTTCCTGAACAACTGTGACTGGAATTAAAAAAAAAAAAAAAAAAACGCAATAAACCAACAAGGAAAAAAAAAGGGCCTGTATGTGTTGGTTGTATCTGTCTAAAATGAGCTGTAGGGATATTAATGGAAGGCGACTATTACAAGAGGAAGTTGCGGAAATATAAAACTGTGTTGTAGTGAGGATGAGAAGATGTTTTGTTTCCAGCTTGTGCAATAGGGAAATTTCATATGCTGAAGTTTCAATACGCTAAAATACCAGTGGTAATGGCCCTTTTACGATTACCCACAAATACTTTACTAGCGCTGAAGCAATTAAACAATTAATCTTTTCAGTGATCGTCAAGCCATTTATCAACTATACCAACTATATGGTTAAAAAGAAATTCAGCAGATAAAACAAGCTATTCGACTATTTATATCACAATAAAGTCTGAGACTGTAGCACATGTGGTGGACGAAACAGTCTCAACTCAAGGTCCACTTACTTAATCATTCTGGAGCTTTTAATCCCATGCTCCTCGATTCGGTTTGTCCTGATGCCGTGGGGCTGTAAAGGCTGAAACTTTTTTGTGAACCTCCGTGACTCATCGAAACAGAAAGTCGGTCTTTGGGTGAGACTGATCTGTTAACTGCTACCGAGGGTTGATGCTGGATTTATGCTCCTGCATCGAGTCTACGCTGTCATTTGCATTTATACTTCTTTGTTGGTGTCACCCTGAAGTTACGTCGCCAAACCAATAGTTGGCAGCGGCGTTTACATCCCACCGTTTTGAGCTTCATTGCCGCCATTTTCCACCAGTCCGTCGGCGTCACTTCAAAACCACAGCGACTGAAAGCAAACGGATCTCAACAGAGTCGGAGCTGATGGATGTTGAACAGCAGTTTTAGTTTTTCCCAAATTTACTGTGATGCAGAAAAGAAAGAAAAATGTCAGAGAAGACGAGTCTGTATGACAACGGTGAAGAAGGAGGAGCCGGAAATGTGACGCTGCCAAACCGACCGATCACAGTGCTTGCTGTGCTTTACACGTTTCGGGAGGTGCATGTCAGGCTACGGTGAAGGTTTGACGCAGAAGCATAAATTGGCCTTGAGGCAAAGCAGGTTTGTTTACGCAGCACGTTTCATACACGAGGGCATTTTAAAGTGCTTTAAATAATGATCTAAAAAAAAAACCAAAACAAAACAAGAGTGGCATAAAAATGAAAATGCAAATTAAGAGAACAGAAAGACCTGAGAACTGCTGTGAGGAACCGACCCTTTCCCGGTCTTCGTCGGGACTCGAGCGGCGGCCTCCCGGACGGGCCGAAGGTGCCCAGGACCATCACAGTGAGCTAACCCCCTGGAAACGAAGGCAGGGGGTTCAGACCCAACTGTCGAGCTCACAATGCAGAGCAGGCATTGGAAAATTCGTTTGGTTAAGTCAGTGGGGTCATATCAAGTGTCACTATCTTCACACTGTTGCAGATATCTGTTTTTACTTTTTAGAAATGGACGAACAAAGAGAATGTGCATTGAGAAAAAACTCAGTCACCCTAACAGCAGTTTTCTGTCTCTCTATTTTTTATAAAAATTTCAAGGTCTGGTTTGAGACCAAATGGACTGAAAAGATGAAAATAAACTTGGCTGCTACCAAGGTGAAAATAACGTTGAATAACAGTCCTTCAATAAATCTACCCTCATGAAAAAAAAGCAAACATTTTGGATCAATTCCCTTTTATGGTCATTTCAGAGGATGTATTTTGTCGTGCTATTGAACTGTTGTGTTAATTTACCACATTGGGTTATTTGTTTAGTCCGACCAACAGTCCAAAAGCATCCAAAGATATTGAGTGTACCGTGATACGAAAACACGGAAAAATGAGAATTCTTTCATCGTTTTCGCTTAATTTCACCACAAATGATCATAAATTTGAATTTTCACCCCTGTGAAAAAGTTTTGAGATTAAAGGCAGGATTTACTGCACAGACCATTAGATTCAGTCAGTTTTAGTAAAGTCGACCTAATACTGGCGGCTGAGTGTACTTTTGACCAGGGACGGATTCGGACGGATACAGAACGTGACAGATGTCAGTTTACTTAGTCCGGAAATCGCGATGCTTTGTTCGTCATTTGCTTCTGGAAGAGAAATTTCCCTGAAAAAATAAAACCCGAAACGATCTGAGGGGCACAGGTAAACATGTGCGACCCGGGATTCTGTGGTACCAGGCGGGAGGCCTGACCCGGATGTCCCAGACTGACACTTATATACCAGCTGATGGCGCTGACAGACCCCCCCTGCTTGCAGTGGCTAATCCAAAGAAATGAGTCTCCCACACGTCCACGCAAGCGGCCAAGCCAGTTTGGCGTCGGGCACCATTTTATTTACAGATCGTTGTAACCGTAGCCGTAATTTGGCTGCTGAGCAGCACTTCATCCTCCGAGCCGCCATCTGGACCGATCATCTCTTACTACAGAAAAAAAAAAAACACCCACTTTATCAGTCCTCTCGCTCTGGATTCAGCCCTCAAGTCTGCTCCTCCATCTTTTCTATGCTCTGGTGAAAAAGAAATGAAGCAATCTGTTTATTTAACGATCCTCACTCAGCTAAAGGAAATGTTTAAACAAGAAGGATGAGTCTGGACGCTGATCCTGAGCATGCCTCCTCCTTTGTTTTAATATTTTTAACGTTTTAAATAATACAGACCTGAGAACAACGCTGTTTAAACTCAGTCATCTCAACCTAAGGAGGTGGTTCCCAAACCGATGTTTTGGTCCCTCCCCAGGGGTCCCAAGATAAATCTGGGGGGGTCTCAAACCGTTTCTGGGGATATGAAAGAAAACTGATCATCCAGGAAAAATAAAACTGGTAACTGGTTGATGTGGCTGATCTGTGTATATTTATGTTAGGCCAAGTTTTTCTAAATTTTCTCAACTATTTGCTTTTTTCTTGAAGTCATATACTTCTGATCTCTTCTGGCTTCTTAAAATCTTGATCTATCCCATCAGTTGCAGTTATGAGATGTTTTCCTGAGGTTCAACTGAGCAAACTTCGTCTGCTGATGAGTCATGAAAGAGTGAATGAAGCTTCAAGTTCCAGTGTTTGGTTGGAGCCATTCCCAAGATTAATACATTGAAAAGTTCTTTTGTTCTTTTCTGTTCAAGGGCCAAGTTTTTTAAGACTTTAGAAATTAGACGTACTGTGGCCAAACCCAGTCTCCACTTACTTTTGTTTTGGTCTAACGCTGTTCTTCACAGTCTTTGCCAGATCCCTTAGGGCTAATTTATGCTTCTTTGTCGAATCTACAGCGTAGCCTGATTTGCACCTCCCAAAAATTTTACTACACGTCGCAGGGAAGCAGACACAAGAATTGGATTGGTCGACTATGTAGCGTCCCATTTCTGGCTTCTGCTTCTGCGCCGCCATCGTACAGACCACCAACAAACTCGTGAAGTACGGTGGCGATAAACCCCCCACAGGGGCATATAAAAGCCACTGCCAACTAGTGGTTCTATGGTGTAATTGCAGAGCGAGTTTTCAAGTTTTTAGGTTGGTACGATTCTCAAGGTTAATATCTTGTCAAGTTCAGTTTGTTCTTTTCTGTGCAACATCCAAGTTTTTTAAGACTTTTAATTTAAATTAAACACACCGAAGCCAAACATATATGGACACCACGCTCCAATTATTTTTATTTTGGTCTCAGGCGGTTTTTCATATTTTGGGATGGACCCTTGAGGCCAATTTATGCTTCTTTGTCAAACCTTCACTGTAGCCTGACATGCACCACCCAAAACTGTAAATACGCAATGCAGCCTGCAAGAACTGTGTTTTGTTGGCGCGGTAGTAAAACATTTCTGGCTTCTGCTTCTGTGCCACCATCATACAGACCATCAAACTCATGGAAAACGGTGGCGAAGAAACTCAACACAGTGGAACGTAAACACCAACTAGTGGTTTGGTGGTGTGACTGCAGAGTGACATCAAGTATAAATGCTCATAACGGTGAAGGCTCCTTGCGTAGGCTACAGCATAGGTTCTACACAGAAGTATAAACTGGCATTTAAAAATAATGGATAGTTTCATCTTCTCTGCCTTTCTAAAGTCTTTATCTGTCCATCAGACATTTTCACCTGGTTCACCTTTTGATGAGGGTCATGAGACGCAGTAAATGAAGCTTCAAGTTATCAAGTTTTTTGGTTGAACGATTCCCAGGGTTAATACCTTGTCAAGTTCACTTTCTTTTCCGTTTTTTAAGACCTTAAACACTAAACGCACTGCGGCGAAACCCCTCTCGACTTACTTTATTTTGGTCTCAAGCTGTTTATGATATTTTGGGCTAGACCCTTAGGGTAAATCTATTCTTCTGCGTCAAACCTATGGCATAGCCTGACAGGAACCTCCCAAAAAATGTAACTACATCACGGCGATGCAGACCTCAAGAACTGTGATTGGTCAGCTTGGTAGCATCACATTTCTGGCTTCTTACTTCTGGCTTCTGCGCCACCATTTTACAGACCTCCAACAAACTTGTGGAAAACGGTAGCAAAGAAATTCAACACGGGGCATATAACCACCACCAACTAGTGGGCAGGTGGAGTGACTGCAGAGTGAACTCAAGGATAAATACTAATGACGGCATAGGCTCTCTGCAAGTATAGAAGTATAAACCGGCCTTTATAGATAATAGAATACTTTCATCTCCTCTGGCTTCTAAAATCCTTATCTGTCCATCAGACATTTTCCTCACCTTCACCTGAGCAAACTCCAACTTTTGATGAGGGTCATGAGACACAGTAAATGAAGCTTCAAGTTCCAGTTTTTGATTGGACCAATTCCCAAGGTTAATACCTCGTCGAGTTCAGTTTGTTCTTTTCTGTGCAACAGCCAAGTTTTTTAAGACTTTAAAAATTAGACGCACTGTGGCCAAACCCGTCTCCACTTACTTTCATTTTGGTCTCGGGCTGTTTTTTTCACATTTTGGGCCAGAATCTTACTGCTACAACATATGGTGAAATTTTAGACAATAGTGTAGCAGCAGTGAAAATTTAGGCCCTTTCCTGTTTCAACCTGGTGATGCCCCTGTACAGGGTCCATAAAGAAACAGTTCTCAGGGTTTGATGTGTAAGGACTTGCCCATTCTGTGCAGAGTCCTGTCCTCAACCCCATCCAGAACCTTTGGGACCAACTAGAATGACAACTGTGAGCCAGAACTTATCGCCCAATGTCAGTGTTGGACCCAACTTGCTCTTGGCCAAATTGCAGCAAAACCTGCAGCAAGGTTCGGCATTTGGTTGTAAAGCGTGAAACCTCAAGAGTGGAAACTGTTACAGCAGCAGATTAATATGGTTTTTATATGGTTTTTGTTCGTCAAATCAAAAAGTTGCAATTAACACAACATATTAGGTTTGTTTTGGTGAATCTCACTGATCCATGTCTGGATCCATCAAACCTATGTCTGATCAACTGAGGGATGCTGCCTATATGCCTCTCTCAATGGAACAACTTCCAATAGTTTAGATATTTTAAATGTCGATAACCCATCTTGACTATTTTTCAGCCAGAAAAACACAATTTCTGAATTTTCCACAGTCAATAACTGAAGTCACGATACACGATTGAGAAACATTTTCAGGAGGAAACTCTGTGTCACAGTTAAAGCAGGTTTTCCTCACTTCCCTCTCTCGCCTGGGAGGTTATCTCAGCCGACCAGCTTAAAATAGAGCAAAGTCAGACTCGGCTCCCCGGCGGCTCGGGGGGGGCTCTTCTTCAAAACAGCTGAATTCACACTGCCGGCTCGAATCCGCCTTTCTCTGCATCTGTGACACAGTTTGGATCTTTGAAACGGCGTCTGTGCAAATGGTGGGAAAAAAACAAAACTAAAACTGACTGACACGTGGGTTCTCCACATTCGGGTTGCAGTGCCGGAGGACTGGAACCGGGACCGGGGCTGAAGTCAGACCTTAATGGCTGCCGCCTGATAAGGTAACATCCCACTTTATCAGGCGGGTTGTCAGAGCAGAGCAACTAATGGTTCCCTTCGGAAAATATGAATGTCTGGTTTCGTTTTTTCTGTGGGTTTTTCTTAATATTTTTTGCACACATATATTTGTAGATGCACAATGAATTTAGATATGAATGAAGAAACTGTGTCACATCATACTGTAAATACGATTAATTAATTTTGGCCGCCCAATCAACCATCCCATCCCCACCACCCCACAAATACAAATCAGATATAATAAAAAATGCAATATATGGACATGTGTATCTTTCCATCAGCTACAGGTTTATCCACACAATCTAATAAACATTTATTCATGCAGGCAGAACTGTATGACATAGTTTCTGCAGAAAGAATCCCCAAATGTTAACTCTAGCCTGTGCTCTAGCACAACAGAGGGCGATCTTTTAGCCTGAATCAGCAGTGTCCGCAAATACAAAATTTAAAAAAGAGGCGTGTACCATTCCCGGCACAAGTGCAGGTACATCTGGAGATGTCAGGGGAAGGGAAGGAACGAAGGAGACGAGGGAAATGTTTAGGGCTGAAACTAACGGTTACCTTCTTCATTGATTCCTCCGCAGATTGTTTTCGTGATGAACAAATTAACAGTTTAGTCCAAGAAATGCTTATCACCATATTCCACAGCCCAGGGAGACGTCTTCAAATGTCTTTTTTCTTTTTATGACCAACAAACCAAAACCCATTGATTGATGTTGCAGTGTTAAAAAAAAAACAGAGTAATGCAGCAAATCCTCATGTTTAAGAAACTGGAACCAGAGATTTTATGGTTTTCTTTCAATTTTTTGCTTTAAAAAAAATGTCTTAAACTATCAATCTCATCCCACTAATCTTGTTTCAGTTCTAATACGACCAAATGAAAAAAAAAAAAAAAGTTATTGATAGTCATAGAATTGGGGGATTCGAGTTCCAGTAATTAAGCTGCTGCGATATGCAGTGTTTTTCCTCTTCTGTCTTAATTCCACTTCATGTCGCAGAATTTAATGACAACTTTTTAAGAGCCGCAATTCTGCTGAGTTGGAGAAGCCATCGTCTCAGAGTAGGTATTTAGTCAGATTATTTAAGGGAGCTGGGCTTTTCCTGTGAGGGGTCAACTGCAGAGGGACAGATTTCTTGCATGCTTCAGCATTTCTGGTTATTATTTTTTTTTTTTAGCATTTGTCCTTTTGGCGTCTGCGTCGACAATGACCGTGTATAAAAGTGCAACACATAAATTACTGTTAGGCCGGTTTGAAATCCAGCGTAAGCAGAGAATGACGGCTTTAGTTATTGGAGGAATTTATCGGCCTCGCTGTAGAATCAAGAGCCCGGTGTCACGAGATTTACAAACTCTGACCCCCGCGGCTTAAAAAGACACAGAGGAGTGAGATTTTTTTTTTGGTGGGGGGGGTTGATCCTGCTGTGTAAATCCGACCGCAGGGACCCTCGGCCCGGTGAGCTAATTACAGGCAAGGTAACCCCCCCCCCCGCCAGGAACAGCTTAAATCAATTAGCCCACACTCTGGACGGCTGGGCTCAAATCCTCGCCGCCTTTCTCACGATCCCACCGAACTGTGGGAAGCCGAGTCTGATCGCCTGCCCCCCCACCCCCACCCCAGAGGCTTCATTTCCACCTCCTTCCTTCTCTCCCTCCTCTTATCCCTTCAAGATGACCGAACCCCAAACCAACCGTCCCGCTGCCGTTGGATTCTTGCTATGAAATTACAAAATTACAAAATGATCATTTAACCGACCACAACTGTCCGGCGGGAATATGTCTTTTCATATTATAAGTGTCTCTCGTAAAAGCACCCCCGTTGCTTCCAACTTGGCAACTTTTCCTCAGGATTTAGTGACTGCTCACACTCCCGTGACTTAATTTCTCCAAAGCGAACAATGACTAATAGGGGCCGGGCATAATATTGGTTTGCTAATATATCAGGCAGATATTAGCCTGATGGTAATAAGAACTGGTTTTTGGCCAAGTCACCCGCTGCTGAGAATGATAGACTATCCTCCTTCCTGACAACAGCCGCAGAAAAGCCACTTATTAAAACCTTTTAATGAGGATTTATCTGCTTTATAATTTTCTTTATTTTTTTTTTCATTTATGTGACTAATTATGTATCTCGCCAAGTCATTATTAAATTATGACTCAGGTGACGTGACTCAGGGATCAGAGCCCATTAATAATGTAAATGTGTTGGGTTTTTTTAGGCTTTTTCTTACATGTGTATCGACTCGAAAATGATCAAATCTAAACATATCAACTATCGTCTTAAACACTGTGTATGAGCATCATTAGTGTAGAAATGCCGGCATCCATTTTGGACAGTCGAGCAGAAATTCCAGCTACTTTGGCAGCGATTTGTCCGAAGCAGCTCATTCGCTTTTGGGATTCGACAGATATATATAGATATCTATATATATATATACATATATAGATATATCTATATATGTATATATATATATATATATATATATATATAGATAGATAGATAGATAGATAGATAGATATATATAGATAGATAGATAGATAGATAGATAGATAGATATACATATAGATATATAGATAGATAGATTGTTGATCGCGGTGTTTTTTTTTACAAAAATTCTGTTCCAATGAATGATACCAGAAAAAATTAACTTGTAAAAATTAGTTATTTCAAAGTGTCGTGCTGTTGACGGGGCCACAGTTCCTACAAGCTTTAACTGAAATGGATGTAAATGTCTTCAAATTAAAGCTGAGAGTCAAGACTTAAAAGTCGGGGGTGCAACGACTGATCGATTAGCTGATCAAAAGAAAACTAACCTGGAACTACTTCATTGATCGATTCATCACGCGAGTCACTTTCCAAAAACAAACAAAATCCCAGATGTTTGACGGCACCGGTCGGGGAAGTAGCTACTCTTTTCTGGTCTCAGTTACAGTGAATTTAAAAATCTCCCGTTTTTCGGAGCGCTGGTTTTCCCACAATGTCAGTCGTCCTCAAAGTAGAAGTTCAGGATCAGTCTGAGGTTCATGCCCCACCCCCACCACCACCCCCACCAGGTTTGAGCACCCGTTACCCTACACTCAGCAGCCGAAAACCCTACTGGTGCAGGGAGATTGAGACAGTGGCTCTTTGGGTTATAAAACTAGAGATTAAACTCTGCTGATCCCTGCGAGGGGTGTGTGTGTGTGTGTGGGGGGGGGTTGCAGCAGCAGAATAACAGGATTCAAGGTGGGGGGGATTATAATAGCAGCACACAAATAGAATGTAAAATAAGCAGGAAAGCAGACTGCAAGCTATCTGGGAGGGTTATGTAAAAACATCCTGCTGAGACTTTCAGTGTGATAAGTAGGCTGCGGGAGTAGAGGAGATATGGGCTACGGATATTTATGGATTTCCTTACAGATGTTCCCACTCAGATCTACCTGTCCTGAACAAAGCAGCAGTGATGGGGGGTGATGGCGGCGATGGCGGCGATGGCGGCGATGGCGGCGATGGCGGCGATGGCGGCGATGGCGGCGGTGGCGGCGGTGGCGGCAAACTCTGTGTTTTCTGGGGTTAGTGGTCGACGTCTCTGTCTCTGGGGCCAAACTAAATCCTAAAGCGCTGGAATGGCGCTTGCCCTTGTTAGCGCAGATTTTTAAAGGCATAAGCCCTTGTTAACCATCAGCTGCAGGAACGAAAATGTAACGCACCCCACACCCCCACCTCCCCCCACACCCCTGAAACTGAATTTAAGTAAGTGACCAGTTACAGATGAGAGGACTTGGAAGAAGAATAAAGGACACTGTTTTATTTAAAGGGAAACGTTCGCCGACGAGGACTCGGGCTATTTTTTAGGTTTTAGATGAAGTTGCGTCTCCGCTGCATAAAGACTGCGGCTGTGCTTGAGGAATTTTAATTTTGTTTACCGTCTTTCTGCCTGATGCTGAATCTCAAATACTTGCTGCTTTAAAAAAAAAAAAAAGAAATAACTGATAGATCTTTTAGCAAGTGAAAATTTTAATGAGAGAAAATTCATCTCAACCGTCACACTCTCAAATTAAAGTGCTTTTTATGGCGCTCTAACATTTTTATTAGAACGGCTTCGGACTCAAGAAACTTCCAGGGGCGTCAAACAGGTAAAGCAGCCTAGTGCTATGTGTTAGCATGTGTTAGCATGTGTTAGCATGTGTTAGCAGTCGAGGCCGAGGCCCGGACCCAGTATATGGTCCGGTATCAAAAAAAAAAAAAAAGTTGGTTTCTGTTCATGGTTTGTACATCACATGGTGAACATGCTAACATTTAGCACGCTGATTTACCACACTGTTAGCATGGTAACATTAGCATGTTATTTAATGATATTTCAAATAACATTCAGGATTATGAACGGAAACAACATCTCAGTGCTTTTAGATGCTTGGGTCAAGTTGAAATTTAGTTTTTATTGTTTGTGTAGTTGTAGTGGAGCCATTTTAGGGTTTAACAATGTTGTTTGACAGTATTTTTAAGTTACTGTTTTAAAAAATTGGCCTTCCAAGCTAATTCTGGCCTGATTTACTGTTTTCCTCTTTTACCTCCTTTGTTTAGTGAGCAGATCAACTAAAATAAACCAGTGTCCGATTATCCCGACATCCACACCTGTGCCGCTGGCATTTCTACACCCAGTCGCCAGTTTATCAGGTAAAACTGATGAAGTCTAGAGGTCAATCTGCGCTTCTGTGTAGCCACCACAAGTTTACCTGAGCCGTCATGAGCATTTGTACTTCTGTGTTGGCGTCACTCTGCAGTTACGCCACCAGACCACTTGTTGGCGGGGGCGTTTATGAGCCACTGTGTTCAGTTTCCTCGCCGCCATTTTTCCACCAGTTTGTCGGCGTGACTTCGAATCGACGGTGACTTAGACCGATTGGATCTCAACAGAGTCGTAGCCGACGGATGCTGAACAGCAGTTTTAGTTCAGTTCTTGTTCCTGATATTGAGTCTTCCCTTGCCGGTAACAATGAAACTAAATTTTAGCGTCACTCCAGACCGTAGGGTTAAAAAACGGGCCCGACCACACGAGCATGACGTTCCTGACGTTCCTGCCGTTCCGAGTGAAGCCGGAACGTTCGGCGAGCCGGCGCTCCCTCCGGGCGCGACCTCAACCTGAACGCCCTTCTGCACCGGTGCCGCCGCTTGAAACACAAGACGTGTTTAGCAGAGAGGATGTTTACAGACATCATGGCTGGAAGCTAATTTTCTAACCTTGACATGTTTCTGCTGTTCTCATATTTGACTTCACGACTTGCTTGGCTTATTTTTTATTTGTTTTGGTTTTTTTGCCTTTTTTTACCCCTCGGGGTAGAAACTGAAGCTTCGCCCCTCGTCCAGACAGACAGCCAGTGTGGGAGGGAAGCGCGTTGGGGGGGGCGTGGGTGTTGGGTTTACCAGTCTGGGGGTCCCGTCTGCGGGGAGATAAATTGTTAACTATCCATCCAGCAGAGCCCCTGGCATGTGCTATCTGTGGCGATACAACAGACACTTGAGAAATCCAGGTTGACCCCCCCCCCACCCCCTGTCTCCGAAGGACGCCGGCGTGGGAGGAGGAGCCCCGCTTCGCGGCTCTCCACAGCACCATAAATATCAAATATGTGGGCAGCTCGGAGGGAATCATCCAACCTCCAGACTGGAAAATGATATCTGTTACTTGGGCTCTTGATCTCTCTTATTTCTGCTTTTACACCAAGCTGAAGCTCATATTTTCCCTTTATTTTAATGGTCATATCCAACCCTGTTTTCATCCATCTTGTTACGAGCGTTCATCCGATTTATGACGCATCTCCTGACCTGATTCTTCTGCATCCTTTAGTTACCAATTTGCTTTTCTTCTTTTGTGGTTTCCAGAGATATTTTCTAACCAAGTTATGGAAATGCCATTTCTAGCATTTGGGGTCCACATGCTCTTGTTTATTTACAGAGAAAAGGGCCCCCCTGGAGACCGAAGCGAGCCCTCGGCCCCCGGGGGCCTCCAAGCTTCCCTCCAGCCCGTCCGGCCTCAGCGGCTGTGCGTGCAGGGAATAAAACTCAGCCGGCCAAATCCATTCAGACAGGTACCTGGATGTTTGCAGAGACAGCCCGCAAGCAGCAGCCGGTCCATCTGCTGTCGGGGGTGGGGGTGTGACAACAGAGCTCCAAAATGTTCCACATGACTTTTCTAAAGTCTCAAGCTAAGGCTAATTTATTCTGTCGAATTTCTGAAACATTTCCAGACAAATAGGGACGAGACAACATAAACTCGTCCAAAGATGTAGACGGACTCTGGCCCTTCTGAGCACTTGTCCAAAACCCTTAACATCCTTTTGTGCATCTTGTGTTTGAGCTATAGTGGAGTAATAGTGGAGCAAAACATCCATTGCAGATCTACAGTATAAATGCATTGAAACCCCTTCACTTGCGAGAGCAGTAGATGATTATTTGGTTTTTGACATATTCTAGTACAAGTATATATGCTAACGGTGCACCAGCATGACCAGGATTCATGTGTAGACAATAATCTAAACAAATGCTCACATACGCTGAAGATCAGGGTTGTAACCTTGAGCGTTTTAGCATTTTAGCATGCTAATGTTAAGATGCTAAGGAGGTAAGCTAAGCTAAAGGCAACATTTTTTACTTTTCACAATTAACTCCACTTTAAAAAATGTATAAACTTTAGTAGAGCAACAATAATTTCATTATGAATTAATCTACTTTCCCTGTTGAGATTTTTTTTGTTGTTGTTTATAAAGTATCTGAAATATCAGGAGATAGTAAAAAAAAAATCAATATAAAAAAATAAAAAATGCTCACTGCATCTTTCAACCGTTTTTTTCTTTTAATTGACTGTGGTGCCAATTAAATAAACCGATGATAAACAGGAGAATTAAAAGTTACCGATCATGGGTTTTGGTTTTTTTTTAAAATGTATTCATCTTTTAGCTAATCACACAATTTCATGTCTTTACCGATTTAAAACCTTCGATCTACTGCTGCTGTCGGCGTTTCCCAACCTTTAACTGAGGATTTCTTGCTCTTCACCGGACCCTTGTATCACAGAGACACATCTAACATCCTTCCCATCCAGTAACTTGGCCCCGGGCTGCACCAATCCCCCTCCCGCCTTCGTCGGACGTAGACGGATATTGGCGATTCCCACTTTCACGGCAAACATTGGGATCAGCCTCGGCGAGGGTCCGGTTTAGGCCGATGGGCTCTGGACGGGTGCGTCTGGGGGGGTTGATAAACAGAAGGACGGTCAGACAGACGGAGGGATAACACCGGTCATAAAGACGAGCAGATGGAGTCAGATGTAAACACACAGCCTGCGGCTCTAATGCTCCGATTTTGGCCGATTGCCCCCCCCCACCCCCCCCACCCCCCCATTTGGAATTTTCTTGTTTATTTCTTTATTTATCTTTAAACTTCCCTCCCCACCTCTTCGCTCTCCAACTGCATCGACCCGGAGCCGAGTTCGTCATTTTCGAGAAGGACGAACCTGGACGACCAGAGCGGAGATCCAGCAGGAAGTTTATTGAAGAGCTAACGTAATTAGATTCTGGAAAATAATCCACTATTTCGTTTGCTCTTTTTTTTGGCTTGAGAGCTAGAATTCTTTTTTTTTTGGCTTCGGCACCAAAACTGTCTGGAGCTGGAGGTTTTTTTCTTCATCTCTCCTACGGACTTCTTTTTTCAGAGCAGTGTGCTAATAAGGAGATGACTTGTGAAAGCCAGAAATGTGACTAATCAGAACATTATTTCTCGAGCTACTGCTGAAGAGCTAGTTTTATTATCTGAGTAAATAAGAAAAAAACAACAAAAAAACAAAAACGTCTTCATTTTCATTGTATTATCTAGTCTGAGACTGTTCAGGATTAGCGGCCAAACCTCGCTCTGGACTCAAGTTCAGAAGTAAGCCCGACATTTTTCCCATTTTTTTGTTTGTTTGTTTTGTTTTTGTCTTTTATGTGTATGTATTCTCCACAGAGCCAGACGTGTTATTTGTTGTTAAGATGTTTTTTCAGACTTCGGACGGCGCCAGGCTACGTTCCAGGCTTTATACCGAACTGGGATAAGTGTGACTTGAATCTGGCTTTTTACTTCACAAAAAGACAGGAAAGTGGCAAAAATTGGCAAAGGAGCAAAGGAGCAAATACGTGCTCACTAAGATGTATATATATATAAATATATGCTAGTTTTGAAGCAACTTTCCTGTAACCTAACACCTAAGGAGGCAGAGTTTCTCTTGTTGATTTAAGAAATAACCAGATTTTAGAGTTTTGTTTTGTTTTTTCCTGTTGCGAATCAGCCCAACAGCCCTCGCAGCCTCATCGACCTCATCCGGGCTCATCGCCGTTTTCCCCGCCCTCGCACGCAAGACCGACATCGAAGCCCTTGGTCCAGTACCAAAGGCTTCCGACCGGCCTGGGCGGATCCCGCATCCTGGGCCCGTGAGCAGGACCTTAGAGGCCTGGAACCGTCCCGAGGATCGACGTTGCAGACCGGGGGTGTTGTGGGATCTCGCCCGACGTCCACGTCCGTGTCCACGGCCCGTCTGGTGTCGGGGGCGTGGCCCGTGTTTCAGCGCTGGTTTCTGTGCATTGCCCGACTATTGGTGAACGTCTCGGTTTGTACATCAAATAAAAATCAAAGCTGAGAGGAAAAAGATCACAAAATCTGATGCATAGTTAATTTCTACACGAACAGAAAACACTGCCCCCCCAACACACTTTCTCCATGTCTGCAGTTTCCTTTCATCGCACTCCTTCCTCCCTTCCCTCCTCTCCTCACCTCCCCCCTCCTCCATCTCTTCCAGCCACTTCTGCCAACTCTAACGCAGATCTGAGCTCGGACAGATGGTTGCAGGGAAAAGTGTTTGCCTGCGCACAGTTCCTAACAAAACGAGCAGATGCCTGCAGATCTGCCCCCCCCCCGATCACCATGATACCCAGCCCGACAGGAGGAGGAGGAGGAGGAGGAGGAGGAGGAGGAGGAGGAGGAGGAGTGAGATGTTTTTCAAGCCTCTGGGGGACTTTTCTACATCTCTCAGGCACAATGGGTTTTTTTTTCTTTCCTCTGCTCAGGGCTGCTTATTTACCTTTTTTTTTTTCTTTTTGCATATGCAGATACTCTAAACCTAAACCCAGAGTTAATTTTCTCTGTGAAATAAAATAGCAGCCTTTAAAGTCGCCTCAGGATTCTGTGAATGAACAAGCAATTTGGTGCGAGTGGCGCCGGCATCAAGAGGCAGCTCCCAGGTGAACGCTGATTTTTTTTTTTTTTTTTTTTTGCAGGGTAAAACCTGTCTGGACGTCCAGGTTGAGTTGGGCTGAGTTTCGTTAAAAGCCATTAGCGATACACACAAGTCTGAGAAACTCAATACAGTGTTTACACAGTTGTTTTACCATAAACTGGCCTTAGCCTCCGTCTCATTTCACGGAAATCCATCTGAAATTCTGAGATCAGCGAGTCGCTTTACTGCCGTTTCCCTCAGAATTTCCAACACAGAGTGAAACAAAATCCTGATTCTTCTGCTTTTGCTGAGCAAGTTCTCTAATTGTTTCGAGGTATTCGACTGCAATTTTGGGCCCAACTAATGACTGACATCTTAAAGAGCTCACAGTACCTTATGATCCCAGTAGAACACGTCATTCCCAGGATGCAATCCTTCCTCTCTGATAAAGCTTATGGTTCGAACTGGCTCAGGATTAGTTTCAGCCATCTACTCACTATACTGCTATAGGCCTAGACTACCGGAGGATTTCCCATGATGCACTGAGCTTCCCTTTCAACCACCTCCTCCTCTCTCCTTTTGTGCATTAACATCTCAAAAATACTTGTTACTAACCGTCCTTACTCTGTCCTGTAGTTCTGTTCTTCCTCCTCTTCGTCTCTCCTCTCGTTGCTTTCTGCAGGTTTTTCTTCCTCTGATGCTCCTGAGTCTGGATCCATGGCTGCAGATCCACCTACTGCCCCATGAGCTTGATCAACACCCACTGCTTTAATTATTATGATTACTATTGTTACCATTTCACTTCATTCTATTATTAATATAATTAGCCCTGTTAATTATAGTTTATAACTATAGTTTATATAGCTATTGGTCCCATTATTGTGCAGTGCCCCCCCCCCAGCCCCCCTGAGCCAGGATCTGTTCAAGGTTTCTACCTGTTAAAAGGGAGGTTTTTTTGTTGTCGTCAGTTTCTTGATCATGGGGGAAATGTTGTGTCTCTGTAAATAATAACTATAAAGAGTCTGGTCTAGACCTGCTCTATGTGAAAAGTGCCCTGAGATAACGTCTGTTATGATGTGGCGCTATATAAATAAAATTGAATGGAAAAACTGAATTGAGATTGAATTGATATCTTCCATCCGGCTCCACCTCTAGCACGACTAAAAATTATTACTTCTGAGCCATTTAAATGTAATTATTGTCACCTTATAAATGTAAAAAAATTACAGTAATATAGGTTTTTGTACCCCCACACACACACTATGCGTAAACTTCAGGGAACTAGATGAGTCTGATGGAGCCTAAAACCTCCAACGCCAACAGCGTTTGGTGGCGGGAACGCATCGACATTCAAGAACAACCCGTGAATATGCGGTTTATCTTTATGTCCCCGGGTGGGGAACATTAAGGAAGCTGTTCTTACCCAGTAGTTGCCTTTCTCTCTCAGTTCCCTATCACTTAAATAATTTTCCTCCTTTTACAGGCACAGACACCCTCACAAACGACCACGTGCCTGATTTCCCAGCATCCTTTGCTCGCGCTGATCCCGGCCAGTTCCTCTCTGTAATCACTTTGATTGGCACCAAGCGGCGGCGCCTTTGATTAGCGCCGCAAAATCCTCGTTAGCGACGCAGGAGATGCACGTTTAATAGAAAGAAAAAGAAAAAAAACATTCAAATTCAATCATGAGTGGGAAACGACCCGCCCATCTCTCTCTCCCTCTCCCCCTCTCTCTCTCTCTCTCTCTCTCTCTCTCTCTCACACACACACACACACACACACACACACAAACACACCCAATTACTCCAATCTGAACACTGGTGTAAGACTCAGCACAGAAGTGGCTTTAATGAACCTCTAAAAATAGATTTCACTTTTGGTCGGCGTGGAGAGATTCATTTGCTCCTGAGAGCGGCGAGGAGGAGGAGCCTGGATCAGATCGAACGTCCTTGAGAGAAGAACTAAAACAAACAAAAATCGCTTGCTCAGGAGAACTGAAACCCGGCTATAGATTATGGCGTCTGCGCCGCTCCGCTTGGCAACTTTTCAGCCGCCGGTGTGTTTTTGGTCAAGCGATCCAGCGCATCCATCTTCTACACTACCTGGGGCCTTGTGCACGTACACAAATAATAATAAAGAAATTAGCCTGTCAAAAGCAGAGCTTGCTGGGGTTTTTTTCCTCCGCCGCCGCTGCCTTGAGAGAGGCCCCCAGTTGGCGATCCCATTCCCTCCGCTTGCCGGATTTGCGAAGCAGACTTGGTGCAGAATATTCATTAGAAGCCATAAATATCTTCCCTCTGAATATTCATGATGACAGGGAGTTAAAAAAAATAAGTAAAAACAAAAAACAAGACGAAACGCGGTCGACCAAGGTGATTGTTTAAGTGCTTTCCTCTGGTGTGTGAGAGCTTGAATATTCCTCCGCATCATAACATACACAACACAGCAGTTCTGATCAGTTCTAGAGCTGAAACAATGTTGAAAAACCTTCAGTGTGACCTGGCGAGTGGTTATGGCCGTCCAGGAACCGCACGGCGAGCCGGCCCATTCTGGCCGTCCGGGAACCGCACGGTGAGCCGGCCTGTTCTGGCCCTCCGGGCCGAAGCGGCGCCTTCTGCCGTTTGGTGAGTTTCTGGTCGGCAGCCGGACGCAGGATCTGCGTTACCAACACAGCTGAAAGTGGCTGGAACGAGGAAAACCAGGGAAGGACAGAGGGACTATCCGAGAGGTTTTAACTGTCGGAAGATGCGAACTCTAACTTCACTTTTTGTTAAAGTACAAGTAACGATACTTCATATGCTCCCGTAAAAACACTGGTGATTCAACCCAAAGCTCTGGACCTGGACCTGGACCTGGACCTGGACCTGGACCTGGACCTGGACCTGGACCTGGACCTGGACCTGGACCTGGACCTGGACCTGGACCTGGACCTGGACCTGGACCTGGACCTGGACCTGGACCTGGACCTGGACCTGGACCTGGACCTGGACCTGGACCTGGACCTGGACCTGGACCTGGACCTGGACCTGGACCTGGACCTGGACCTGGACCTGGACCTGGACCTGGACCTGGACCTGGACCTGGACCTGGACCTGGACCTGGACCTGGACCTGGACCTGGACCTGGACCTGGACCTGGACCTGGACCTGGACCTGGACCTGGACCTGGACCTGGACCTGGACCTGGACCTGGACCTGGACCTGGACCTGGACCTGGACCTGGACCTGGACCTGGACCTGGACCTGGACCTGGACCTGGACCTGGACCTGGACCTGGACCTGGACCTGGACCTGGACCTGGACCTGGACCTGGACCTGGACCTGGACCTGGACCTGGACCTGGACCTGGACCTGGACCTGGACCTGGACCTGGACCTGGACCTGGACCTGGACCTGGACCTGGACCTGGACCTGGACCTGGACCTGGACCTGGACCTGGACCTGGACCTGGACCTGGACCTGGACCTGGACCTGGACCTGGACCTGGACCTGGACCTGGACCTGGACCTGGACCTGGACCTGGACCTGGACCTGGACCTGGACCTGGACCTGGACCTGGACCTGGACCTGGACCTGGACCTGGACCTGGACCTGGACCTGGACCTGGACCTGGACCTGGACCTGGACCTGGACCTGGACCTGGACCTGGACCTGGACCTGGACCTGGACCTGGACCTGGACCTGGACCTGGACCTGGACCTGGACCTGGACCTGGACCTGGACCTGGACCTGGACCTGGACCTGGACCTGGACCTGGACCTGGACCTGGACCTGGACCTGGACCTGGACCTGGACCTGGACCTGGACCTGGACCTGGACCTGGACCTGGACCTGGACCTGGACCTGGACCTGGACCTCAAGTTTCTGCATCAGGCCGATCAGAGTCCGTCCCGTCGCTGAGGATACAGATGTGCGTGCGAAGCATTCAGGATTTACAGCTGTGTGGTTCTGAGCACATGCGCCTGGAGCCGATTGATTAAAAAAGATTTAATGATCTCAGACTGCATCTAGAGGCCGATTTACGCTTCTACGTTGAGTCCACATAGGTTTCCTACGCCGTCGTGAGCATTTATACTACTACGCTGGCGTCATGCTGCAATCACACCACAGAACCACTTCTTCGCTGACGTTTTCCACCAGTTTGTCGGCGTCACTTCGAAACGACTGCAACTGAAAGCAAACGGATCTCGACGGAGTTTTTACTGAGACGCAGAAAAGAAAGAGGACGTCGGAGGAGACGAGTCTGTACGACGGAGGCGAGGAAGGAAAAGCAGGAAATGCGGCGCTACCAAGTCGACCAATCACAGTGCTTGTGTTCCGTGTCGTAGTTACATTTTTTAGGGAGTTGCAGGTCAGGCTACGGTGAAGGTTCGATGCAGAAGCATAAATCGACCTTATCACTCGTGTTTTCTCCTGCAAGAGGAAACTGTGAGAGGGGTGGGGGGCTATTTAAAAAACAACAAAAAAACAAACCCTCTTCCTTTCACAGAGCGAATCGCAGAAACCCTGAATCAGTCCACACCGGGGGGGGGGGGTACTGGAGGGAAAGTGTGAAAAAATACAAGGAGGGTGGGGGGTGGCCCGCTGTGCACCAGGAGGAGGGGGCGGTGGGGCGGGGCTTCATCTCAACTCCTTGTGTTATTTTCGTTCCGACTCCACTTCGCAAAAACCTCCTGTCTGTCGACACGATATGTTGTTTTCATGTTTGGGGGGGGGGGGGTCTGAACACAAATCTGTTGTTTACGCATTTAAGTTCACCTCCGGCCCTCTGGAGGCCCAGGGCCAGTTTCTAGCTTTGTGAGGACGTTGATGCTGCAGAAATCACATTTTGCGTTCTTTTTTATTTCTCATTTTGTGTTTGGTTGTGTTATGATGATTATAGACCAGTATTAACTCTTCTTTAAGCTCTGTTTTGGTCTCCACCAGCTCCCGTGAAAAACATCTGGATGTTTAGCTGCTTTGGTGTTGAGTCTACGCAGAACCTACGTAGGTGTCCTACGCCGTCGTGAGCATTTATACTTCTGTCGCTCCGCAGTTAAACCACCAAACCACTAGTTGGCAGCGGCGTTTATCTGCCACCGCGTTGAGTTCCTTCGGCGCCGTTTTCCACCCTTTTGTTGTTGCTTCGAAAGGAAACCGAGCGGATCTTGATGGAGTCAGTATGATGGCGGCGGTGGAGGAGCTGGAAATGCGACGCCACTGAGCCAACCCATCGTTGCCACGACACCTGGTTACATTTTTTGCGAGGGGGGCGACGGCGAAGGTTCGACGCAGCCGAAACGATCATTCAGTTAATTGATTGGTCGGTCAACTGATAATCGACACAACAAAAACGCTAAATATTTTGTCTTTTTAGCCTCTTCAATGTTCCTTAATCTTCTATCATTGTATTATGTATAATTGGGGGATTTGGACCTTTTATTAAACAGAACATCACCTTAGGATGTAGCAAAATTGTGATGCACATTCTTCAAAGCCTACTGACATTTTATAGACGATTGATGGAGCAATTGGGAAAAAATAACTGTCGGATTAACAGGTGACCATCATAATTGTCAGTTGAGCACTAGATGAAAAAATAAGACTGAGAACATGCAATTAACAGGCTATAAAAACAAAGCCAGCAGCTAAATAAGTAAATACATAAATAAAAACAGCAGCGGTCTGTTGCTGTCTATCGGCTCAGGGGAACAAAAGAAGTTTTAAGCCAACAGACATAAAATCCATACGAGAGATCTGGCATCCTGCCATAAATAAGGGTCAAACGTCCCCCAGACCCCGCCCCACCGTCCGCCGGCGTCGCGGCGCTGTCGGTGGAGATGAACGATCACCCAGAGTCATGGTAAACCGCTGACACCGCTGCCTTGTAAACAATTTGATTTGCCTGCGCAAGGCGGGCGTCTGACCCCCCCCCCCCCCCGAACCCCCCACCTCCCAGAACCCCCCACCCGACCCCCAGATGGCAGGTGGAAGAGCCGTGATCATTAATTGACGACGCTTCCCGTTTGGTTGTGTGCGTGAGCCTCTGCGGTCGCCGTCCGGGGAAAAACAAACGGCGTGGAAAGCGGAGGGGGCGGAGTGACGGGGCTCGTCGCGAGAAAAACAACAACAACAACCCACCACCACAACAACGACAAGCAGCCATTCACCGCACTGTCAAAAAACCCAAAAACCAAGGTCATGTGGATGTAGCTCGCCCTTTCTCAGGCAGATGGGGGAGACGGGTGAGCGAGCGGCCCCCTGAGGGGGGTGTTAGAATGATTTATCTGCTGGGGAGGGAAACAGGCAGCTAATGGAGCTGGATGTGCAGCTGCAGAGGACGGAGGGTGGGGTGGGGGGGCTGTGGTGGTGGTGGGGGGGTAAAGACCAACTGACAGAAACAGGAACCTGAAACAGAAGGAGACTCCCACTTCTTGTTTCCCTTTCTGTGTGAGGCCAACTGGCCAGACAGCTGACCTGGATGCTTTTGTCCTTGAGTGTGTGTGTGTGTGTGTGTGTGTGTGTGTGTGTGTGTGTGTGTGTATCTGTTTGTGTGTGTGTGTGAGCAGCCGTCGGGATGACAAACAGAACGACTGGACCTGATATAAACTGTTTTTTGTTTTTGTTTTTTTAGCACATAAACAAATTTGTTTGCTCCTACGCAAGCATCGAAGTGTTCGGACCCACCAGACCGGACCGGGTCGGGCCGGACCAGATCTGATCGGACCGGACCAGATCGGATCGGACTGGACCGGATCTGATCGACCGGACCGGGTCGGGTCGGGCCGGACCAGATCTGATCGGACCGGATCGGACCGTACCAGACCAGATCTGATCAGACAGGATCTGATCGGACCGGATCGGACCGTACCAGATCGGATCGGACCGGATCTGATCGGACTGGATCGGACCGTACCAGACCAGATCTGATCGGACCAGATCTGACCGGACCGGATCTGACCGGACCGGATCGGACCAGACCAGATCTGATTGGACCAGACCGGACCGGACCGGACCGGACCCAGCAGACTACTGTTGGTCTCTCTGAGGTTAATAATCAGCGTAGAGGTGCAGCTACTAATCAAACTAAACTATCGGTCGACAGTCTAAACAGCCGCGGTTACGAGCATCAGTTAATGGTTTTTCTGAGTCAACGTCCTCATCGCCGATGGTTCCAGCTTCTCTTTTCCTTTTTTTTGTTTTGACAGCTTTATATCAGATTTAACTGAAGATTCTTGGATTTTGAACTGATGCTCGGACGCAACCAGTGACGTTCAAAGTGACGCCGACAAAAACAGTGGGGACGAAATGAGACGCAGTGGCAGGAACCGTGATTGGTCGGCTCGGTAGCGTCGCATATCTGGCTCCTCCTCCTCCGCCGCCGTCGTTCAGACCGTCTCCTCTGACGTCATCTTTTGTTTCTGCGTCTCAGTAAATTCAGGAGAAACTAAAACTGCTGTTCAACATCTATCAGCTCCGACTCCGTCGAGATCCACTGAGTTTCAGTCGCCGCCTGTTTCAAGTGACGCCGAGAAACTGGTGGAAAACAGCAGCGGAGAAGCTCAACACGTTGGCATATAAGTGCCGCCACCAACTAGTGGTTTGGCGGTGTAACTGCAGCGTGACGCGACGGCGTAGGGCAGTGACGGCGGCTATGCCGTATAATCTGCGTAGACTCGATGCAGCGGCGTGAATCCAGGTATGTTATGTGTTGCCTTCGGTCAAGCCAGCGGCGTAGCGTCTCAGTGCCGTTCAGTTCGTCTGGGGTTCCCACAGTTTGGTTAAGTGTGTAGTCTGACATCTACAGCTGACGTCCCTGATCACATCACCATCAGCATGATTTCCCCCAGTGTCTCTTCAGCTGGGGTTGTTTTACAAAAAAAAATTGTAAATGTGATTATCATTAGCGGTGAAAATCACGGTAACAGTCAGTTCCAAGGAAAAACGCACTGCAGCCGCACCGAGTTGACGTGATCTCTGGGAAATGCCGGGCAGAGGCAGCGGTCGGCGCTTAGCAACCAGGATGTTGATCCAGTAAAACAATGCAGCGCCGGTGAGACGGCCAGGGCGACCGCGCATGCACACACACACACACACACACACACACACACAAACACACACACACACACACAAACACACACACACACACACACACGCCACGGAGGTTTTTAACCTTCGTACTCAAGGGCGCCGCTGACAGCTACATTCATGAGTGATGGAGGCGAGGACGGGGGGGGGGGGGGGGTGGATGGGACCAGTCCGACTCCAGGCAGTCGCACGGCAGCTCCGTGAGCCAGAAGCTCCTCGGATGAGCCTCTGCTCAGACACCCAGCCGCTGGACTGCAGAGGGACGAGCCCGAATCCAGTGCAGCCTCTTTAACGCTGTGCATGTAGAGCGAGGACGGATTCGAGTCCTGGGTTTGTCGTCTGTTGAATTAAAGGGGTAATGTACCACCTCCTGGCATACAACTCTATACACTACTTCATATAAGAACCCAACCAATGTGGATATCAGTGTCTGACAGTTACAAAAATCTGATATCAGCCGATAATACCGTAATATAAGCATTTTAAATATAACAATATTTTAAGGGATTACAGGAAAGGCTGAGTCCAAGGCACCATCTTCCATATTAACTTCTCCGACCTGCTTGAAGAATTGACTGACTATCAAAATAATTTGTTGATCAATTAAGTTGATTAATTGTTTCAGCTCTAATAAAAACTAAAGAAACAACATTGTTATTGAAAACAGAATCGAGAACATTAGATTCGTCTTTGGAACGAGATCAAGACGGAGGCAACAACAACAATCCCTGAACCGACAGAGGTCGCAGGTCGTGGTTGATGTCTGATGCTTGATTTATGCTTCTGCAGCTATGCTGTTGCGAGCATTTACACTTCTGCCTCAGTGTCACGCTGCAGTTACATCACAAACCACTAGTTGGCGCTGGTGTTTTGAGCTTCTTCGCTGCTGTTTTCCACCAGTTTCTCGGCATCACTTCGAAACCACGGCGACTGAAACTCAGCGGATCTCGACGGAGTCGGAACTGAAGAATGTCGAACAGCAGTTTTAGTTTTTCTTGAATTTACTGAGACGCAGAAACAAAAGACGTCGGGGGAGACGTCCGTACGACGGCAGCGAAGGAGGAGGAGCAGGAAATGCGACGACCAATCACCACATCATCGACACAGAAGCATAAATTAGCCTTTAATTCTATGCTACTGGAGCAACTCAACTTTTTAAATCTTATCTTTTTACATGTCTGTACTGCAACATCTCAGCCAATATATACACCATTAAACGTTTACCTCCACCAGGGCTTTGCAGGGATCCAGACGCGTTGCTGTAATATCACTGAAGTTTCTCTGTAAACTCCATCGTCCGGACGGATGAGAGGAAACGAACTTCTGCACTTCGTCAAGCTGTGGACTAGAACATTTTATTAAACATTTTGAGTGAACAAGGATCAAGATGTTGCCCGTTGGATCATTGAATGCTCAGGCTGAGAGTTTTCAGATTGTGATTCTGTCTTTTCTTTGTTTCACATCGCATCATTTAATCATTGCCAGGAAGCTTTTGAAAAAGAAATCTTTAAAATCAAGACGTAAATGAACCGAACCCATAAAGGTGACTGCGCGTCACCTTGGCAACGGGTCTAAAAACATGGAAATCGGTTTGTTTCCATGAGGGGAAAAAAACTGGAGAAAATCCGTTTGTCTGTGGATTTAAAAAGTAGTGAGGTTAGAAACTCTTACATTTCCCCTTTTAACAGCCATTTCTCTGTTTTGTGCTGCGGCGAGGTTACTGGTTCAAATCCCAATGCAGCCCAGAAACACCTACCGAGGGGAAATAAAGGAGGTAAACTTTTAGTGGCCTTTTTCCTCTGTAAAAAAACAAAAACCAAAAAGCCACCATTGGTATTCAGCACCTGGGCTTGGTGCCGATTGTGCCTGCGCATTGTGCGACTGACTCCTACCTGAACTGGAGTCGCCGTTGACCAGCGGGGAAATAATTGGCCGCGGCACTGGCAGCGTTTCCGGGCCTTGAGGTTGGCAATAATGCAGCAGGCCGAGGGAAGCGGCTGGTGAGTGAAGCTCAAAATGAGTTTGGCCGACGTGAGGGGCTTTGAAAGGTAAAACAAAGTGGGCTGCGACGGAAAAAAACGCTGAGAGTTTGTTCCAAAATTTGGGAGGGTTTTTTTGCTGCAAAATCAGATCAGGGCGATAAAAAGTAACTAGTGCATTAAACTCTAGGTTGAGAAAATTAAAATAAAAAATAAATAAATAAAACTTTTAAAAGTTTTATTGACTGTGAATGTGAATGTTTGATGGCTCAGTAATCCTCTTTTCTTTGAGTGGACCTTAGCAATAGCCTGTAAAATTGGCCCCCCCCAATCCACCACCACACCTTGGCTCCGAACTACATCGTTCTCTGAGGGACAAGAGGCGAAACAAATTCTAATTTATTGCAACCCTGAAAAAAAATGGGCACCGAGGGGAAGGACACCGGTCAGAGGCAGTCCGTACGATGGCGGCGCTGGAAAGGCGACGTTACCGTGCCAACCAGTCATGGTTCTTGTTGTTTGCGTCTCCACAAAGTTACATTTTTCTCGGAGTTGAACGTCAGACTACGCCGAAGGTTCGATCCGGAGGCGTAAATTGGCCTTCAGGCGACTCGACAAGCACCGGGCTCCCAGACTGATGCACACTGGCCTCTACCGTCTTTCATCCATAATTTCATTTTACCAACGTTATTGGGTTTTCCAGCTGGAGGCGTCCGATCAGTATCTTTCTGGCGACCGGAGCCTAACCCAGGTATTTGTCTCTGTCTGAGGCTTTGGTGTCTTCTGTGGATGTTACTTCCATTTTTATATGAATTTCCATCAGCTATGTTGTTTGGGGTTTTTTTGGTTTATTTTCAAAGTTATGTGCAAAACTAACTTAGTTGGGAACCCAACTTTTGCTCAGGTCGCACTTAGTTCAATTTATCTGTTTCTCAAGTTCCTGAAATAAAAACTAGAAGTGCATTAATTTTTACAGAGAGGCTCATTTCTAATTTCTGTCTGCTTTTAGGGGACGAATTTTCTTCTTTTCACTTTAAAAATCAGGAAAATATAAGCTTTTCAAAGGTTTTCAGAAAGTTTTGCAAAGAGTTGAACGAACCTCGAGATTCCGAGGAAGAATGTTTTTGTGGCTCTTTTTTTGACAGAGTCTTCTTCAAGCGTCCATTTTGTCAACCAGTCCTGTCTTGTTCCCATGTGCGAGCCGACGATCGTCCATTTAGTGCGACTCTGAGGGTTTTGTCTCGTAGCAACGTGGTCAACACTGCAGCAACGCGTAACAGCCGAGCCGAACCTCCACCGTTTCCCAACGCGTCAGCGCCTGGCGAAAAGATCACTGACCCGGTTTGGTCGTCGGTTGACCCGCTGGGCCTGCCAGACAGATGTCCTCACGTCAGCCGGGGGCGGGGGGGTCTCCGAGCTCTCCCGACGCATCATGGCCTCAAACTTTGGGTTGCTTGGCAACGAGGCCGTCGGGGGCGCGGCTGAGACGTGTCAGAGCAGGAGAGAGAAAGCTGATCATGACCAAAGGAAAAGTCCGATGGTGGGAGGAGGGGACGAACCCCCCCGGTCGTTTTAATTTCCATCGTGTTGCCTCTGATCAGGCGCCAGGTGTTCGACCTGCTCCGAGTCAAATCCTCTCTCTCTCTCTTTGTCTTCCTCTGTCTCATTCAATCTCGCTCAGGCTCTCGCTCGCCCACCCCCCAGTTACTGCCTCACGCACACACATGCTCACACGTGTGTTCATCTGTCAAACCCGGAGAGACGCAATAACGGCATAAACAAAATTATGACTTAAGCTTACAGGTCGTGAAAACAAACACACAATGATACATTTACACACAAAAAAAAATACACAAGTGCACACACACACACACACACACACACACACACACACACACGCAGGTGGGCTGCAGCATGGCTCCCACCCTGTAATTAAATTCTGTCTCTCCCACCTGTGTTACAGAGGCAGATCTGACTCAAGGTAATTACAGGGCTGCAATGGAACAAAACAACAGAGAGGGTGAGCGCACGCACACACACACATGCATGAACACACACACAAACACACACACAACCTAACCCTCCTTTCATGCGAGACCACAAAAAAGGGAACGCACACGTGTGCAGATGTAGAGACACACACCTGCTGCAGAGCAACATGACAGTCTCACACACACACAGCAGCCATAAATGAACAGAGCAGGGCTCTTACATCACCCCCCCAGGGCCTCGCTGTAGATCTGTTGCCGTCGTGTGCGTCAGCGTCCTGCTGTTCTTCGGCTGCGAGGTCTGAATGCGTTTACACTCGTCACGTTCAGGCTACCGCATCCACGTGAATCCAGATCCGGCGTCTACACTCTCATTTACGCTGCTGCGCTCAACACATCGTGTGTGTGTGTTTAGATAAAGAAAAATAAATTTAAATCTGATCACCTCCAAATTTACTGTCCCACCTGATCCAGATGTGTGTAGGCGAAGCACCACCAGAAGCCAGTGTTTTTTTCAAAAGCCAAGAAGAAGAAAAAATTTGGACAAGAAGGAGAAAATAGACAAGAAGTGAAGAAGAGGAGAGGACGAGGAGGTAAAGAGGGAGAAGAGGATGAACGGTGCATTCGGTGGATCTTTGCCCAACGGGAGTAAAGATCAAATTTACATTAACACCTTTTACTGCAGGTGCGATTCGCCTCTTTGGGCTTCAGCCCGTTTGAACCGATCTGGGCGCCAATGCGGTTTAAAAAAGGTGCAGCTCGGTCCAGGTAAAATCTGGAAGCGTGTAAATCAGACACGAGGCCTCGGTTTACCTTGTTTTAACCCTGTTTCTCACCGTCCGTAAATAGAAATATTTAAGATATTTCTATTTCTAGGTCAGGAATCTAATTTGAGCAAATCTGGGGCACTGACCCACTTGACTACTTTTTGCAAGAACCTCAGATTTTCCTTTGAGTCGGATCCCGTCCATTGAATCGGCGTCAGGTGACGCTCAGGTCGATCCGATCGACTCACCAGACGCTCGTTCAGGTAACCTAACTCTCGGTAAGCGTTGGTCTGTTATAGCAGCATCGTGATAATGTGTAAGAAGTCAAACTGCTATTCTGAGTTAAAGAGGGGCTTTCTCGTCATGAGATCATGGTTAGACTGGGGGTTTCCCAAGGGGGCCCGACTGCATGGAACTCTAAAAACAGGAACTGGACCGGTTGCGTCCAAAAGAACGGATCAGGCAGAACCAAAGGCGACCGGATCGTCGGATCGATCCATCAAGCTCAATTCCCTGGGATATGGAAAAGCCACTTCATCACAGATACAGAATTTGCTAAAGACAGACAGACTCCGATCAGTGGACGACCAGGAAAAACGTCCTATTTACAGGTGGATCCAGGTTTGAGATCCATGAAGGGCGATGATACATCAGTGTATCCAAAACGGGCAGTGGAACCGTGGCGGGGGGTTTTCAGGGCCCCGGGGTCTCTTGGCCTCTCTTGGAGTTCGACACCTGCACCCGTCTGACCACCCCCCGACCGAGGAGGACCCAGTTCTTCGGGGACGTTCCGAGGAATCTTGACCGTCGTGGAGCTTTTCCTCCCGGGTCATCTGACCTCCACCCCGGAGAACTTGTCCGGAGGAACCTGTAGAAACCAGGGGTTCCGCGGCGTTCCCGGAGAAGCTCTCTGGAGCTGGGATAACAGGGCTCGTGTGTCAACTTTTCACTCAAATTAAACTCATATCATCATTTGGGATGAAAAGGATCTTCACTTATGGTCCCGGACTCTTACGACACCACTGTAAATGTGCTAGTCTGTCTGTGTGTGTACGAGCCAGTTTGTGGGACAACTATAACATGTCTGTGTGTGTGTGTGTGTGTGTGTGAAAGATGGCTGTCATGGGAGTCGTCCCCACAGATGGGCTTTCAGTTATTCCTTAATGAATTAAATTACAGGGATAGGGACCATATATCAGCGGAGGGGGAGAGCTCCGAGCGCCGAACTCATCCGTGGGACGCAGAGAAACCCGGCTTTCCTCCTCGTACTCGCCGCGTTCAGAGTCATGCCAAAATAAAAAGGGAGATATAAAAAGGCAGATGATTTATGTTTGGGAACCGGGAGACGACAGGAGCTCAGCGCTCCGTCGTGGCGGCGGCGGAGCCCAGAGGCTGGACGGCTCCGCGGCCAAGACTAATTCCTCCATTTTCTCTGCAGTTCAGACGGATTTCTGTTCAGCACTCTCCTCGTTAGCATAAGAGGCTTTTTTGTTTGTTTGTTTTGTCGCCGAGCAGCATTTTTTTTTCACCTCCCAGCTACATTTGTGAGACGATGCAAACGTCGTCTGCGGTGGGCCGGGGCCAGATCCACGTAATACATCTGGGGTTTTGTTTCGTTTTTTTCCTTGTAAGTGCTGCAGTGGCGGCGGCGGCAGCGGCGGAAGCCCCGTCCTCACCCGGATGCGACTGCCAAACTGACATATCGGCTCTTGCCAGAGCCTCGACAGCGTCTTGAACGGCTGAGGGAAGAGCCAGACTTTAAGTTTCCAAACTGCTCCTCTCAGCAGCAGTAACTCACCGCTGCTTTCGGTAAATGCAGAAACATCTGGCGCGTTGGAGGCGTTGGAAGAAAATGGATTAAAGGAAGGCAAATATGTACGTCCCATCATTATGACTGGGGAACTGATGCCATATGAAAGTCATCTGTGACCTTAAATCGCACCAGATGCAAAGAAATGATGTGTAAATTGTTAGATGATGAAGCAATGTAAAAGGTAACTGTCACACATTTCCTGTCCATGGCTTTCGCAGCCCCCCCCCGGAAAAAAACCCTTTTGTCTTCTGTTGAGAGAAAAAACCAAACAAATAAAAAAAACAACGCAGCAATCGTTAAGGATACGAAAAGAAAATGTGAACAAAAAAGTGTTGTTTCAAATTTAGTGACCTTATTGTCGACATAATCTGAACGGGCTTCAAAATAAGTGGCTGTCATATCTTCTAACTGGGGGGTCTCACCGAGGGGGGGCTCTCACCTGCTCGGCCAGGCGAGGGGAAATGGGGGAGCGAGCAGGTGTTTAACTTGTCCGTTTTTTAATGTCAGCAACTGAGTATTTACGCCGTTTTCCCCATTTTGTGAAATTGTCAAACGGTTCACAGAAATTTTGATTGAAGAGAAAAAAAAATCCTCATGATGATGGTTTTAAAGTAAGTTTTTGTGTGTGTTTGTGTGTGTGTGTTTTCCGTTTATCAACCTTATGGTTGTTTCGTCCTTCAGAGGCTCCCACCAGACCCTTGTTACTGAGGCTGTATATGCAGCGAAGGAAGCGCTCAACAGCCCCCCCCCCCGATCCCCCTCTTAAGCTACCTGTCAGGAGCATTCATCCTGATGACGGCGGAGAAAAAGACAGAAAAGAAAAAATAAAACAGGCTCGGAGGGCAACATGAATACCTCCATGTATTTATTATACAATGGATGCTGTGGCCCAGAGCGGAGGGGAAGGTTAGTGAGCAGCCTGACTACAAAAGAGAAGGGGGGGGGATCCCTCTAAGGTAAAATCCCAGGAAATAATTGGGGTGAGGAAGGCAAAACGGGAGGGGAGCTGTGGTGTTTGGGGTGTGGATGCGGATGGGGGGGGGTTGATATGCTGACGCAGGAAAACGCAGTGCGGAGAAGGAAGGGGGGAGGAGGGGGGTGGCTGGGGGGGGGCAGGGTGGGATTATTAGGAAAATGGCTCTGGCAACAAAACCGAAGCCGCCTGGTCCAGGCCTGGGAGGAGAAAAGTGGATGAGAGAGTGAGTGTGTGTGTGTTTGTGTGTTTGTGTGTATGTGTGTGTGAGAGTGTGTGTGAGAGTGTGTGTGTGTGTGTGTGTGTTTGTACGTGCGTTTCTGTCTTTGTGAGGACAAAATTCGAACCCCGAGGGTTCCGAGATTTTCTGAACAGTGAAAACGTCTCTGAAGATCAAGGACATTTTAAAAGAACGAGTCATTTTCAGGAAGTAGGTTCAGTTCTAGAAGGTGAGGACACTGTTGAAAAGTAAAGGTGGTTTTGGAAAATATGACGAATTAAATCTAAAAACGATAAAATTACATCTCAACGAAGAGAGAAAGAAGGGATGAAAATGACATTTTTAAAAAGTGAGGGGGGGGTAAAAATTAGGACAGGTTTGAAACAACATAAAAAAACGTGACATTAGAAATGAATGAGGGGAGAGGAGACATTTTTTTTAAAAACATGACATTAGAAATGAATGAGGGGAGAGGGGACATCAGGGCGGTGCTGTAAATTTTGGAAAATGAGGACAGATTTGGAAAATGGGGAAAGTTTTTGACAGTGTGGACAAAACAGTGAGTTTCCCAAATTTTAAAAAAAAAAAAAAAAAAATTACATTTTTTTTTAAAGTGTCGGGGGGGGGGGGGGAAAAATTAAAACAGAGTGGACAAGACATTTTTTTTTTTTTTTTTAGTTTTTTTTAATTAAACAATGACTCAATGAATGACAGTGTGGACACAAAACAGTGAGTTTCCATTTTAAAAAAAAAATGGAAAAAAATTATTTTTTTTAAAAAAATGGGTTTGGAGGGGGGGGGGAAAAAATTTTGAAAAATTAGGACAGTTTGGAGTTTTTTTTTTTTTTTGTAGTTTTTATATAATTTCCGAAAGTAAGTTCAGCTTTAGAAAGTGAGGACATCGTTGAAAAGTTAAGAGTTTTGGAAAATGAGGAAACCTTTAGAAAGTGAGGAATTTAATAGAAAATAAAAATAAAAATGACATTGCAATGAAGGTAGAAAGAAGAGGAAAATTACAACAGTTGTTTTGTAGATGGTTCTGAAAAAGCGAGGACAGCCGGTGGTAATTGAGGACATTTAGTAAAGGCTTATTACTGAACCGGGACATTTCCGGAGAGTGAGGATAGTTTTGCGAAGTAGGAAAAGATTCAGTTTAAAAAAAAAAAAACAAAAACGGGAGGAAAGGCTAAGGACACTGGTGGCGATGGGGGGGGGGCAGCTTATCCTTTATGTCTGAGGGTTAAGATCCCGGTTTTCATAGTACAGTTAGAATAACGGCGGCGTCTCCTTGCATTGATTAAGGGGTTAAGGACGCATTATGTCAGCTGTGGTCCCGACAAGTACATAAACACAAATCTGCGTGTGAGGCAGGTTGGCTCACCCAGCAAAGGGTGCCACACACACACACACACACACACACACACACACACACACACACACACACACACACACACACACACACACACACACACACACACACCATTTCTGGTTTTTGTCTCTTAGCTTCCGGTTTCCGTTGCTGGGATTGGTAAATACAAGTAGAGGCCGAGTTATAGCTCTGCGTCAAAGCTACGCCGTCGTCAGCCTCCTTGGCGCTTATACGCCGTCGTGTTGAGTTTTTCTTCGCCGCTGTTTTCCACCAGTTTGTCGGCGTGCTTGAAAAAGGCGGCAACGGAAACCGAGTGGATCTCGACGGAGTCGGAGCCGAAGGATGTCGAACAGCAGTTTTGGTTTCTCCTGAATTTACTGCAATGCAGAAACGAAACGTCGGAGGAGACGGTCTGAACGACGGTGGCGAAGGAGGAGGAGCTGGAAACGCAACGCCACCGAGCAACCAATCAGGGCTCTCGTGATCTGTGTCACCGTGATGCCTAGTTAGGAGAGAGAGACAGAGGAGAGAGAGAGAGGGGGAGTGGGGGAGAGAGAGGAGGGGGGGGGGTCGACAAAAACTTGGAGGGATGTGGGGAAAAGAGGGATGAAACAGGGACGAGGGAAAGAAAGACAGGAAACACCTCAGGGGGAGGAAAAAAAACTTCTGGTACTTTGTAGAAATGCAATCAGGAAAAGGGAGGAAGAGGAGGGAAGGGGGAAGAGGAGGGAAGGGGGAAGAGGAGGTCTCTTTTTTTATGTCACGCTCGGAGCCAGAAAAAAAAAATAAATATTAGAAAAAGTCTGGCTCAACTCAAAGTTTGGGTTTAATCAACTGGCATAAAAGATCTTTTCCACAGGCAGAAGGAATCTGTTCCTCTCGGCTGTAGCTCAGTCTCAGTGTGGAAGGGCGACGAGGTCAGGCGCTGTAAAACTCAGCAGACCCCCCACACGGCCCCCCCGGCTGCACTGTAAAGGGACAGTCAAAAGTTTGGTGTTGGAGGGAAGATTAAGTTTTAGTTACACTTCTAAGTGTGGAGGGGGGGGGGGCATAAAACGCTGACCTGAAACCATGATAACGTAACATCATAAACAGTGAAGTTAGTTGTTTTTCAGGCCACGTAAGGAGAAAAAAGGCGACCTGAAAAAAGGGGGGCGGGGTCACACAGAGTGTCATCTAATTGTGTTCCCAAAATCTCAGCCTGGGGGGGGGGGGTCCAGATGGGCTATGGGGGGGTATCTCCCCGGGACGACTCAGGGCTTTGCTGGTGACATTTTCACGCTGACTGATTATCTGTTAATACGACTAATTTAGCCACACTGCAGACGAACCGGTCACGGTCTCTGGATCTGGGGATTTCTTGTTTTTCAGCGTTTTTTTAAAACATGGTCTGACTCTCCAGCTTCAACGGTTTGGGGGGGGGGCAATTAAAGGTCAGGAAATATTAATAGAGGATTTGGTTTTCTTCCTCATTTAGCTCGTGGTCTTCGTCATTTAGAAGGAGCCTGCAGCCGAAGTCGGTTTGACAGGACTCAAACAAATGACGATAGTTTTTTTATGTTTCGCACTAAGTCTGAATTTTTTAAACAGATTTCCATTAACCATTAGTCTTTTTTTTGTTATATGACTCTTAAAAAAACTGGAGGTTCCCCATATTGCAACCTTAATATATTTTATAGTTAAATACAGTTGGTTTTACATCTGACAACCTAAAAATTTCAACATCTCAAAATAGTATTTAGTGATGAACTGTCCATTTCCAAAAAGATCTAACTCTTCTTTTTTTTATTATTCCTCTTTCTACGGTAATCAACCTGAACACAGTGATACTGATTTCAAACAGTGCGAAGGTTCCTTTTAACTTTGTACAGTCAGTTTTCCCATAGTTAAAACTTGTTGAGCATCTCAGGTTGTTTTTTTGTGGAGTTTTTTTTCCACCCACACTTTAAATGAGCTGCATAAATGTAAATTTAAAAATGTGAATGCGAATATCTCGACTTAACCAGACCGGACCTGAACATCAATTAACGTGACACCTAAAGTACAAATATATATATATAACTTACAGAACTCTTCAGGACTTTGGGAAGTAAAATAATTTTCCAGAAATTTTCCAGCTTCTCTGTGATGGCGGTAATCCTTTTTTTTTTTTTTTTTTTTTAATATAAATGCAGCAGCCCCGCGCCGAGCGAGCGGCGTAAAATCCGACAAGTTCAGGCCCCGAAATGAGACGTCAACCGCCCGAGAAACGAAGCCGCCGCGTTCTCCCTGAAACTCACTGCTGGTTCTAAGAAAAAGTGCTGCTCATCCCGTGATAATGAAAAAGTTCCCTGTCTGTCTTACTCAACCTTTTCGCAAATTATAATATTGGATAGCAGTTAATTTGAATAATCAGCTAATCCCCCTGTTTGCCTGATAATAAGAGTTGGTGCCATATAAAAGCTGTGTGATTGTTAATCGGCAGTAAGAAGTTCTTGCTCTGGTGGGTCCCAACAAAGCACCAGTTAGGGAACTAGTTTTTTATTTTACTATGATAAATCTGATAAATCAAAACATCATTTTAAAGAAATATGTTGATTACAGTGCTCTTCTTCCTCCGTACCAGGCTCTGACTGGTTGTTTCCTCCAACAGGCAGAATAAACTGTCAATGAGCGAAACAATTAGAATATATATATATAAGATTGAATCATGTCTGGAACCAGGCCTTTAAATTTCATTAATTCCATTATGACCCCTGCAAAATTAATGGCCGTATTAAAAATAACCTTTTTAACAAATATAGAGATACAGTACATCTATGAAATTAATACCAATTAAAGACGCTTACACGACAAAAATTAATGACTGGCTTGTTGATAGCTTTAAAGATGCTGACCTTATAATGACAGTCTATGGGGAAAAGTTTTTTTTGTTTGTTTTTTGATGCAATACTTAACTTCACAGGAAAGTCTCATTTTACCAATAAACCAAAAACATGTTATTCTTCAAAAAGACGCTAAAATCTGCAATATTTCCCAAAGAATCTCAAAGAAAGATCCATCTTTTGTGACTGGGCTGATGTTGAAACGATAACGCAGATAACGCTCGGAGCTTTTAAGGAAGCATTTGACTTGACGAGAAATCACTGCGTGTAAAAGACGAAGCAAAACATCGTCTGATGCAAACGCTGCCTCGGTTTCAGGTTTTCACTCCCAGTCTGATGAGTGACTCACCTTTCTATTGAATCTGCTCTCTCACACACACACACACACACCCACACCCACACCCACACCCACACACCCACCCAGAGACACCTGATACCTCTGTAAACAATACCATCGGGAAAACTAACACATCACTGGCGCTAAATGATTCGGAAAAATCCCAGCGATCAAAAAGACGTCGTCCTGTTGGTCGACGGTGTCAAGTCACGAGTAGGCGAGCGACGCCGCCGCCGTCGTTTGTCACCAACAGTTCAGGCTGAGTTCGATCCTACGCAGAAGCGATGAGAACAAGGCTGAAAAAGCAAATAAAAGGAGACAATAGAGCCTCAAGGGATTAGAGAGAAAAACCAAAAAAACAAGATGTGGTGCCAAAAGAACAAAAGAAGAAAGAAAAACAATGGTGACAGAATCAGGTGAACTGAGAGAAAAGCAACAAGTGACATGGACCCTGGCAAAAGCAAAAGATTTGAATATGATGATTAACGGTGGATAATAATGGTGCTGAACAGAGTATTTTCAGTCTTAAGACAAGTCAAGTCTTGAGTCATTTGAGACAAGTCAACCATGATCAATCCAAGTCGCTGGAGACAAGTAAGTCAGGAGTCAGTCCGGATGTGTCGACTCACATAAGTCTCATGTCCAGTCAAATGAGACGAGTCCAAGTCAGGTCTGATCCCAGACAACTGGAGCAGTTCCACATCAAGTCTAGAAATAAGTCATTCCAGACAGGTCCAAGTCGAGCCTCAAGTGTATAAGACTAAGTACAATTCAGCTTATCCAAGTCAAAGTCAAATGAGACAAGTCCAGGTCAGGTCTGATCCCAGACAACTGGAGCAGTTCCTGAGGGAATCTCAGGTCTTTAAGGCAAAGTACAATTCAGTTTATCCAAATCGAGTCAAAGTGGTGTCTCATGTGAGTTTATATGATCCAAGAAAAGGCCAAATTCATAGTTGAACAGCACAAGATTAAGTGAAGATCTCAAATCATCACTGAGGACAAGTCTAAGTCAAAGGACAGGTCCAAGTCATATTTTCATAAACAATAGATGGACATGCAATTATTAAGGTCTTTCTAGTCTCGAGTTCAGTCTTTGAGGAGTCTAGTCTCAAGTCTGACTCCCATCCAGATAAAGTCTCAAGTCTACAGCTCTTGTGGTACGTTGCCAGTGCTGAAGCTTTTCTGTCAAAGTTTAGTGCCTGTAGTCTTGTGCCGTTTGGTCTGGTTGTCCGTCGTCACCGCTCATGACAACTACCCAGGACCTACTGTTTTTTGGGCAACAAATTGCAAACCCATTTTGTAATTCTTCCCTGTGCAGCAGCACATTTGACTCGGAGGAAATCGAGCAGATGAGTGTTTGGGACAGCAAATGTAAAATACCGGTGCCTCCTAAATGGCAGCAAAAGACCCTGGCCGAGAGTTTTCCCCTGAGAGGAATCCTCAAAGCTGCCGAGACTTGTAACTTGTAAGTTGTATTGAGCGACAGGGAGAAATTCTGAGCTTAAGGGGCAGGGTTGAGAGCCTCGGATCTAAAGCGCTGCCAACTTCTTTTGTTTTCTTCTGGTGTCCAAGCTGGTCTTACTGGACTGGTTTGATTTGGTGGCGATCCTTAACAAATGGCTTTAAAAGATCAATATCTTTCTGATACTGACACTGATTGGTAACAGGTCCTGGCGACTTAGGAGGACTCTCAAGTGCCTCAGCATTCTCTGAGACTGAGGAGCCGCTTTTAGTGCAGAAGTGCTCAGCAACTCTAAGAATAGAAAAGAGTCTTAACTTTAAGACAAACATGCCCCTTGTGTTTCTTGAGTTTCTCCAAGCTCCACCAATGAGGAGCTATTTTTATCCTCAGGATGTTTTGTGAATAAAGCCTCTGTATTTTTAATGAGTTTTATGTAATCTTTCACCCAAGAGCCTGAACATAAGGTACATAGACCCTTCACTTCAAGTCCACTGTGCTTGAAACACAGAAAATTTCAACAGCTCCCGAACCACGGACAGTGGAAACCAGTCTCCAAGACAGTCCGCAACGACTGGACGGTGGCATTGACATCACATAATGTAATACCCAACATTCTCTTCTTGAAAGGAAGGAGGAAACGATATCTGTTCTCGTTCAGCGAAATCTTTACTGTAGCAGCACATTCACACAACAATATACAGATGTAACATCACGACTTATAGCAGCAGCACGGAGGCGAAATCAAAGTCGCCTCGGTGGATATTGTTGTGTGGACGGGGATCTCTCTCGGCTCCAAAGTGTCATTTCCCCCAACGCACACGAAAAAAAAAAAAAAATTAAAAAAATTAAAAATCCATAAATACAAAGAAGAGCTATTCTCTGACTGGGCTCCCTCGACCATTCATTCGGAAAATATAATATTGCAGAGAATGTATTTACATTGTGATGGACGTCGTAAAAGGATATTTAACACAAAAAGCACAAATCAAGCAAAATAAAAACCATTCCAAACGTCATGTTACTCATAGAAACTCATACTAAAATTGAAATCCCATTATTAGGGATTCAGCCGAGTCCCCGCAAACACTGGCCCGTGACCCGGGAGTTTTCCCGAGCAGATCGGAGGCAATGACATCGTGATACTTTGGCTCCAGGGAAGCCGGCGGCGTGCGTCTGTCCGCCGCCTGCCTAAGGCATTGATTGAAAACATCGCTCTGAACCCGGACGTGACAGAAGGACGCGTCCCGACGACCATGATTGATCTCATGCTACCTAATCTATAGATGCTTGTTTTGGAGTACGCGTTAGCGCTGAGATATAGAAACACGTTGGTTTTTTTGTTCTTTTGTTGTCTTTTTTTTTTCGAGACGATATCAAGCTGCAGGAAGCGGCGTACGGGAAGGAAGTCCAGTCTTACAACCGCAAAGGTCAAGGTCAACCACGTTTTTTTGGGTTTTGTTCCTACACGTCTCTTCACTATGCTATAACGGAAATGTCCAGAGGCGACGCAGCTGTTCTGTTAAAGTCAAAAGACTCGTCATGCAAACACGTCTCTACAGCATTTGTCCGTGGCTGAGCTCTTCTAAGAAAATGCTAAATAAGTATCTCACAGGTGGAAAAGACCTGTGGGTTAAAAAGAGGCTAAATTTAATCATAAAGTCAGTTTTTCTTTTCTTTTTTTAAACTATAATCATCGTTTCAGTGGCATTTAAATGGCTGTGTTTTAAAAATAAAGAGGGTCAGAGCTACACATTAAAATCTAGTCATCAATTTGCCGTTAAAACTGAAATTCGTAACCGAACGATCCAAATGTCGAGGCCCAGCTTTAACCCAAATGTCTCCCGACCCGTGTTCAACCGACTGGTGCTCGCCGACTCCGCAGGGATGTCACCTCAGTCTGACCGTGACCATTGTGCAGCCCCCACTCCGGCCCTCCCACCTCCGTTGGCGGTCCAAGTCCTCGGTTCGGTCCGGAGGGGACGCCGAATGGTACGGGGCCCATGAATCGTCTTCCTCTTTTTTCCCCCCTTTTTCCCCACCTTGTGTCTTCTTCCATTACCGTCCCGTTTTTGCTCCCGACGGGAATTCCTCCTTCCCTTTTTGGCGCCGCAGCACCCTGAACGGCGGCGGCAGCCATTTTGTGTCCCCCGTAGTAAACATCCGATACGGTTAGGGATTTGAAATTGTCCACACTGGGAGGGGCAATGGCCCGGGGGAGGGCCGGCGCTAGAATCCGTCGTCGTAATCTCCGTCGCAGCCGTAATCTGGAGGACGAGAGACACAAGGGGAAGAATTAGATATCGATAGAACGTGGACAGACAAAAGGTGACAGTGATTATTGATCGGTATTATATGGTTTTTGCAAAAACTGTGTTTGGATGCAGCCCCGAAGTTCACTGACTCCAGCACTTTTAATGCTCCGGCCTCTCTTTGATCCGGTATTTTCCGGTTTAAGTTGTACGTTTTGCTCCTTTATAGACAAAGTTGTGGCAGAATAAAACTAAAAAGTTCTGGTGTTTTGTTTTGTTTTTTTACGAAATGAAAAATCTCAAATGTGGACAATCTCGCTGACACCTACAGGAAGCAGTCATCTGGTAATGGTGAAGTTGCATCATCTACTTAATGATGAAATGCATCTCAGCATCATCCAGACTTAAATTAAAAACTCTCCTGATTTCACATGACTTTGTTTCATTTCCTCTGCTGCACTTTATCTTACTATTGTATTTTTCTATTTTTCTACTATTTGCTTATTTATCTTTTTGTCTTGTCTCTTTTTTTTTTTTTTTTAACTTGAATTGATTTCATGGTCCTGATGTGTTTCTTATTCTTATGTCAAATTGTTCAGCTTTGTATTTTGTGAGTGATACTAGTTTTATATGAGGGGAAAAAAAAAAAAAAAAAGAACAGAACAGTGAGGAAGTCAGATCTCGAATAACACAGCGAGACCGAAACAAGAGTATAATTTCGGTATCTTTGTTGAAAAAATACTGAGCTTGCAGCTAAAATTTCAGTTATTAACTAAAGTTCTTACTGGAGAAAAGTAAAACTGCTCAGTTTCCACAGGTTAAAATAAAAAAAATTATAAAAAAGGTCTAAACTGCTGAGGTCCGGAGCCGCTCGGAGCTGTGTGAAGGGAGAAACCTCGGGTCAGAACCGTGAAAACGTTAAAAAGAAAGGGTCACTTCACTGGAGACGGTTTAGCAACCAATGCACTCCGGTTCAATCTCTGTCGCCGGTAGGCGTCCGTCACACGCAGCCTTCCCCGAGGCCGACCCTGACCTTTGACCTTTCACAGGGGAGGTTGGGGGGGGGTAGAAACACAGAGATCCTCTACAGGAATCAATTAAGTAGCGCTGGGCTTTTTTTTTTTTTTTTTTATTGGGGCAGGAAAGGGACCTTAAAGTTTAACAGCCGGAGACATAAAGCAAAGAAATTTAACCTTGACGAAGGCTCATTAAAAACGAGGCCGAGTCCGAGCAGGAACGAAGCCGTGACCCGGCTTCGGGTTTCCGTTTGACAGGCCGGCCGCTGTGTGTCTGACAGACGAGTGACAGTCTTCTACCGCCGCTGCCTTGATCCAAACGCACGAATACATTGATGGGAAACTGCTCTGAAAAGATCTACGGAGCCTGGAAACATTTACATTTTAACTTGTTTCAATAACCTCCAGAGAATCACTGGGGACCAGTGGTCTGGTTCCATAAATCGCTAAACGCCTGCAGCTTTCTGCTCCTTCAGTGCGATGACTTGTCGTTTCTGAAGCCAGTCCGGGTTGTAATTTCCATTTTTTTTACCCACTATTTTATTATCTTATTTATATCTTCACTCTGTTCACTGTGCCTTTGTTTCACTGCTGCCCCCAAAAGAACATGAGACCTAGCAACTTAAGGGATCAGTTGATTCCATCCTGTGTTTTTTTTTTTTTTTTTAAATCATGAATCACTTTAACAGGATGAACCTGGACCCAGACCCGGGATCGAACCCGCGGACCCAGACCCAGTGGGACCCGGGGTTGTACCGACCGTTGCTGCCCATCAGCTCCATGGCGCTGACGCAGGCCTCGTCCTCGTCGTCCTCTTCCTCGTCGGCGGCCGCGTCATCGTAGACCACCGGCCCGCTCTCTACCACCACCGCTCCGCCGCTGGGGGCCCCCGCCGGCACCGGGAGGGGGTTGGGGGGGTTGGTGACCTGCTTGATAAGGGGGAGGGGATGTTATTGGTCTGTATATATATTTTTTAATATTTTCCTCTGCATGATACACGATTTGCCCCCGGCGGAGCTGGATGTCATCTCACTGCCCCACTTCCTTTAAAATGATACAACCTAGGAAACCTGGTGTGTCGCATGATGGTGTGTGTGTGTGTATGTGTGAGAGCTGTAGGGCAGGTGTAGCGTGCTGTGGTGTGTCGATGAGATATTTCATCTGCTGCAGCATCTGCACACACACGACCAAACAGCGTCGGAGCAGAACCGAAACCTTTATTATCTTACGTTACTATCTAATATGAGATTCTGCCCCCCCCCCCGAAGCCAGCGCGCCAACTCGTGTCATATAAAAAGGGGGTCAGAGGTTAACCGGAGCCTTGGGGCAAAAAAAAAAAAAAACCCTTCAAGGTTCATAAAAAGCCTGTGAAATTAAAACTGAAGGGGCGGGTGGGGGCAGAAATGTAATTAGAGTCAGCTTCTTTTTTTTTTGCATTTCACTCCGTTTAATTCGTCTCAGTCGAGTTGTCAAACGACAGTGAGTCCGTAAGGGGGGGGGGGTATTTCCAGGTTAACGCCACGCGACAGAGACGGAGCTGCTTGGTGTAATAATAATTTTAAAAAATAATAAATGAATAAAAGTAAAAAGTCAACGGTGCCGCAGAGGCTGGAGCCGACGGAGCGACGGGGCCGATTAAACAAAAAAATAAAAAAACACATGTCAGAGGTAAAAGCTCAGGTTTATCTGCCAGGATGAAAGCAAGAGCTCCATTTTATATTTGACCATAAAAAAAATAAAACAAAATCACATTTCCACCAAATCAGCCGTAAAAGAAACAACAACAAAAACCTTAACAGGGAAAATAAAAAGATTCACCCTAAACTGTTTCTCCATTGCCTTGTCACAGTCAATCACACGGAATGAAATGAAATGAAACCGGGTTTGAGCCGTCGCTAAAATCCAGTTCAGGTAAAATCCCTTTTATTAGGTTCGTCCCTCGCAAGGAACCAAAAGCACGGACATTCGTATCATGTTGACCCCCCCTCCCGATTTTTCATTGATGGACGTTAAAGGGTAACCACAGCTAAACGATGTATTTTTTCCGGTCAGGCAGTTTCCTGCCGATCTCTCCGACCAACGCTCCTGATCCAAGCCGCTCCGTGGGTTGGTTTTTCTTTTTTTTTCTTAGCGACTGCGCCGAGACAAGACAAAGAAATTTCCCCCCAGAAAAGGCTCAGTTAGATCCGAAAAGGGTCTGAGCGGCGCCCCCCTGCCTCAATCTGGGGCTCTGGTTATTTTGTCTCGGTGATGAACTGTGCAGATATCAAAAGCCAAACAAAACACCAGGGAGCACCGGTGTTCTGGTTGTGGAAGACCCCCCCCCCACCCCCACTTCTACCAGCCTGAAACTAGAGAAACTAATAAATATCTGAAATGAGACGTCTCTTTTTACTTTTATTCAGATTTTTCAGCGCCAGAGTGAAAAGAGTCGACACCGTTGCGGTGGAAAAACCCATCCTTTTTTTGTGCCCCCCCCCACCTCCGCGGCGGCGAGGAAAAACCTGCACGTTATCGCTTTTCCTTTCAGCCGGGCCTAATTATAAAAAGCTGGAGGAGAAGCAGGTGGAGGGTCCGCGGTGTGACGGAGAGATATTTCTGTTCTCCCCGGCAACGGCCCGTTGGGGGTCCCCTCCTGGGGGGGGGCTTCATTTCTGCTCCCCCTCCTCCCTCCCTCCGATCTCTTTGCTCCATCCCTCCTCCCTGCATCCTTCTCTCCTCCCCTCGCTCCTTAGGCTTCCCTCCTCAGGCTTCGATGGGCAGCCGACGATACTTTAACCTCACAAGCTCCCGACCACAGGAGCTGGATGCCACATTAACCGCAGGTGGTCGGGGGGGGGTTAGAGGCCGTTGCCTGAGCCGGTCGCAATTCGTGCAGGGAACAGCCGGTGGAGGAAAGTAGCCGCGGGCAGAGCCGCCATCTCAGGCTAAGCGTTTTCTTCTTAGACGCCTTGGCGACCAGGAAGAGGACATGGCGGAAAAAATCGCGGGTCGGGTCAAGATTTTCTCCAGAAAGAAATCTGAAGAGGCGCATTTTTTATGGTTCCCACTCTGATGTGACCAGTATTGTTCCGCCGGTCGACGAGTGAAGCGGTGGGTGCAGAGTCGAAGCGAACATCAGAAATGTGGCGCCCAGTGATACCGACCCGGGACCCGGCTCTAAACCAACGTCAGCCAGGAACCGGTTTTCGGACGGAGAGGTCCGTCACGGAGCGAACAGCTGAATTGGACGTTTTCTGATACGGCTCAGGTTTGGAAAACAGAGTGGCGTCAAGTTATGCGGGAACATGCTTTGAAATTTGATGAAGCCTCAAATGAAGCGTTGACTCTGGCCTTCAGTCGACGCTTCCAGACGGGCTGGTTGCTTGTTAACGGCCAACGGAGACACAGCGTCCACTGGGACTGCGGCGCAGTCGACGCGCAAGTTCGTCAACCACAGGTCACGCTTTGAAATGTCACTCTACATCAAGTCTCAAACAGATGTCGATTCTGCGGGAGGGTCAATGCAAAGGCGCGAGCAGATGTAGACGGAAATAAGATTCCCAAATTCAATACTTCTCGACCTGTCTGATTCCACTTTATGAGGATGCATGGTCGAGGGGAAAAGGGAAAGAGAAGGGAGAAGAAAAATAACCTCTAAAGCTGGATTTATGCTTCTGTGTCGACTCTATGCTGTTGTGAGCGATTATACTACTATGTTGGCGTCACTCTGCAATTTCGGCGCCAACCCACTAGTTGGCGTTGTCCTTTATACGTTACCGTGTTGAGTTTCTTCGACTGAAACCAAGGGGATCTCGACGGAGGCGGCGGTGCATCGATGGGCCATTAACAATTTTAGAATCTCCATCGAGGGAACAGCAGGTTTGGTTCTCAGGAGTCGCCGCGTTGTCCCCAAAAAAACACACATTTTTAGCTAATAATGACGACGCAGGCTCATGAATGGTTTTTTTTCTACACGATTTCTCTAAAATCCAGCATCATGCGTAACACACATATGGCATTTGACATTTAAATCTCCCTACTTCAGGATCTTTGAACTTGCCAATGTCCTCAAACATCAACGTGGATGAGTAATAACGCAAACAGGCTTCCAGTCAGGGTGTGGTTGCGAGATATTTCCCCGCCTGCTCCTCTACGTGAACCGGGGCGCTGCCGCGGGAGGAGTCCACTGGCCACTGAGCCGTTTCAACCGCTGCCCTGAGCCCCCGGCACAATTCTGAGCCTCTCTGAAAAATCCCCGAGTCCCTAGACTTCGCCGTCTGCCGGCTGTGCCTGGATCGGTCTCAAGGCTAGATGTGCTTTAAGGGGCGGCAGGGAACAGCTGGACCACTTTCAGCTGACAGGAAACAACTTGTTCCTCCTAAGCTCATCCCTTACTCCCTCGGCCTGTGTGAAAAAGGAACGGACTAATTGCTGGGTCACAGAAGAGGCTGAGGGAGAGCGCAGGCATCCCCTCTTCAATAGCTGCCCGTTATGTAACGGCGGCGAGCCTCAGCCAATGGCGACGGCCGCTTGCCTCCGAGTTCCCAGGGGTGGGGGCAGGATGGGGGGGCGTGAGGGGTCGGTGGTGGTGGGGGTGTTGCTAAGTAACAAGCCTTGTTGACCCGGCCCCCTCGTGGCAGTGTTTTCTTCCTGGATGACAGAGCCTGAGCTCCCCTGAGCTCCTCCATTCAGAGCTGCCGACAGGACATGATGGAGAGGGACACAAAGGAGGAGGAGGAGGAGGAGGAGGAGGGCTGGAGAGAGGGGAGATGAAGGGATGGGAAGGAATGCGAAGGAAGAAAGAGAGAGAAAAGGAGAATATCGGGGACGGAGAGGACGGAGGCGAGAGAAAGAAGGGAGAGAAATGGACGAGTCACGGGGAGAAAGGGGGAGAGAAAAGAGGGAAACTTAAAAAAGGGGGGAAAAAATATATTTTTAAAATCAAACTCAGTTGAGTCTCGGAACGTGGAACAAGTGGAGGAAGAGAAAAAGAAATAATAGGAAAATGAGATCAGCAACAGTGTGAAGAAGGTAAAGCAAAGTCAGAATGTGTTTACGTAGTTTAAGGTCTGAGACTTTCCAGGTCCTGTCAATCTACCTGGGTCCTGGGATCTGAAATCCAATTAGGAGGAAAAAAAAAGCCAGAGGAAGATGAGGAAACGGAGGAGCGGCCCACTTTCTCCGGCCGGCGGCGGAGCTATAAATGGGCGGAAACGGGGACGAACCGTTCGAAGGCGCGGCGTCCTCACTGGGCATCGGTGATGCCGACGGGAAACGTCATAGCGCTGACCCGGTTCTTCCTGGGGTTCTTCCCCGCATTACAAAAACATAAAATAATAAGATACAAAAAAAAAGGCTGGTGACCGGCAGAGAGAAGCCCCGGAAAAAAAAAGAGGAAAAGACACAAAAAGAAGAAGAGAAAGGAAAAGAAAAAGGAAAAGGAAAAGGAAGAGAGCTCTCTGTGCTTATTAAGACATTTTTATGTCCAGGTTTGAGGCTCTGTTTATTTTAGGAGCCTGTTAGAGGGTCGTTTTTTTTCTTTTTTTTGGGCAGGGGAGTCGGGGGAGGAAAAGGGCAAACAAAAAGAAGGAGGTTCACTCACCTCCGGCTCCCCCCAGCCCCAGATTTCCCCCACCCGCTCCCGCTCGAGGGAGACCTGGGCCGGGGCCTGGCCCGGCCTGGCTCTTTAAGGGGTTCTTTTTAGGGCAGAGAGTCCGGGGGATAAGGGAAAGGCAAACAAAGACAGAGTGAGGTTCACCTCTCACACGGCCCAGGCCCAGATTTCTTTATCTCCGCCGCCACGGAGAGATCAGATGATCAGCTGGCTTTTTAGCCGCCGCCGCGGGGGGTGTTCTGAGAGGATAAGCTCCCCCATCTGATAGTCGACAGCCCCCCCCGACCGAATGGACCAAAACCAACCAACATCTCTGTGCCAACCGAATCCAGTCAGGATTTGTGTTGTTGTCAGAGTTGTTTAGATCTCTTTAATATCAGAGGGAAAGCAACATAATGTCCAGCTGGGAAAATAACGTTATTACTGTTTCTTTTTATCAGGTACAAGAATTTATTGACATTTCTGTCATGGTCTCCGAGCTAAGTCCTCGGTAACATACCGCCATCAATCAACCAACGTGACCTGGACCCCGATGAGCGGGAAACTGGCGGGTGGATTAACCGAGACGTCCCGGCTAAAAACAAGGAAAACAAACAAACAAACAAACAAACCGACGCCTGCCCCTTCAACTGGGGTCAAACGTCCCTGTTCAGCCGATGACTGTGTCCAAAATAAAGTTACAACAAATGCGACATTCTGTGGATAACAGGAAATAATACCCAAGGTCGTTCCGAGTGAAACCTCCCGAGGCCTCGTTTATTTTCAATTTTTCTTTTTTTTTTTTATGAGGGAAGCGAAGTAAATACTTCAGGAGACCTTTGTCGCTCTGCCGCTGTGGTTTACTTCGACTCACACGTACGGTTGTACAGAAGTACAGAAGAAAATTATTATTTCAAATCAAACCATACGTTCATCACCTCTGGTGTGTTTTTCTGAGGTTTCCGTCTTCGGTGGGAACCAAAGAGCTCGGGGCCACAGACTGGGGAGGCAAGACGGAGGCAACACTTTCGTCCTCGTTTCATTTTTTTCTTTTATAAATGGGATTTATTATAGAATAATTCCCACCTTATCCTTTAAGACTGTGGGGATTATGTGCTCATGTATAGCTTGTTTTACGGCTAAACGGTGACTATTACAGGCTTGTAATCACCATGATTTTTTTTTTATAAATAGCGGACAGAGCCTCTCTGCTTGTCGAGACTCAAGGCTTTTACTTTGGAAGAACCCCTGTGTTTTATACTATATATACAAACACATTAATCTATCCTAACATGTGTAATTGGAAAATCAATTGGGAAACTGCTGAGGCTAAAGTAACCACACAGGAATGTTTTGTGTGAATGTTTTTTTTTTTTTTTTTGGGGTTAGTCTAGAGAATTAAATAGTTGAACAGTCGAGGTTTTTAATCCAGATGTTGCCATAAATCAGTTCTGCCCACTGGTTTGCATCATTGCTCACAATGGTCTAATAAACACATAAGATATGAAAGGAGAGGATTCGAGATTATAAAAATTTGGGGCAAAAATCCGTGGCGGCGGCGAAACTGATGCGTCCTCATGGCGAAACGGGGGGGGGGGGGGGTCGAACCACTGGCCTCCTACGGGTATGTCGCTGTTTGCCATGTGTTGCCAGGCGAGATGGAGGAAGGTGACACTCTGTAAACGGAGGGTGAATAACGGAGAGTGTTTAGAGAGGAAGAAGTCGGGGGGGGTTGGTCTGTACGTTAAGCGCAGGAGAGCGAGCGACGGACCGGGAGTGAGCGAGCGAGTGCGGGGACAAAACAGGAAGTAGGTGAATGATGGAGACGGAGAGCAGATGTGGTGGAGACGACCGTGCCGGCGATGGCGGCGATGGCTCACCTGCTCCACAGCCAACTTCTTTTTGGGCTGTCCGGTGATGAACGGCTGCAGCCTGCAAAACACACACACACACACACCACCATCAGAGTCCTGAACTTTAACCTTTCGTATTCTACATTTCCTCCACCTCTTTATTCGCCACATATTAGGTACCAAACCTGCTGCTTCCAGTTTAAACTCAGAAACTTCCGTTTCTGTTGTTTTCAGTCAGACAAACTTCACTGTTGTGTAAACATCTGTTGACTTGCTGTTGTTTATATAGTTTCTAGAAGGGAAACATTTTACAAAATAAACAAAACAAAACTTCATTCATTCCTTTATCAAATTTTCACAAGCTCACATGTAGCATTATAACTTTGGGATGGCATTAATCATTTTAGTGATTTAGATCATAAGCAGGGCAATTGTTCAATGTAAATCCTTAACACTCGCTGCCCACAGGTTGCAGCAGTTAAAATTACAGCTGCGATGTTGTCCATTGCCTGTAGGTGGCGCACCAACACGTCTATAGGTGAGCGAACTACCCAGACATTATTTCTCCATAAATGGAGGCTTCACAATCTCTGAAATAACACAGAACACGTTAAAAGTTATCTGCGTCCTAGATGGCAGCTGGTCTTTAGGGCCTCCAAGTCATGTGGCGGTAAGTGGCGTCGTTATTCGCGGTAAAGCGACGCCAGCGAGCCCGACACAGAATTAAACGTGGGCACTTTACGAACCTCTTGAAGCCTGAAAGTAAAAGCTGCTCGTCTCTACAATTTTGGTTTTTTTCCCAGGCATTAGAGGAAAATAAAATCTCTCGCTCCGGGGCCTCCTCGGATCGCATTTCATCGTTCACCTCGGTGGCGAGGACGCCGTGTCTCCTCTTGCTCGGCTTTGCTCCTCCTTTTTACATCAGTTTCTTGCCTTTCATTTCCATTTCCTTGTTTTTGTGTTGCCTGAAGCCACAGTGAGAAAAAAAAACAATAAAACCTGACAAGACTTGTGAAGTATGAAACTGAAACACAGAGGCCCAGTGATCTTCAAAAAAAAAATCCCGGCCTCCAATGTGTCCTGTATTATCAAATGTAACTAAAGGAATTTTTAATGTAATGGAATTTTCAAGCAGTTTTCAGAAAGGTGAACTGGAACGATACCAGATTTTTTTGTTCTTTGGAGAATGAGCTGATGCTGATAGTATCAACACTTATTTTTGGTGGACGAACTGCATTCTGCAGTTTGTTGTCACTGATTGGACGACACCTTTCACGTGAAAAAATGTCGCTCTGCGGCGACAGTCCCGTGGCCGTTTGGAAGCTGCCCGGTACCAGCTAAGTCCTTTTTCTAACGTAACTCAACCCTGACTGGCAGAGGCAAAGCTAGCGTTTCTCCGAGCCTCTATCTAAACACCAGCAGGGGCTTTGAGCTGCGTGCTAATAAGCTCGAAATGTTTGCAAAGCTAATGTTTAGCATGTTTACTATGTAAACGCAAAGATTAAACACAAAGAACAGCAGCAGCTGATGGTAACATTGTTTTTGTTTTGCATATTTGGTTTTTAACGCTTAATTATTGGTTGAAGCCAAATTTTTACCTCCTGGTGGCGCTAGATGAAAACCCAATAGGGTTTATTTTCCTTCAGCATCTGTAAAGTTTTGCCAGTTCAACTGTTGGTGACATTTTGCCGGATAAATATTTAACCCCCATTGGTGGCGCTAAATTACGCAGATCACCAAAGGTCGACAGGATCCATTCAGCAAATATCACGGCCCAATTAACATTAACACCCCAATAACGGGGCTCAGAAGTAACCCCCTGATATTTGTAATTACTGTAATTATGAATGTGACAGTAGAAGCATAACTAAGAATTAAAAAAAAAAAAAGATAAAAACCCGGCAGGAAAAGACATGAATATAAATGTGTGGGAAACAAACTTGGCCTCTATTGTGCTCCCACCAATTAGTCCCGTATGCAGAAACCCCCCCAGAAGAAACCCAACAGAGCCCCGCCTCTCGTCTGTGACCCCAATAATTCTCACAGTCCCTGCGAACGGGGACGGGAGCAGTCGATCCGCAGGCTTCTTCTGGGGGAGGAAAAGTGGGAAAACATCATCATTATTAATCATTATTGTAATATTTATAGTTGCTGACAAGTATCACCGATTCTTGCCTCTCGCATTGTTTTAAAACGCAGTATGAGGATTAAAAAACAAAAACGAAAGGCAAACGAGAGCACTGCTGATTAAGAACTTCCTGTGAAGACTCCTTTACAGCTAATGTACACGGAATATTCATTACAACCTTAATTACAGGATTTGCTGTTGATGCTATGTAGGTTGAGGATTTCGTTGTGATTACGGCGATTGGTGTCTGAGTCCCTCTGGGTTTCAGGTGGTTGATGGGAACCAGAAGAAAAGTAGATGGAGGCGAGACCGCGGTGTTAGTCCAGACGCCGTGTTAGTCCCGACCCGACTCGACAGTCGCAGGGTGGTCGGCAGGCGGAGCGGGGAGGCGGTGGCGGTCCCTAAAGCGGACGCCCCGCCGTCCCGGGCTAGCTCCCCACCGTTTGGGCTAGCTCCCCGCCATCCTGGGCTAGCTCCCCGCCTCGGCTAGCCTCCGCCGTCTCCCGGGCTAGTCTCGCCTCGGCTTCCGCCCTGCCCGGCCGCCTCGGGCGCTGGCTCTCCCCCGGGGCTTACAGTAAGTGTTTGACTCTCGCTGATAAGGAGAGAGTGCGAGTGAGCTTTTAATTAATCTGCTTTAAGCAGAGGAAAGGCGGAGGAGGGCGGTGGGGGGGGGGGGGGGGTAACAGCGATTGTGGCATTGTCGCCCCTCAAACACTGCCCCCTCCTTTTTTCCCTCCAAAGCTCATTAGAAAATCCCAGCCAGACTAGATCTGGCCCCCCCCCACACCACAACCAACTAATTATATTTCGCTCTCATTTTGCTTTTATTAGTGAGCAGGTCCTGGAGTTTTATGTTTTTTTTTTTTAAGGTTTTGTGGTAAAAATGTGGCTACAAATGACAAAATCAATGTTAAATGGTTGTCCAGCCTCAGATGGAGCCACTAATGGCAACAGAATCGGCTCTCTTGACCATCATCGCTGAGAGCAGTCAATAGTTGGGTGGGGGGGGGGGTTCAGAGGTCAGGCCATGACAACATCAGGGAACCCTGAAGGATTCTTACAGGAAAAATGAGGGTTGAAAGAGTAAAACAAGCTTTTTTTTAAGCCATGTGGCTCCACGCTGGGGTCTAGTTTAACGACACCTTACGACACTGGTGATTCCCCAGAGGATGAACCCTAGCGACTCTGGTGATCAACGGACTTTTCCCTTTAGCCCCCCCCAACCCCACAAGGTTGATAGCTTCAGAGGGAAACGTCAAAACATTAGTCTCTGACTTTTAATTTCAACGTTTCCAATGCTTTTCTTTACCAAATCACCACAAAACTAACATTTCCCATCACTCTCAGCTGTGCTTCATGTTTAGTGCTGATTGGCTAATGTTAGCATCCAAACAGGCTGAACTAAGATGATGAATATAGACCTTGTACCCGCTAAAGATCATCTTGTTATTGTTGCTGTTGTGAGGGTCTGAGAACGCTGTTAGCATTTAGCTCAAAGCTAAAGAGTACAACCTCGCAGAGCCGTTAGCATGGCTGCAGACTCTTTTTAGCTTGTTTTCTCAGGATTTTCCCTTGTTGGCAACATATTTCCACAAAACAAGGTCCCGGTTGAAATCATGTGACCACGGACAGATTTGAGTCGGAATTACCGTCAGCTAGAGGTTAGCAAAACTGTGCGGAGCAGCCCTTTAAAACAATCTAAAATCGGCGCTCACATACGATCCGAATTAGAACCGAGCTGAGTCGGGGCCGGTGGATCCTTTTCCTACTTTTCCTCTACAAATATTTTCATTTCTGCTTCTTACTCTCCAGAGTCTTTGCACCGAGAGAGTTGTTCCAATGAAACCAGAAGCTGCTGTCGTGAATAAAGTCGGAAACACACACACACACACACACACACACGCTCTCTCTCATTACCACGTTCACATCCCCCATGATTTCATTTGCTGCATTAGAGCCACTCTAATACAACAGCCCCCCAACACACTCATCATTTCATAGACCTTATAATCGTTGTGTGTTTCTTCCTTTACATCATCCGCAGTGTTTGTGTGCGTCTGTCTGACATTTTGTTGTTGTTGCTTCGCTCATTAGCATCGAGGTGAGTGTGTGTTTGTATATGTATATATAAGCCTCTTGTTGTTTGTAATCTCTCTTGCTGGTGACCGCGTCCATCAGTTGTGGGTTTTTTTTTTTTTGTTTTTTTTTTTTAAATCAACTTCAATTCAAAAACCATGTGCGTGTTTTTTTCAGCTCTGTGCAAAAATACGAAAAAAGACGAAAAAAACCCAGCAGTGATGTGAGGGAGTAATTTCATCATTCATCCATTAATACAATCAATAACCTAACGAGGAGGAAGGACGGGAGGAAAGGAGGAATAATCTGCAAACCGGGGGATGGATGAAATTAGTTCCGCGATGGGCTCGGATGTAAATAAATGACGATAATAATCTGAGCTTCCAACTCGATTTTTTCCGGCTGGGGACTGGATCCTTGGAGGCGCATGCATGCACACACACATGCACACACACACTCACAAACTCAAACACACGTACACAAACTCAAAGACACACAAAATCAAACACACAGCCTCCTTCAGCTCTTCGGCACAATTAAATCATGCATAATCACACCCCCCCCCCCGCCCCCCCCCCCAATACACACACACGCAACAGTGCCCACTCATACTTTCCCAGCCACAAAAAGTACATGCTCACACACAAAATAAACACAAAGTATACGGGGATACACACACACACAGTCTCTCATCCGTGAGAGTCGTGTCCGTTCAGGCTGCAGTGCATTGTGGGCCGGCGTGCAGCTTGGCAGGAGACGACGCCGATTCAGCCAAGAGGACCGATTGTGTTTTCCTTCTGCTCCGGAAGGGGCACAAACACACACACACACACACACACACACACACACACACACACACACACTCCATCACTCCACGCTCAGCGGGAAGTCACCTCCGGCCATGACAGTTCACCTCTGTCACCCCGCGACCAGTAATCAAGCCTCATGGTCTGCCAACCCCAGCAACCTTCCAGACGAATCCGGCGGGAACAGAACCTCACAGACATGATCTAAACCAAAGAGGCCGGTTGAATAATAACTGTGGAATTTCTCAGATTACTGAACAAGTCCGACTGTTTTTTCTTGTTTTACTGCCTGTCACGTCAGTGGATCTGGAGACTGCAGCTGGGCCTGGAAAGGTGACGGGCTGGAATCACAGGTTAAAACTGAGGAAGGCTGGAGTTCATGCAAACACCTCTGATACGATGAGGCTCTGACAGGAAAACCATCAGACTGTCCACTTTGCATCCCGGGTCCGTCAGGCTCTCCAGCCACTGCTCATATCACCTATTTTTGTTCACTACAGACGTCTCCTGAAAAACACAACCACCCTCGATGAGAAACTTTAACTGGTCATGCCGAGAAAAACTGCTGAGAAAACAACAACAACAACAACAAAAATAAACCCTACAAACACACATATCCTTCTATCTATGGTTCTATCTTAGACAGCAGCGCGTTGAAGCTGCAGCTCCTCAGTTATAATAAGCTGGTGGAGAAAATCGGTTGTCAGGGGCTTTAAGTTAAACCCCCCTGACCAACGACGTCGCTTTAATGTTTCTAAAAATGGAAGAAGCCTCAATCGGGGGGGGGGGGGTTCCATCTCTTTCTTTATGCCTATGAGATGATTTGACACACACACACACAAAGGGCTATATTTAATAACGGGTCGACCCATCAGCTCCCGTCGCGACGTTACTCCACATGGATGGGATTTATGGGCCTGTTGGGGGGGGGGCGTCCTTCGCGGGTATTTCGGGGACCGTGACCGGTTTCATGAACAGAGATTTGGCCATTCGCTGATGTGGGTGGCTGGCGACGGCCGTGGGCTAAACACACACACACACACACACACACACACACACACACACACGTGTATATTAATGGGAGTTGGTTTGACAACAGAGAGTAACAGGTGTGTTTGAGACGGAGAAGGCGTCATAAAGTGTTTTAGAAAATATTGCATTGTGTTATAGGGCCGTGTTGAAGGTGTGTGTGTGGGCAGTCATAGGCCGGTGGCGTGAACACTAATCACACAAATGGGGAGGATCACATGCTACACATCTGCACTCGTGTGTACACACACACACACACACACACACACACACACACACACACAGTGTTTGAGCATCACTACCTCGTACTACGGAGCCAGATCAGGTGGCGACGCAAGTCACGCTCCGTTTCCTAAAATAAACTCCAGAAAGTCTTCATCTCAGTCATATTTTCTTCCCACAAATTTCCTGATTTTACACGAGGCACAGGTTTGTGATCATCTGCGTTTCATTCTCACTTGTGCCCGCCGGGCCCCGAGGCCCCGAGTCCGAGGCCCCTTGACGGCACGGCCAGTTTGTAGGGGGCCGAAATTGCCCTTTAACCTCAGCTGGCGAGGAGGTTTTCTCCTCTGCCGGGGAAAACACGTAAACATGCTGAATTTCATTATAGCTGAATTTACAGCAAAGCACATCCTTCAATCTAAATATATAAATAAAAAACTAAGAAAAAATAAACCGAAAAGGAAGAAAAAAAAAACCTTTATAAGTAAAGAGCAGAAACAAGTAGCAGGTACTAGAACTAATTACAGGCTTTGATTTCTTGCGCTTCATAGGCAACAATAGGGAAAAAAGCTGTATGAACACTTTTCAGTTTTTTGTCTTTAAAAGAACAATATGCTGCACTGTGTCTTTTTGTTCTACACTTCCAGTTCACAAGCCCTATTAAGAATTAGTTCGCTCACTCCGGTGTGGGAGAACCAGACCTCTGACCTCTGACCCTCAAACCCAATCCGACACCTCTGGGATCAGCAGGGTCCACAGACTCCGACCCGGACCCAGCGTTGGCATCGGGGCTCAGGCCGAATGGGATCAGATCCCCCGTAGTCAAAGGTTCGACCTCTGGGGGAGCCAGCGCCGAAGTAAACAAGTGAAAAAAAATGAAGAAAAAGAAAAGGAAAGAGGGAAAACCCTGCCGTGCTCAGCGTTTGGTCCACGACAGCGCATCTAAAAATCGAACGGCTTCTCCACGCCGGCGCAGCAACAGCGGTAACTGCCACCACCGCCACACTTCCCATGGGCACCTGTTAAGTGCTGCTGTTAAAAACCAAAAAAGCAAAACGAGGTGCCTGGTGGTCTCACAGCGCCATCCTCGCCGGCGCCATGGTAACAAAGCGATCCCGCCGGGCCGTGCGAGGTATCCGCGACTGCGGTGAAGAACTCGCTCGCTGAAACGAAGCCAGCGGAGCATCTCGGGCAGGCGGAAGTCGGCCACGTTCAGAGGATTCACTGATGAATAATCTGCTTTTATTAGTTAACGTTATTTAAAGATGCAACAGTTAGTGGATTCATTTTTTTTTGTCAATCACCAAAGAAAATTAATCGGCACCGGTTCGGACCGTTTTCAGTCTTTGTTCTTTTTTCTCTCCTCGCCCAAATTCTCTGATTCCAGTTTCTCAGTTGTGAATATTTTCTGTTTTACTTTTGATCTTTGTGATAATTCTATGAATATTTTGGGGTTTCACATCATACGTTGGGCAAAACAAGTCAGTTAAAGCTGCCAACTCGGGCAATTTTTTCATAGATTTCTGATATTTTACAGGTAAAAAAAAACAAACGAATAGGTTCAATGAGAAAATAATATATAAGAAATGCAAGAATATATGCTGCTATATATTAAATAACTGGATTTTTACTTTAAAATCAATGCAGTTAAGTAAAAATTACAATATTTGTAGCATAAAATGAAAATACTAAAGTACAAGTATCCCAAAAAAATTGTACCCAAGTGCAGTACTCGAGCAAATGTACTCAGTCCCTCTCCAATCTGCAGTTAATGTTTAACTTGTGTTACATAAGACATATTTTGAGAATTCACCCCCTGCCGGCTGAATAGATCAGGGATTTCATTGGCGATTCAGTCAAGGAAACTTTCTTTTAATTACTATGCAGAAATTCTCCCAGCTCTATCAAAAGGAAGCGAGCGGTTAAGGTTGTAATCCCTCCCCATGGAACGAGCTTCCCGCCATCAGCGGGGAACCACATCGCCTTAGTATCCCCCCCCCCCAATTCATCAGAGCTTCATTTTTATCCTTATTTTACTTCCCTGTTTTTTTGGAGCTCTTCTTGCCCATTTCCTTCGTTCCCAGGGAAAACTCCTCGGCCCCAGTGTCCTCACAGAGCTTCTCGGGCCTTTGGTCTCGGGCCTTTGGTCAGGAGGTCGGACGCATTAATGATTTTCTAAGGAGGCACCCCCCCACTGCCCGTCCCGCTGTCGGTCCGACCACCTCCTGTGATGGTGAGAAAAAGCGACTCGGGCTACGGTCCAACTCGACCGTTCGTAGCTTACCACTTTGGTTTTGCCTCCATTGTGCCTGTGTTGACGAGGTTTTTTTGTGTTTTATTGTTGGGTTTAGGTTTTGTCTTCGATGCTCTTTGTGACTGATCTGCATATTTTTTGATGAAAACTAAAAAAAAGTTGGACTGAAAAGCCGATATTTCTTTGCCAAAGTTTTCATCCAAATGATCTACTTACAAAGGTTCTTTCAAAGTGTTGATCGGCAAATTATCGGCTCTCCAGTCTGTTGCAGATTAACTTTGTCCTCCGTAAATAAAAAGTTTCCACCATGAGGTATCTTGGTTGCATCCATTTTATATACTTTGAAAATCATTCTGATTTGTAGCCTTCAAGCTACGACGGCAGATGGTTGTACATTGGTTTCGTTTCTAAAGACGAGGAAAAAGCAAAAATAAGAGTGATGAATAAATAATGAAGGACCCTTTTGTTCCGTCAAGTATTGCAGATGATTATAACGTCGTAAATCTCATCATGGCTGTTCCCATCAGGATGGCGGGGGGCCGGGGGGGGGGGGTACATTTTGCAGGCGCGAGTTTTCTGTATGACAGCAGCGATTAATCTGAACTCACTGGGAGAGTCATGGAGTTGCTTTGTGGAGGGGTGAGAGGTCAAACGTCCGTCAAGCGGCGCTGTTGGCGGCGCCCCCTGGGGGGGCAGACTTGCCAGCGGACCTCCCCCCACCCCGTCTCCACGGCGACCATCTGCAGCAGCGGGGAGCGGCTCCGGACACCCATCCAGGCCTCGCCGCGCAATATCCGTATAAATCACTCGCCATGGGGAAAAAAGCAATGGGGCAACATGTCATGCTACCATAAAGGATGAACCCCCCCCTCCACAAACATCACGTGTCGCTGCCCCCCCCCCCCCCGTCGTCGCTGTCCAGGCAGCACATGGAGAGATGATGTACAGAAATGTCGACTGTCTGCCCATCTCAGCAGGTCCTGCCTCTGCAGCTTAAGCCTGAGACAAACTCCAGGAGACAACATCTTATCCAGCTGTTTCTGTGTCTGTCTTCTAAAAAAAAGAAAACCAAAATAAAAAACAAGATCCAAACTGAAAGTAAAAAAAATCATTGTTGGCCCACTGGTTAAATGGCTATGATTTACAGGTTTAGGCACTTTAGATGTTTAGATTCCTCTCCTGTCGGGGAAGTGTCTGACCGGTCCCAGATCCGTTCTGCAGTAGGACAACGAGCCCGGACGTCCAGCCAGAGTCATAAAGAACCGTCCTCGGGGGGGACCAGGAGCCCCGCAGCAGATGGTCCGGCCCCAAAGGAGACCTGATATCTGCATCCTGGACTCTGTCTGGTCTAAGAGCACGCAAGGAGATCGAGGACACTGAGGCAGACTGGATCCACGGGGGGAACCGTGGACAGGTTCCCCGAGATGCTTCTAACAAGGCACCTGCCAAGAACCTTGAAAAACTGTGAATTCGATTTAGGGTTTTTTCTCCATTTCATGATCTTTGTATGAAGTTATTTGATAAATAAAAACCTATTCATGGCTTCATCTCCGAGAGCATCCTCACTCGACCCCTACCGCCTAAAACCTTCGCATGGCTCCGTCTATTTTACAGCAGCTGTCTGATTCCAGACGGTTACCTCCGGCGCGTGTCACGAACTCTGAGGAATCCATGGGAAAAACATTTTCCCGGCGCTGGAAGAAACGTTTAAACTGTCCCCAGCGGGGATCAGTCTGGCTCTGAGCATCCCTCAGAAAACGAGAGTCTGTGTTTTGGGAAAAACTAAGAGGCCCCGCTCGGCCCTGTGGAACGAGCCAATGTCATCCAGGGTCCGAGCGCCGGCGACGGGTCTCGCTCCGTGTTCCATTGGGCTCCGTGAGGGGATACGAGCCAACGAGTTCGGACTAGTCCTCCAGGGCTTCTCATAGACGAGCAGAAGGTACGCTCCCTTTCAAAAAAAAAAAAAAAAAAAAGGCTTTTCGTTTCCGGCTCAGCTACGGCGACTCGATTGGCGGTTGCTTTCAAGTTCCTCTGTCGGAAAGAGCAGGAATCTTTAACTGTGGGTGAGAAGCTCGTCTCGTCTTCAGGAAAGGAACCAAACATCCTCCTCTTCTGCTGAATCACATCCCCTCCTCATCCTCCTCCTCCTCCTCCTGGATCTTTTCTGATCTGCTCTAAAAGTCGGGCTGTCGGCTCCTCTTCATCCGACACCGGCTCCAGTTTCACGATTCCCGATGCACTGCTGCAGCTCCAACCTCCGGCCCCCAGGTTTTTATCGACAAGGTGATAATATTGACAGGGAGGGATGGATGACTAATGTCTGCTGCCTTCTCTTGTCGGCCTCCTCCTCCTCCTCCTCTCTAACACTGCTGCTCAGCAGAAAGGGACGTCACTGAACTCACGGCTTCCTTCGGCCGTCTTTCTGAGGCTCTTCTTTGTTTTTCTTCCTTGTTCTTTTCAAGGCGACTGCTGCATTGAAACAGTGGATATTCCAACGTAAAAAGAGAAAATACTGTCTGGGAAAAACAGCTGAATCTGGCTTTCGCTTTCCGCTGTTAAAATCCTAGTCTCACGGCTACATCGCATGTGCAGCGTTTGGGCCTCTGACAAACCTTCAAACTCACGGGTCTATGACTCAACCCGAGCGTCCCGGGGTCGTCTTTGGTCGTCTCGCTGGTACCGGAGGCGATGAGCAGCGGAGCAACAAAAGCCTGAGTCGAACGGGGCCGGATGGGGTCAGATGAGGTCGGGGGCCCTTCCAGCATGAAAACAGCCACCTGCGAACTCGGTCACCTCACCTCTACAATAAAGACAATGTCCAAAGCTGGATTGATGCCTCTGCCATGACATTGAAAAAGTACCTATGGCCAAACCTGCCATCATGAGCATTTATACTTCCAAGCTGGTTCCGCTGAGTTTCTCCAACGGCGACTGAGGCCGAGCAAATCTCGAGCGAGCCGTGGTGGACGGATGCTGAATGGCAGTTTTTGAGTTTTCCCTGAATTCGCTGCGCTGCGCAGAAATGAAAAGGCGATGTTAACCTATTTTTCTTCTTGAAATTGAATTCCCAGAACAACTACTACATCATAAACTCATATATATTTGTCAGTTTTTATCTTAATATGAACGAAAGCCGGAACATCCTGCCCAGAAATATCAGACATGCATCTCCTATGAATTCCTCTAAGAGACCTATTTAGACCTACCCTCTTAATCTGGCTTTTAAATACAGTTTATTTTATCCAGTTTGTCCCCTATTTTCCTGAATCTCACTTTAATAGATTTCTTTTTCCTCTTCTCAGTTTTATGTTTTTTTCATGTTTGCGCTTTGAGCTTTGAGGCATGCGTTCTGGTTATTATATTGTTATCTGTGCACAGAGCGACAGTATATGAGTTTAATCACATCCTTGGGTGCGGTAACGTCGATCCGGCGCAGACAGCCAGAGAGCACGGACGAACCACCTCATCCATAGCTGGTGTTCGTGTGGAGCAGTCACGTTCTTCCCTCCGGCCTGTCCACTCTCTTCACTTCTTGACCCCCGTCAGAGGTCACGGTTCCTCGGTTTATCACTGTTCGACTGTATCCCCGAGTCGCTGCCTGTCTCTTCCCTGTGCACTTCAACCTCCCCCTCTGGCAGCGCCTCTCTCCCCCATTTTCAGTCCGTTCTTTCCCTTTTAAACGTCTATAAAAAGCTCCTTGTTTCTTTCTTTTGCCTCCTTCACCTCCTCTCAGATCGGGTCAACTCTTTACTGCTCATCTTACAAGGCCGTGAATTTGTCTCTCTTTTTGGGCCAAAGTTATATTTATTCAACTCATGATAATTGAAGCGAAAAAACAAATAAAATGAGTTCACCTGTTCAGGTAGCACTTTATCTTAACTCTATTTACCATTTAAATTGCTGCAAGCTGTGAAGCCCCCCCAACCACTACAAATCCTCAAAGTATTGATAAGTGCTATAATAACAGCTTATTAATGGTTGAAGTAGATATACTTCTAATTTCTTTATATGAATATAAGTTATCAGTTGACAAAATCACATTAACAATTAACACGTCCTTTTGTTTACTTACAACACCATTAGTGTTTATTATAAGTGTTTGTATTGTCTGTAAAGCCTATAAAGTGGAGGGAGGATAAATTAGGTTTTTTATTACAGTATAGTAGAACCCAACCCCCCAATAAATGTCATAGGAATCTTGTTGGAATGGAACAAAAGAAAACAAAAGAAAACAAAAACGTTTCTGAGTTGCGAGGAACAGACTGACACTCACTGCCTGGATCAACACAGACCCGGGACCAGTCTAATCTCGACACCGCTGAACAACTGGAGCCCGGGACTCTGCATCTTGCTTTGAGAAATATGGACTGAAACCGGTCCCATGCAACGGTGTGGAATTAAAATTCTGAGAAATCCAATGCGCAGGAACTGGGTGGACCACGGTAGAAAATTTACACAGGTGGAGCGGCTCATTTTCTTCTACAAGAATGTCACAATGGCCTTTTTTGTACTTTGAGTACAGGTTTAATGCTGTTTGATTTTTTTAATATGTTCTGAGGAGTTTCACTGGGCTCCAGGTCGAAGGGTTTATTTAAACCATTAAAATCAGCCATGTGCAGACAGAAGCAAACTGGTTACCAATGCAAAATAAAGTTTTCGAAACGTTGAGTTGTGATTGGTTGATTATTTTAACATTTAAAAGAGCAGGAGAATAGCTTGTATGTATAATTTTTTACCTTCCAGGCAGCTGATGGTAAATCAAGCCTCCATTAATCTCAAGATTAAGCACCGATTGATTTGAAAATCCAAAAACTCGATCGGGTTTCAACAGTCTGCTCATAATTCTGAAATCATACAGAGTAAATCAAAAAATTTATTGACATACTAAAACAGTAGGGAAAAAAAATGGAATCGAATTTCCAAAATGCATCAGTGCCGTTTGAAAACCAGTAGTTTGATACGAGGCGCTGACGGATGGTTCGGCTCGATTCTGAGCAGGGGGCTCATTCAAGCGACAGTTCGGCGGCGACAGCAAACGAGCAGTGGATTTGCAGTGGAGATGGCAGATAACTGAAGGCAAATCTTCCGCGTCGAGGCTACGCCATAGTCGCTGTGAGGGGCCTAAACCGTCATTAGCATTTATACTTCTGTGTTGGTGTCGCCCTGCAATTACACTGCGGAACCGCTAGTTGGTGTTGAGTTTCTCCGCCACCATTTTCAACGGGTTTGGTCAGCACACTTCAAAACCACGGCAACCGGAACCGAGTGGATCCTGACAGAATTGGAGCTGTCTAACGGCAGTTTTAATTTTTCCCGAATTTACATCGGCTCAAACGATAGAAAAGGAGGCGACGTCCTGCCTTCTTCGCCGCCGGAAATGAGATCCTACCAAGCCGACCAATCACAGCTCTTACTGTCTGCCCTGCTGTCATGTCAGGCTTCGGTGTAGGTCTGATGCGGAAGCATGAATCGGCCCCGACACGTCTCTCATGTTGTTAAACGCTGACATCCGTGTCAACTGTGTCAAACAGCCTCAGGAACTTGATGTAACGAGTGGGTCAAGCTGACCAATCGAATTTTTCAATGGTTTCTCCTCTGGTGCCTCCACAGCCGCCGTTTTTGAGGAGGCGCGGGTCGGCTGCGGTGGTGGCGACGAGCCGCGCCGTGACGACTCAATACAGAACTACGAAATCTACCTTGGGCATAGAAGAAAGTCCACAGAAATCTATCAAATCACATCAGGACTTTACCTGGGTACGAGACACTGAAAACCAAAGGCATAAAGGCTCCCTTCCAACTGAGCGTTTCCCTCTGCAGCCTCGTTTAAGGAACATTTTCACTGGTATCTCTTCCATTAGGCTTCCTTTAACCCACAATGTCAAGCCCATTCCCGTGACGCCTCTCCTGCCTTTCCAGACCTTCCCCTCCACCACCACAAGGGGTCAAAACTAGACAGACACTGCTACCACCTCTCCATCTCTTATTCCCACCTACAAGCCTATATTTTACCTCAGAGAGACGTCAAACCACAAAACCTAACCCATCTCCCATCTATTAATCTCTGCCTCCCTGCTGTCGGTCTCCCTTTCTTTCTCTTTTCTAGCCCCCCCCCCCAACCTCCAACCCCAACCCCCCACTCCCTCTCCTCCTTCCTTCATCCACTCCGCCACGACTCTCTCTGTTAGGCTATCAGTCTCCGTTGGGCTTAGCGGCTCGTTCCTAATCAGCTTACTGCCAATGAGACTAAGCCTGAGCTGAAAAGGCGATTGAGGGAGGCCGTTTAGCCACTGGCTGACAACTGGCAATAGCTCGGGGGGTGGGGTGGGATGGGGGGTGTCAATAGAACTTAGCAGGGATGGGGAATAAAAAAAAATATATAAATAATCTAAAAATGAAACTAATATATCATCTTGGGTTTTAAGGGAGTAGAGACCGACTTGAGAGAGAAGATAAAGAGGGACAAAGGAGGAAATATCTCTGTGTATTTCAGCTTTCAAGGCCCCCCCCCCCCGGATTGTGGCTCCAGGGGGAGAGCCTTCAGCTGCTAAGCTACGCTGTGGCCCCCGTGAGGCCATGAACTACCACAATAGTATCAACTCTTTTAGTGTCAACATTTTCAGTTGCTGGCTGGGCTGTTTTTTTTCTCTCCTCTCTCTTTTTTCTATGGCTAAGCTGAGGATGAAAACTGGGATTTTTTCCAAATGGCCCAGTTTTTAAAGCTCCCCTCGAAATTCCAGCCCTGGCCGTCCCATTAGTTACAGTGTGAGGCGCGTCGGAGAACAAAGGTTTGGCCGTTGAGGACCGTTTGGATGGAAGAGGCCGCCAAGAGGAAGCTGCTGCCGTCGCCCGCCGCTGCGAGCGGGGGCCAGACAGCCGGCGTCAAAACGATGCTCCCGTTTCTCGGCATTTCGCGTGGGACTGGGTTCATCTGAGGGGGGTTGTGCTTGGGGGGGTGCTGCTGTCTGGAGGGATTAAATATTTGAACACCTCCCTGGATGACGGTCGAAGCTAAGGGCCGAAGTGTAGATATACGTGAAATGTTCTTCATTCAACATGTCCTGTATTCCCATCTTTTTTAGCTCTGTTTTTGGTCTCCACCGCCTCCAGAGATAAATATCTAGCTGTCCAGCTGCCAAAATGCGCCACCATGTTGGTCTCTTTACTGCGTCTGTCTGTTGCCTGAGCAGGTAGTGTCCAGTTCCTCTGGGTTTATTTATTTGTTTTTGTTTTTTCGCAGAAAACAACATCTGGAAATCAGACTTGTGAGATCCTGGAGTCTAAAAAACGAAACGGTCAGGCCACGGGTTGTTAAACACCAAGACGGTGAGCCAAGTGTTCCATGGAGGCCGAGAGGGGACCACAGATTCGGGTGATAATCGTCCAGCGGCGCGGCACTACGGGAAACGCAGACGTCCGATTCACTGTTAAGACGGAGAACGCACCACAGTTGTCCTCATTCTCGGAGCTCTCTTGGAAAAGCTGCAGGATCCCGAGCTCCGTAAACAAACCTGACCCGGAAAGACGCTCCTTCACTTAAAAAAAAAAAGAAAGAAAGAAAACTACGCAGGCAGCTTTTAGGAAATAATTGTTGCACCATTAATTCCTGAGAAGCTCACGTTTTTGCAGAGCCGAGTTTTTTTTTTTTTTTTTTTTTTTTTTAATCCTGTTGGCAATATGTGCAAACCCACATCCAGCAGCAGATGAGTGTGTGTGTGTGTGTGTGTGGGCGGGGCCCGGTGGAACCCATGGCCCCCTCCGATCGTTTGTTTGCCTGTCTGCTAACCCACCCAGCATCCAACGGCTCATTGGTCACAGTTTGCAAGAGGGGGGGGTTACTGGAGGATCAGAGGCTTACAGGGAGGGGCTGCAAACCACAGACAAATTACAAACCCTCCCCTCACACAGCTGGTCGCATTACAAGGAAAAACATCCTCTTCAATCCTGGTGCCAGGCAGGAAAATATGATCCAAACTGTGGAGCCGGATCTCCTGTCTTCCTCTTCACGGTGGCTGGAGATTCAACCGGAGCCGTTCGAGCTCCGTCGCAGTTTCTTCTTTCTTTTTCTTTCTTTTCCTGTTTCTGTAAAGTTTCTTAAACGGGCAGGTGACTTGTTGACCCCGTCATGGCACCTGCTCCAACGGGCTGAAAAAAAAGAAATGGGAAGCGAAGCGTTTCCTTTTTCCAGCCCCCACCTCACCCCTCCCGTCTTCTGGCATGGCCTCAGAGAAGTGGTGACAGTGGCAACATCTGGCCTGAAAACTGCTGAGTCCTCCAGTTTCTCTCCAGCGTCGGCTTAGTCTGTGGGTCCGTTTTACATTTTTGGAAAACCAACACAGACCGAAATGTTTGCCCTGGCCCCCCCCCGCCTTTGACGGGGTGGGGGTGGGGGGCAGTCAATGATTCTCTCTCTTTTTTCTCTTCTTTCTCCAAAAGCAAAACAAAAAACAAGCCCTGGAATCAGACGAGTTCTCTAAAAAGCGAAGAAGGGGCAAAAAAAACAAACCCTTTTGAATGGGAAGAGAACAGATGAAGGGGCAGAGAAGCGCAGCGAGTGACCGAGAGGAGGAAAAAATATCGCTGGAGGGCAATTATCTGAGCTATTTCTGGAAGACTGCTTTTCCATCCTCCAGTAGGGACGGAGGGAACAGGGAGGGTCTGTTTGGCAGCTGGCTGGAGGAGGTTGGAGAGACAGAAGGAGAAGGGGGGTAGAAAAAGAAAGGAGAAGTGAGCGAGTGCACGGGATGTCTGAGCATAAGAAACTCTGCAGTACAGTGAGTGCAGCAGGGCCCTGCCGCCCCTGGGGGGCCGAGTTCGAAGAACTACACAGCGAGGGGGGGGCATGATAACAGAGGGTGAGAAGAGAGAGAGAAAAAAAACAAAGGACGAGGCCTGACGCTGTAGAGACACCAAGTCTGGGGGTTCGGTTTCTGAGCAAAAAGCTCCGACCGACGCGAGGAGACGATGCAGGGACGACGGGGACCAGGACGGAGTCGTCCTCAGTTCAACCAGGAAATAATAATAATAATAAAAAACTAGACAATGACGAAATAAAAAAAAAGGATGAAATAAAGAGCACAAACTCAGGCATCAGCAGTTTACTGTGGGATCCACTAAAGTTCGGGTAATAAATCTGAAAGGTCACGAGCTGAACTCGACAGAGGGAAGCGTAAACTCTGCCACAAAAAAGGAGCGTTTAAGCCTCTTTCACCGTTTTGGTTTGTGGGCAACGATGTAAGGACAATTTATGCTGCTACGCCGAACCTTCGTCATAGCCTGATACTACTGATTGGCCGGTGTAGTACGTCGCTGAGCGATGCCGCATTTCGCCAGGTTCAAACCCTGCACGGATCTGAACAGGGACCTTGGCCGTATAACAGCTGGAATAAGTTGTGTTCAACAGTCTGTGAACTGTGAAAATACCGAGAAAAATGGCTAAAAGAGGACGATGACTTTACTGTTCTATCCACGACAACGTCTGATATATTGTATTTTATAAATATATTTTTGCTGTCAGGAAACCAAACCAAAAGTTTATACTAATTCCAACGCTTTTAAATCAAAGAAATTGGCCCCAAGTCCTCAAAAGGGATGTCGGAGAAGTTCCACGCAACCATGGAGAAGGAGCCAGTCGGCCTCCAAGCAAGACTTTATCCAGATGCCTTTTAATTACTCCCTCAACTACATCCACCCAGTGAGTCCGGTCCAGTGACCGCCAACATTCACCGATGAAAAAAAAAACAACCTCCGATTCCCCAAAGGAAGACGAGAAGCAGCGGCAGCAGATTAAACCCAAAGCATGACAGAACAACAGTTTATTAAAAAAAATATTTAGAAAAAACAACAGAGGAATCATCTCTGACCTTTAAAAACAATAAAAAGTCAAGTTGATGCTGCTTTTGGTTTACTCAGAGCCCCAATCATCGCACCAATCGCTGCCCATTTTCACATCCTAATGATGAAAACCCGTCTGAGTGAAGGGAAGCAAATTAACGCCACGATTCGTAAAAAGCTCGATCACTTGCAGCGGAGAGATCAAGAGAAAAGATGAAACGGACAAAACAGGGTTGGGGGAAAGAAAAAAAAAGAGAGTGAGAGAGAGAGAAAGGCGACAGAGAGAGCACAAGAAAGACAAAGAAGTCGTTAGCGAGTTGCAGGAGCCCAGAGCGAGAGCCAGACCCGGATGGGTGCAGGGTGATTCAACAGGCCTGCAGCTGCCGCTGGAGGCTTTTAACCATGAGACAGAGAGAGAGGGAGGGAGAGAGAGGATTAGAAAAGTGGGCGAGTGAAGAGAGGATGGGTGGAGGAGAGGGAGGGAGGTGGAGAGGAAAAAAAAAACGGGTAAAAAGTGGGATGAAGTAGGGGAGAAACCTTGGAGGATGGAGTCTGGTTGTCTGAGATAGACCTGGAGTCCTGGAGTCCTGGAGACCTTGAGACCTGGAGTCCGCGAGACTTCCACCAGTAAGGATTTTTGTTTTTTCAGTATTACGCTGGATTTATGCTTCTGCGTCGAGCTCACGCCGTCGTGACCATTTAGACTTCTGCACCGGTGCCACACTGCAGTTACACCAACAAACAACTAGTTTATCGGCGTCCCTTCGAAAACGACGGCAACCGAAACCGAGTCGGAGCCGACGGATGTTGAACAGCAGTTTTAGTTTTTCACGAATTTACTGCAACATAGAAACGAAAGAAGGCATCGGAGGAGGCCGTCTGTAGGACGACGGTGAAGGAGGAGGAGCCGGGAACGCGGCGCTATGAGCTGACCAATCGTGTAGGTTTTGACGCGGAGGCAAAAATTGCCCCAAAGACTGCGATTGTTGTGACAACTTGACAGGCAACTTCTGATCTCCCAGAACATGAGTTCTTCCTGTACCGAAGCAGAAACTGACTGACTCGGCAATTCATGCTGCACTTTTGCAAAAAAAAAGGCAGAAGCACAACAAAAAAAAAATGCTGCACTTGGAGGAGATGGGTGAACACAGAAACATGGGCAACGAGGAGTAAAACTCTGCAGAAACCCAGTGAAATGCATTGTTACCAAATGATTAACACTGATGCAGGGGATGCTAATTTACCACCATCCGAGCCTCTTCTCTTCCCCTACACGTCGTTGACGAAAAAAGTCAAGCACGGTTGAGAGACGAGCGCCGACTCGATTGGAGGACGGCCACCGTCTCCCGGCAACGCATCGTGCAAGTCTTCATCTTCCGACTGTCAGCACCACAAGGACCAGAGAGTCCGGGGCTCTAGAAAGGAAGTCCACGGAAATCCCTGCAGCACTTGCTGGTTCAAGGGTAACACACCCTGACCCCGTCGCATACTCACTGGGAGGAAATAGCAAAGTCTGCAAGGCTGGAATGGCGATGCTGTGCATGCAGATGCTGTAGGTCGAGCACTCTCGGATAATATTGGCCCATACTATATTAAGATTTATGCTGCACGTTTTACTCGAATTTCATCTTTATTATGGCCACTAAACACTGAATCCATGTCAAAACTAATAGCGGACCGAGCGCAGACGTGTGCTGATCAGGCCGTGGTTTAATCACGCCGACCTCTCTCCTGCGATAAAGTGGTTATGAGCAAGTAATGAGCACGAGCGTGGCCTCGAGTGACGGCGGTCGGTTTTCCCTGAGAGGCGCTGCAGAAGAGGGGAAAATAACGGAGCGGTGGCGGAGCGAGGGAAGGGGAACGACGGGGGTGGGGCTCTGGGCTGCTCCGGAGCGCACAGATCAACAGGAGCAGGCCCTCGGGCAGAGCGCTGGGAACAACCAGGAGCCCCGGAGGAGGGGGAACCGGGAAAGGGGGGGGCAGCACAATGCCTCAGTGTAGCCCTCTTGCCGAGGCCTCGAAACAAGGCACAATGGCTGCACTGTCAGCAGGCCTTCTCCTGCACTTTCATGGGTCTCCTCGACACCAGCCCCCCCCACCAATAACCAGCACAACAACCTTTTCAGGGGCCGGAGCAACGGTCTGCTCCTGCCCCGGCAGCCTGAAAGGCACCATTCTGTGCTCAACAGCCGCTGGTTGAGATGGTTTTTGTCTTTTTTCCCCAGATTTTTCCCATTCCGACGCTACCACCGACATGCCGGCAGAGAGCGGGACGTTATCGCCGTGTCGGTGCTCACTAGGCCCCGGAGGCGTTCTCTCGTTCCTAAGGGCTTGTGGGTAGAGCTGCTGAAAACTGAAGGAAAAAAAAAAAAAAAAAACAAAAAAACAACAAGGGTTGAAAACACTTTTGTGCATTCAACGTGGCAAAGTGCAGAGTTCAGCGATTTCTGGGGAAAAAATGGATGGATGGATGGATGGAGCGAGCTTCCATTCAGAAAAGGAAAAGGTAAGAAAAAAAATGAAAGAACGCGGTGGAAATGAATGATTCAGAGACGGAGGTTGCCATCAATGATTCATTGACAAGACGGGGGATGCGTTTTAAAAATTCAAATGGGTCGAACACTTCAGGAGAGAGCATCCATTCTTAAAAAAAAACAAAAAACAAAAAAAAACCCCACAAGACGGGGCCTGTGCCAGCGAAGCCCCCTCCTCAAAGAGATCAGAGCCAAAACATGAAACCGGAGACGCTCCTCCATTCACGGAGCATGTCGGCTTTAACGAGGAAGGAGATTTGCCATTCTGGCAGCGGCCATTAGCCAACTGGAGCAGCTCAAATCCACCCCCCCCCCCAAAGCTCTGTGGTTGTCCACTGTTGTTGTCAAAACTGTCTGTTTACCCGACTCTCAGACACTAAAATATTCATCTGCTTTCAACAGAGAATTTCAACATCGATTAAGGAATCGTTGAGTCTATGAAATGTCAAAAAACAACAACAGTGGGAAATCCCCATTCCCAAGGTCTGAGGTGAGTCTAAAGTGACAACAAAGACTTCAGATTTATAAAGATAGAAAACTGGAGGAAAGAACCGGAACTGGAGGTTTAAATACTGACTAACTGATCAGTCAACACATTATTTGTCTGCACCGTGTCAGCTCCTATTTATCTGACCGTTTTCTAACAGGAAAAAAACTATCAGAAATATAGTTAAAAGGGAGAGTTATAGAGACTTAGGAAGTTCTATATAAAGTTAGAGAGTCCGGTTGGTGCACCAGTAATTAATTCATTTTTATTCATTAATAGCGGAACTCCAGGAGCCTGGTAGACATGAGATGTGAAATTAGTCTGAGCGCAATTCAACATTTATGCAGAGAATCAATGTACCAGTGATTAATTTTATATAAGTGGATTTAAAACTCAGGTCTAAAAGCCATTTTCCAAAATGTGCTCATTCGCTTTCCCGGCCACAGTTAGATTTGAGGTTGATCTGGTTCACGTGTCTGTGAGGTAAATACGATGCAAGCGCCAAGCCCCGTGTCGGGAAGTAACCGAGTACGTTTACTCAAGGACCGTACGATAACCTCGGAACGATGCTTAAGTTTTTCCGCTCTACTGAAATAGGTGGAAATTAGGTGCATCGTCCGGCGTGTCCGGGGGGACACGGGAGGGACACCGGGGCGCCGGCGAAGCATGTCCGTCCCGTCACCCAAGCTCCGGCGTCGCCTTCGGCCCTCGAGGTCCACGAGCGAGGAGGAGGCGGGCACTCTGCCCAGGTGCCCTTGGGCAGGACGCTGTCGATGACCGTCATCGCCCCAACCCCAACAACCCCCCCCCCACCCCCCACCGAGGGGCGCAAGCGAAAAGGCAATTTCCTCCCATGACGATCAATAAGGCATCGCGTTACTGCTTCCTAAATAGGAAGTGCTCTAATGTGTCATAATTTGTGTCATCAATCATTCTGCCGGAGAAGGTGCATTTTCCCCCGAGGAACCGGTCTAACCATCTTCTTCGTCCGGATTGGGTGTGTGTGTGTGTGCGTGGGCTCGAGCTTTTAATGGTTCTTTTCTATTACTGGGTTTCTCTTTTTTCTGTTTGTTATTCAGGTTTCTTTGATTTTCCATGGTTCATTTTTGTTTGCTTTTTTTCTGTCTGTTTTTTCAGGTTCTCTCTTTATTCAATTCTTTATTTCAGTTTTTTTTCCTGTTTTTCTGGATCTGTTTTCTTTGTATGTGTTTGTTTCTCCTGTTTCTTCTTTTTTATTGAGTGTGTTTGTGTTTTTTTCGGTTTTTCCGGCCTCCTCCATCTCTGTTTAACATTTTTTTATTCTGCTTAAGTTTCTCAGTCTTTCAGCTTTATCTGTTTTTCAATGTTTATTTTTTCATTTGGGTTTTTTTCAATTCTGTTATTTTCCCAATTTTTCCCCCTTAGGTCATTTGTGTTATTTAGTTTTATTTGTGTGTCTGTGTTTGCTCTTCACCATGTCCCTCCCCTTTTATAACTTTGTTTTTGTGATTCCGTTTCGCAACAGTTCAATTTTTCTGTTTTTCCTTTTTTTCCTGTTTCTTTTTACAATTCTCTGTAAAAAAAATAAAAACCAACACAAAAAAAGCATGAACTTGCAGGGGATAGTTGGCAGGTTATTGGATAAATAATAACACATGACACAGAAACACACAATTATAAAATAAACTGGCTTGATGCACGAACACAACGTCACCCACAGATGGCAGAGACCAGGATGCCAGGAGAGGCGCTGGTCTGGTGGCCGGGAGGCGTTTTGGGGGGTTCAGCGTCGCATTCAAGGACACCTCGACATGTCGACAGATGGAATCAGAGACCGAACCTCCAACCCTGCAATTAACGGGCGGCATGTTCCGAGGCCCCACCGCCAAAATACGGCCTAAATTGTCATTAGCACAATTTCGTTTGATAACAGCTTCGTTAGAGAAGAAGCAGCAGCTTGGCGGTGGCGGTGGCAGTGGGGGGGGGGGTTGGAAGTGAATTTCTGTCTTCACTTCCTCCTCCACATTTGTTTCCATGACCTGTTTTCTCACTCTCACAGGCTTTGGCCTGAAAATTTAAAGCCCTGTCATGTGTTTGTTCTCTTGTTTTTATCAGCGTTTACAACCCCGTCACTTTGCAGAGCGCCTCGTGACGAACCCCATTTTTGTTAGAGAACGCTTCATAAATGCCTTTTATTGGACTTGAAAAGCAGCTGGCGCTGAAAACGCTCCCGACTGCAATAAACAGCCGACTTATCAAACTCCTCCGTGGGTCTGAATCCAAACACGCTGCATTTATCGCAGAGCTCAGGATGGGGTTTTACGAAAAGGCCTCGCAAACTGCAACCAGATGACTGGAGCCCGGGTAACCACAGGACGAGGGAGGGGAGGGATGGGGGGGGTGCATCCCCTTAATCACGAAACAGCTGCCCCTATAGGACTCCTATAAAACGCCAAGATCGTACCTAAAACCAACATTAACTCAAAGAGGTTAAAAAAACAGGGCCACAGGAAACCAATTTCCCTCGACACCAAAAAAACTGGAGGAAAAAAAGAAGCCCCCCCCAGCTTTTCTCTGCATAAAACCCATTAGGTCGGTGTGAAAGGGCTCGGCCGCGGACCGGCCCTGCAAACGCCTTTCAGGAAAGGAAGGGGGAGAGCGGCAGCCAGAGACGAATCCTGGCAGCCAAGGTGCATCATCATGGAAAAAAAGGAGGAGAAAACAAAATCCCACAGGAGTCTGTCCCCCCGTCGCCGGTGATCATTCTGGGCCACCTGGAGAAGTGCCGCCTCATCATTATGGAGCGAAGGGGGGGGGTCCGACCCCGATGGCGGCGGAACAACGGCTGGTGTCGCGTCGGACCCGAGCAAACACCGCTCCGTCCAACTCGCCTTCATTCAATCCAGTATCTGTTGTTTACCCTGAAGGGATCGGTGGCGGTGGGTGGGTGGGTGATGGGGGGGGGGCAGCTGACTAGCCCCAAACATAATTGAATATGGATGTGTGTACTCACGGTGTTGTTCATCAGGGGTATCGCTCACGGCCGACATGACAGGTAACGGCGTTAACAAGAGGAAGGTGAAAACCAATCACTGATCGAATTCCGAAGTACTTCAGATGATAGGCAGGAAAAACGTTGGAGCAGTGGCTGAAATATTCATTAAAAAATAATATACTAAGCACTTTATTAATTCGCCATCCGGGCAGTATTTTTGACTGGTAGAACAGCTGGTATCTTTAAGAGGCCAGTCCCTCATGATCTATGTATAAAAGCTGTTTAATGTGCTCACAATATGAGACTCATTTCTAGTGTCATCAGATTTAATGGTAAAAAGGGTAATGTACAGACAACTGGCTGCAGGGAGACGATTAATTTAAAGCCTATCATGTGTCTCCGGAGGGACAAATGTAAAGTCTGACAAATGCTCTCAACCGATGGGACTTTCGTCAGCGTTGGTTGGATCCGAGTTTGAAAAAAAGGAAAAAAGAAGAAAATTAAATAGAAAAAACCTTGGAGCAAATGTCTCAGAACTGGGAGGCTCAAGGGTCCGGGATACATTAGCCGCTACTAGCATAACACATCCAAGACCCGCCGACGGTTTGACAGCGGCGCCGACGGTTTGACAGCGGCGCCGACGGTTTGACAGTGGCGCCGGCGAAAGCAGAAGTCTGACATCCCACGGTTCCGCTTGCGTCGCTTTCGAACCTTCACCTCTGACCGAAGAAGAGGAAGCCACTGGGGTCACTTGGTTAATTAACAGACGACCCAACGAACGACACGTTTTCTTATCCCTCATCTTGCCCGTTTGATCTCAGTGTTGTGTTTTGTTTTGTTCTCTATAGATTTCAGTGTGAGGATTCGGCTCCTCTGCATGTAAAACCTAATATCATGCTTTGAAATGACGCATCAACACCCTTAAAATGTCGGTCTGGAAATGGCGGACTTTCTTAGCAGCAACCTCCGCACTCGATTACTAAATGCCCACGGAAAAATGCCTTTCACATTATTTATTTGGGGTAGCAAGGTGGAACGGTGCTAAAACCAGGACCGTTTTTGCCCGACAGTCTATTTTATTCTGGGTTGAAGGAAATGTTGAGTTGACTGAGCCATGAATGTTGTATTTTTTTGTATGATTCCTGGGATAACAAAAGGTCCTAGTTGGGTTTTGGTTTGTGAGTGAGGGGCAGTGGGGTCTCCATTAGGATATTGTTTTTTTTTTTTAAATTGTGTTTCTGTATAAAATCGATAAAAGTTGGTTTCAAAGAAAAAAAGAAAACCTTGTATCATAGTTACAGGATAAACTGATATTCCGGTGTGGATACAGCTACAAACAGCGGTGGGTTTATTCTAGAAGGACCCGGGAACCGAACCCCGACCGAACCCGATACCGACCGAAATAGAAAACATGCGTCTGCACCGACCTTTTCCCCAGCGTGCTGAGCGGGGTGCTGAGGCTCAGTCCAGCTCGCGGCGGTTTGCGGGCGGTCCGGGTCAGCGTGGCGGCCGGCGGCTCCGCCTTCGGGGACTCTGGCTTTCGGGACGGGCTGGCGCCAGGCTTGACGTTGAGGTCCCTCAGGACGTCGTAGTTGATCTTGGAGGAGATCCTCTTCTGCTCCAGCATCTTCTCGATGGCCTCGTCGGCGGTGCTGGCCCGGATCGGGGGGCGCCTCTTCGCGGGGCCCCTGGGCTGGTAGGAAAACAAACATGGTTTGCGCAGTTCATTGTTTATTCACTTCTCATTAGTCGCGACCTTGCCAGTAATGACACTTCGCGGGGGGGGTGTCCATATTTCTTTGATTTAAAAAAAAAAAAAAAACACACCCAACTAAACACCATCCTGTGACCTTGCGAACCATTTCCATTGGAAACAGGTTGTGGTGAGGACGTCATACTCTTGTACTCAAGCCATCTCTACCAAATTTACTCCAGATCCACTCAGCAGATGGTCAAATGTTATCTGGAAATAATTCTGTCTTCCTGTTAAGACTATTGCTTCTCCCAGAATGGAGGGATTCCAGCCTCTAAAAAAAATAAATAAAGAAAAAATTCAGTGTAAATGCAGACCACCGAGGGGAACATTTCTGCGTCCAATTCACAGCAGAGCACATTTCTGTGCTCAACAATTCATCTCAATGATGACACCAGGCTGGATTCACCCGGCTTCAGCGGAGTTTCGCCCTAAAGTCTCATAAAAGCAGCTCATTGGGTTCCTCTTTAATTCCCACCAGCGCCTTCAAGGGCTCGATCCCAGGTCCTCCGCGGACCGTCGGGAGGCTCACTGCATCTCACCGGACCCCCGCCAGAGGTTGGAGTTCGAAAAGCAGCGTTCAGATGTCGGGGCGGGCAAAACGCTGGAGCCGAGCCAGAGCCGGGAATGGGAAGTGCAAGGGGACCGGTTCGGCCCTGTGAGTCCAGTTGGTCTGATTATCTGTTGTTTAGCGGCGTCCGTCTGTCCACTACTCTGTCTGTCCACCTGTTCCCTGTCTGTCTGTCCGTCCGGTGTGAATTAGCTGATCAACTGATATGATTCAATTAACTTTTTTCAGTTGTTTATCGAACCAAAATGGTTCCAGCTTCTCAAACGTGAGGGATTTATTGCTTTTCTCAGTTTTATATCATTATACACTGAATATCTATGTTATTGTTATTATTATATCATTGTTCTTCTTAAAACAAGCAATGTCAAAACTTTATTTTTTTGAAAACAGATTCAGATTAGAGATTACATGAACTTTTCAGGATTTTTGACATTTAACGTTTGAGTTTTTACTAGAAAACAATGATTATGTCTCAGGATCTACATAGTGTCAACGCAAGTTTCAAACTAAATACTTGATACCGTGCAGTTTTTCTTTGCTCTTTAGACCCTTCTGCTGTTTCATGGGATCACAATATATATTTGGGATGATCAATGGGAGACGACCTACTTTAAGCTGCTTTTTTTCTTCTTTTGACAGTTACTGAGACAAAACAATCGGAGACGGTTTGAGGCAAAAACCCTTCTTCTGTAGAACTATTCCAAACTCAGACAAATGCTAGTTGTGAAGAGACGTCAGAGGTCGACAGTTTAATGGCTCACAAGTCCAACGTGTTGGGGGAAACGCTGAATAATAGCAGATTACGTCTTTTTTAGCTGAGATATGACTATGAGAAGTAATGGTTTTATGAGGCCTTGGGAAGGTTTCCAGATTTTGTATCCTCAGGTCGGGACGGTTGGTGGTCGGACGACGTAAAATACTCGAAAAATGATCAGGTTCATGTGACATTAGATCTAAATGGTTATTTTCTGCTGACGAATTCTTTTAGGGCCTATTCATCTCTGGCTGTCTGTCGAAAGTCAAAGTCTGTGAGGCTCACTGCCGTTTACCTTCTTCTCTTTGTAGATCCCAAGCTCTTTCTCCTTCGCGATCTTCGCCTCCTTTTCTGAGGAGAGACACAAGAGCCAGTGTGAATATTCAAACTAATAGATGAGAATTTCATTTTAACTCTGTGAGAAACCACGGCCGGATATGAGCCAAATTCTGGTAGGTTCAGCTGGAGCTTTGGCTCCGTTTGGCTGATTAAAATGCTGAAAGGCAAATTCTGGGGCAAAACCGGCCGCTGCACACACGCAAAAGTTAATTTGCTGCCTTGAAATACGGGAAGCATGGAAACCATGTTGCACCCGAACGCACCTTTCTGCTCCTTGAGGTAGTCTGAGTTTTCTGCCATCCAGAGCGCCGTCTTGATTTTGACTTCCCTGTCATCCAGCAGATACTGAGGAGAGGCAGAGGGAACGGTGGCGTTCCAGGAGAAGAAAGGAATAGACAGTTATTAGGCCAAAAAACTATTGGTAGTTTCGCATCCGGTGTAAAATGATCTCTTGCTCGACGTTGTCTCACTCGGTCTCACTCAATATTGTAAAGACCTGAACAACGTAACTCAATCGAATACAACAGGACACTGCAACAAAGCCTAACGACTGGCTCATGTTCTGGTGTCGATGAGACGATGCTGAGGTCCAGTAAACACTGAACTAATGGCGACTTGTCAAAAACACTTGAAGGCCAATTCATACGCCGCCGCCAGTGTCCAATGTTGTCATGAGCATTTCTAATTCTGCGCTGGTGTCACTCTGCGATTACTCAACACGGTGGCGCCGCCACCAAACCGCTAGTTGGCTGCGGCATTTCAATCAGACGAGCATTCAGGAACTCGTACGTTCTGGGAGGTCGCTTTGTGTTTAAAGGACTGAACGGAGCTCGCTAGGCAGCGGGTACGTACCAGCTCTATCTCGCTGTCGTCTATCCCGCTCAGGTCCAGCTCCCCACTGTCGGCGGCACCGTCCGTCACTGAGACAAATAAAAAAATAGATAAAAAAAAATAATCAGAACTGACAGTCAGAAAAGTCGCTGTAATGCACATTTTCATGCCAGCTGCTAGCCAAAAAAAGCATCTCCCACAATTTGCTGCATCTCGTCCTCCTTGTAGAGCATCTTCCATCGAAGGGGGGGGATCAGCAAATAAAATGCACTGTGACTCCTGATAAGACGTTAATAGGCTTAACTCGCATTTAAGCGGATCTACCTTAACACACTTTTCTTTTCAATTACGATATGCTTTCCAGATTGTCGCCCCACTTTATTTTATTTTCAAAATAGAGAATCTGAAAATGCATTTTGCGCTTTTCATGCAAAAAGGCTTGAAACCTTCAACCCCCCACCCTCTACCCAGGTCGTTCTGCGATGGAGCCGATTGCGACGGTGAAACAACAGACATTTTTAAATGCGTTTGAAATCCCGGGGCGTGAACAGGGACTCAAAGAAAATCTAACTGGCTTTGATAAAGGACACAAAAGAATTAAAAATAAATAAATAAATGGGGGGGGGGGTCATTCGCGGGCTTTGACAGAAATTCGTGAGCCTTCACTCTGACGATTCATCTACCTTGATTAGCCTCTTTTGGAACAAAGTGCGACTCCTCTCCAGCTGCTTTCACACATGAGATAGTCAATCAAAGCGAAGCAAAGACGCAGAGGACGGGTTCGTTTCCTTTTTAAAGCTGCTGCAGTTTTATGGGAGTCGTTCGGCTTCTGTCGGCTTTCCGCCTTCTGACAGGTTTCACAGGGGGGCCCCCTCCTTCCTCTGGGCTCCAACTCCCAGCGGGCCTGTCCACAGGAAGCCCCCCGCCCCCGCCCCCGATGGGGAAACGCAGAAGGAACGCACCCCTCCATCAGAAGGCGAAGGGTGCGTTTCCCTGCACAGTTGAGGTGGTTATGAGCGGGGGTTGGGGGCGGGGGGGGGGGGGGGTAATCTAGTCAGCCATTTGAGTTCAGTTAGCAGATTGCCGGGTTCCTTTAAAAAGAAGGCGCTCAAGAGGGAAGAGACAGGTCAGCTGCTATCTGTCGGGCCCAGCCCTCTAAGAACTTCCCCTCCGTGAAGTGCGAGGCCGAGATAAGACGGAGACAAGCCCTGGGAGAGATCGGCAGCTCCGGGAGGCAGCGAGGCGGCGAGACGGAGAGCTGATAACGCCGGCCCGACCCCAAAGAGCAGAGAAGGGGGTGGTGCAATTACCGAGTGATTATTCAGCCGCGGCTTTGATATATCTACACTAGCTAATTTGATCAAACCCATAAAATTGTTCTCGGTGAGCGTGCAGGAGAATCTGAGGACTTTGGGTTTGGAGTTTTGCATCGAAGGTGACGTTTGATTCGTTTTAATGACAAAACGGAGAATGGACGTGGGAGTGAACCTCATGTAACAGAGGTCCTGGTCTGTTACAGTATGTTACATGTAGGTCTGGGTGGTGTTTACCATTTTTATTTTAGTACCAGTGCTAGAAAACGAAACAAGTTTCGGTGCTAATATGCAGTTAAACACTCGAATAGAAAAAAAAACAAAAAACAAAACAGCTAAATCTGTTCTCATATATTCTCTATTCATTTAGCAAACAACAAAACTTCATCACCGCTTCATCACACTTAAATTTTAAACTGTTCATGTTACTTTTCTGTGTCACAACAATGCAGGACCCCCCCCCCCAATTGTAGAAATAGAGCAACAATAAATAAATGTGACAGGTGAAGGCTGGACTAAATAAGATGTCTCCTTATTAGCGGAAAACAAAACATCTGCAGCCATCTGGCCTCCGTCAGTGGAAACAGCTGAAGGCCACACTGAGCGAGGAGAAATGAATTAACATCGTCACGCTAGTAGGAAGAAAGTAGCCAAGCACATTTATAAAACTTCCAAATGCTGGAGGAAAACTGAGCCCCCCCCATGACCTTGTAAACAGCCAATAGCTAGTGTTCCTCCTCCTGTCCGGGACTGACAGAAGCCAGTGCTCAAAGATCTCAACTCAAAGATCCAAACCCCATCTGCATATCGATACTGAGAAAAAAACAGGATCCCACAAACATCTTCTCTGAACAAACCCTCTTGCTCTTCATCCGGGGGGTGGGGGAGGGGTGGGGGTGGGGGGGGGCTGATCTGCCTCGGCAGAGATGCTCATCCCGAGGGGACGAAGCACGCGAGAGGCGGTGGTTGAAGTTTTCATCCCAACTTAGATCATGAGCAGTGTTCACAGTTTTTCATCCAACTCCGGTAACAAACTGCTTTTGCCGAACTTTTCAGATTCACAGGAAGTGGCATGTCAACGTTTATGCGCTATTCAAGAGGGTCACTTCATCAAAATCACACAAAAAAGTTCGTTCTCACTGTGTCTGGTGAGGAAGATAAGTTTGGTTTTATTTATTCAGATTTTAAGAACTGTCACTGGGATCCATGCCCCCCCCCCATGTGCTGCTATCTTATTGAGGGCTACAGTTAAAAAATCCATGTGTAACTTTTAAAATCTGAAATTAACAGCTGAGTATTACTTCGTCCTGAGGTCAAAGTCCTGAGTTCATGCCAACTGGCAGCTGCTAATGTAAATAATTGGCTCCATTTTGACCAAGCTAAAGCGACGGCACCGATCGGAAATGAGCAGCAAGCTGATTGGATGTTCTGACTCGAGATCACTTTTTCCAGCTTCAAAAGTTACCAGATCTGTTTGAAATTTTTGCCAAATTGGGTTTAAGAGCAGTGAAGTCTGTGGATCATTTAAAGTAGCAGGGACAGTTTTTTGTTTTTTCTTTTTTGAAAATTTCATAAGAGGCTCGGATGGAGTTAGAAGTCAGAGAAATCTTAAAACTAGGGCAAAGGAAATTAAAACTTTCTGTACTGAGACATACCCCCAGAGCTACGTAATTTAGGCGAAGCAACCCAGGACTGCCCTTAAAATACTGGTCTCCTATGATACTTGTTTTTTTGAGTCATTTTTCCCAAGTGCCCGACGCCATCGTGAGCATTTATAATTCTGCTCTGTCGCCATTGTGCAATTACGCTGCCAAACCACTAGTTGGCAGCGGCGTTTAAATGCTGCTGTGTTGACTCTCCACCGCTGCTTTCCACGGGCTTGTTGGTGCACTTCGACGAAGGAGACGTAAGTACGGTGGCGGCGAAGGAGAAGCTGGAAATGCATCGCTGCAAGAGGTAGTTATGTTTTTTGTGTTTTTTTTCGAGGTGCGCGTCAGGCTTCAACGTAGGTTCGACATGGAAACATAAATGCACCTTACGATGACAAGTTTGTGACAAAAATAATCATCATCTCACAACACACCACTGCCCGCAACGTCCTGTGACTGCCCGGACGTTCTCATTTACACCCGTCGTAGCGGGTACGTTTTCGAGTGGCGTCATCTTCCTCTTCCCTCTCTCTTTGCCATGTCTCGAAAGCTCCTTCATCCGGCGTCACGGCGAGGAGGCTCGTATTTGCTCGCAGCGGCGACTTCAGCGGCGGTGTGAGTAGATGCCAAATTCAATTTTCTCCTGGCGGACGCCGCAGGCCTAGAGACGACTCGAGTGAGAAACAGAAAAAAAAAGAAAAAAAAGGTGGTGCAGCAGCTTTATGACCCCCCCCGCGAGAGGAATGTACCGCTGCCGTGCCCGCAAGCTGTAAACTATCACCTCTGTTGTCCTCACAGACAGGTAACCCGACGCCAGATTTACCCCCCACCCCCCCGTCCTCTTTCTGCCTTCAGAAATACCCCAAAAATACCCTTCCTCCTCCCCCACACATCACAGCGTCCCGGGTGGCGGCAGCTCTGTCTGATGTGGTCAGGAGAATAAGATGCTTCACTGCAGAGGCTCTCTAATACCAAAGAAGAAGAAAAGAAGGGGGGGGCACAAAGAAACTGAGAAAACGTGCCCTGCAGGAACAAACGCTAACAGGTGAAGGAGACGGCCTTTTGAAGCCGGTGAAGGGGGGGGTGTTAAAAGAACACACGAGGGAGGAGGGAGGGGGAGCTGGCGGGGGAGGGACTGAGCCAAACACAAAGTACAAGATACAGAGATATTAAAGGAAAACGGCGCTGTTGTCGGCGTCCACGAATCCCAGGGAAACACCGCTGTGTTGGCTTCTCTCTCGACACCTTGCGACTTCCTTGCTCCGCCTGCGGCTCTCGGCCCTGAGCCGACCGGATCCGACCCGAGATGTGAATCTTTAAAAAAAAAAAAAAAAGGCTCGGAAATACATGGCTTCATTATTTAAAAAGGCTAAGTCATTCCCTGAAACAGTCGGCCACCGCGGATTAATCCCCACTCGGTTATTCGGGGTGGTCAAAATGGGTTTACTGGAGTGAGGGAACACATTTCAGTCCAACAGCGTAGGTTTGGGGTTTTTTTTTCTTTTAAGCCTTTTATCAAATTAATATCCTTTAAAATCCCTTATGGAATCTAATAAGGTTCAGCTTTCAATATTTAAAAGTAACTAAAGTTATAAACTTTTAAAACTCAAGGATTTAATTTAGATCTTTAAATCACCTTTTGTTGGCAGTTTTATCGACCTGCTGATGACATGTTGCTACAACCTGAAAATAAAGGAGCACGAAATGTTAAGCAAGTATGTGTATCAGTCGAGGCTCAAAGGTCCACTTATTGGATTTCAGAGCTTTTAAGTACATCTCATGGTCATCTTCAGAAAAATAAATCTTGTTTTCAAAGGGTCCTGATTGGTCAAACTTATTCTGACATATTGCGTCAATCAGCTGAAAATATCAGAATGATGCATATGAAAGTTCGAGCGGGAGAACTTGACCCCTGAGACCCACGAGCAGAGACCAGGTGGTTTGACCAGTGAAAGCACGATCCGCCCATAGAGCGGTGTTGTGGACGTTCATCTTGACCCGAGATCAAGATACCCAACGACGGTCATTTCAGCTGGTGAAAGCAACGGTCGGCTCAAAACGAAGAGACCAGGTGGTGAACTTGAGTATTTTTACCAGATGGAAACCGGATCCAAAATGGAACCAGATATCAGAACCCAACCAATGGTTCCCCTACATCAACATGGCGAATAAGATAAGATTCACAGGCATTGCTCGTTGGTCAGAATTGTTCAGCGTTTGTTTGGGTCTTTTTTTTGGGGGGGGGGGGGGGGGCTGGGTCGAGGATGTGAACTTGGCCCGGAGATGGCTGAATCCCACCACAGGGCCATCGAGGACCGGTTCTGGCCTCGTCATGGGATTTGTTGACAATACGATAACATAGAATATCACCGGCCTCATCCTTCGAGACGGAGAGAGAGAAAAAAAATTATAAATGTGGAAGACAGCGAGCGTAAATGAGAGTCAGTAAAAAAACAAAAAAAACAAAACTGCGGCAGCAAAGGGGGGAAGAATAATGAGGGAGAAAAGTAGGCAGAGAGAGAGAGAGAAAAGAGGCCGGGCAGGAAAGATTAAGAGAGAAAGAATGAAGTAGGTATGAGACAGAGACAAAGACCGATGGAGAAAAGTAGCAGGAGGGAAGAGGTGGAGGAATGAGGCAGCAGCTGGGAGGAATAGACAAAGGAGGCCAAAAGAAAAGACAGAGAAAGTTGGAGATATAAATGGAGAAGACAGGTAGGAGATAGAGAGGAGTTAATACAGAGAAGGGAAGGAGAAAGGTTGAGAAAGGCAGTGGGGGGGGGGGGGGGGGCTTAGGAGGAGTTCACTGATCTCCTTCTAATCCTGAGCTGTATTTCATTTCGGCCTGATCCGAGAACGACGACGGCAGGAGAGAAGAGGGGGAGAGCAGGAATAAATATGAGAATAAAAAAAGAGTCACCATGGCTAAATTAAAAGGAAGCTCCAGTCTGCTGACTCCTCCACACCTCCTGCCCCCCCCCCAGTCTGCCGACACTCCACCGCCCCTCCCCCCTTTTCCAAAAAAACTATGTGTGTGTGTGTGTGTGTGTGTGTGTGTGATCTGGAGGGTGAATGGGTCTGTGTAGCCCGAGTGCTGCAGGATCACCCATCATCCACACTTCAAACGGAGCCCACATTATCCAGACTCTCGGCTCTCAATGTCAGCAACAATCCCCGATCCTCCCCTAGATACCGAAAGCCCCCGACATGCCCCCCCTCGGCAGATATTTTAATTTGTCAGGCTTCAGGGTTTCAAAGGACGGAAATCATCGGCAAAACAAAATGATTGCTACAAAAAATACATAAAAGGTCGAAATGACCAGAGATCTGGCTCCTCAGTGCAAGTACATGAGCCCCTGAAAGGACTAGACAATGTTTTAAATCTGATTCATGTAGGAAAAAAATTTAAAAAAACCAACTGGTATTTTACAAAAATTGTAACGGAAATGAGAGAAAAAGCAAATTTTTGAGAGATTGAAGCAACTCATAGGAATAGTTAAACATTTCTGGAGATATCCTCATTTGCCTTCTTGCTCAAATTCGGATGAGAACAGCGACACTCTGGCGTCGACTACGGCGCTGGAGACCGGTGGTTGATTAGCGTAGCTTAGCGTAAACACTGGGAGCCGGGGGAAACCGCTAGCGTGGCTCGGCCCAGAGTTTAAAAGAATAAAAAAATAAATATCAATATATGCGAGCGACGGCTCCGAAGCCCAATAATCAACACATTATGTCCTGTATTCAATCCGGACACAAAAACATACGCACGAGACTTACAGGGAGAAACAGAGGGAATCACATGTTGGAACTATTTTGTTTTGGACGAACAACAGATTATTAATCCATCCGCCAAACACTTGACTAATTGCTTCCTGGCTTCCCGGCTCCGTACTCTCAGACCTGAGAACGGCATCGACCTCCTCTCAGTCTCAGGGAGAAACTTCACCAAATTCACTAAAATTTAGATCTTTCCTGTAAAATTGCTCATTATTTTTTAACTGCACTTAAAATGTACAACATATTTAAAAAATATATATTAAAAAAATATGCAAACAAAGAAAAAAAGGCAGTAAATCCTCAAACTTTCACAGCTGCAAAAACTAAATGTTTGGTATCTTTGCTTGATCAACGACTTAAATTCACTTTTTTTCTCTATGGACTAAGTTATCAGCTAAACTGATAATTTAGCTACAACCAAGAAAGAGTAGCACCCAGATGGCATCACACCATTAGAACCTATGTTGTTTCGGTCATTTAGGCGAAACATAAGCAATAAAAGCCTGTAACTGCAAACTTCTTTAAATAACTTGAGTTTTCCTGGAGTGAAGAATTTCGAAGGGAAGACAAAGTCCTTTGTTTTTGCGGCGTCAAGTGTGAAGGTCTTTTTTTTTTTTCTTTCCTTCCCCGTCACCTGTCGTCTCGCCAGCGCAGCGTTGCCCCTGAACGTCCCACGACTCGGCGCCAGACCCGGTTATCGGCAGCCACAACGATATCCGGGTTCGGGGGGCCGTTCATCCCGCGCGAAGCAAAAAAGATCCGCTTTGATTTTAATTTTTTGTTTTTTGTAAAATCTGCTGCGCTTCCTTCTAGTTGCCTTCACTGATCCAGGAATTTAGCCCTGTTCCACTGTTCCACATCTCCGGGTTGCTTTGTCAGTACAGTGCGTCAGAAGCAAAAGGCAGCTCCTGGTGTAGAAATCCTTCCCTGCAGTAGCATCAGGTAATAAGGCTGGACGCCAGCTCTGCCCTAGAGGAGTAACCAGTCGGCCGAGGCAATAAATAGAGTGAGGGATTCTTGCTGACATTGGGGGGGGGGGTCCCATTAAAACGTGACCTCCCCGACCTTGGAGGAGCCCGGACTGAGCGTACGCCCACTCAACCACCTGCTCCTCCTCCTCCTCCTCAGGATACAAAAATGGGGAGCGGGGAGGTATTAACATATAGGAGCGCCCCCCCCCAGGCAAAGCGCAGCCCACGTATTCACATTTGACAGCTACGCTCATAAATACATGCGCATTGGAGAGTGTTCATTAAAATGTGAGCACATGATTTTCTACATTTTTCCTCACAGTCAACAAATCCCATTAAAGTCTGAAAACTAAATTCCTACTAACAAGTATGTGTGTGTGTATCAAAGCCTGATCTAACTTATTCCTCTGAGCCACAGATACTCCATTGTTGCGTAAAACATATTAAAACACACTGTTGAACCGGTTGACATGTTCCTTCATCGCCATGAACGCGCACAGTCCTGCCGCCTCACAGCTCAGCCTCCGTCAGATCTCAAAACTTACCAGGAAATTTTCTTCTGTTTAAATCTTTTTATTTTTCTTCACTTTTTACTTTCCCTGTACATTCGTGAAACTTCCCCTAAACTCTGGGCAGGAAGCCGACTTCTCTGGGCATCTTTTTTTTCCGTTCGAATCTCATCACTGAAAATTGATGAGAAATCATAGAAGTTCTGTCAATGTTTTCATTTCATTTTCACCAGTATTGGAATTCAAGAATTCAGGAATGACAGATGATTTTTAATGTTTTTAAAATTTCATTTTCATGCGAGGCTGTTGCACCTTTTCGCATCACGATATCTTTATGAGATTCAACAGATTCTTTTCTTTCCAAGCCAGTGGACACAGTGTATTTTGCAATTTCGCCAATTAAAAAAAACCAAGCCCACAGAATTCCAGTTACATTTGCTAGGATTAGTTTTGGTCCGCTCCGTTCAGGGAACTCGTATCACTGTAAATTCTATTTACTCCAAACATGATAGGGAGATGGAGTCTCTAGTTTCTCTGGTCTCTTGTTTTTTTGTTTTCTTTCCACAAACCTTCATACTAGAGAAAACCAAGGTTAAAATCTCCACCACACTTCTCTGAAACCCTTCATCCAGCAACTCGGGTTCAGGCACTTGTATCGTCGACAGGAATCTGGAATCAACCTCCCCGGATGAGAGCGGCTGAACCTCCGTCTCCCTCAGCTTAAACCACGTCATTTCTTCTTCACTGGATTTCAGGACACTCGTCCGACAGGATGCGCCGAGATCCGACCGATGGGTTCTTGCGCCGGCGTGCTGAGCCCCCCCCCACCGCCGCCGCCACCTTAAACAATGTCAGAAACTTCAGAGCGGATGATACCAGCCACTTAAACACAGCCGCCCTGCTGGTAAACAGAATAGTGTCGGGGGTTTTTTAAGGCTTTTGAAAAAAACAGAAAAACTGCAGTGGCGGTTGTTTGCCAAGTTCCTGTTTTATCGAAGCCATGTGTAGGCTGTTATAGTAGCAGTCAGATGGCAGGTTGTTAATAAGTAATTTCCCCCACAAAAAAACAACAAAAAACAACTCAACCTCTTCATACTTTTCTGAACATCTTGAGCTCAAAAACACCAACGCTGCCTGAAGAGGGGGGGGGGGGGGGGTGAGACAGCTGAAATCTGCCGTGACGCAACAGCCGGGGGCGAGCGGCCCGCCGCCTTCTCGCCCTGGCTGGCCCCCGCTAAACGGTAGCTGTCATCTCCCATCAGGCCCGGCGGCGGATGAAAACGGCGTCCCGCTCCCTCCCCGGGCCAGAAGACGCACATCATCTCCAATCACAGCTGGCTGCGCGTGATGGGGGCTGCTGCGGCCGCCACGGCAGAGAGGCCGACCGCCGACTCTCTCTCTCTCACTCTCTCTCGCTCTCTCTCTCTCTCACTCACTCACACGGCTCGATATCATATTCCACCCCACACTCCTGCTACTGCTGCTGAGTTAGCGTAGCTCGTACCGACTCATCGGAGGCGTACGACTCCGCGGAGAGCGGCGAGAGCCTGACAGACATCGGCCCCTTGTCGTCGTTCTTCTGTCTCCGCCGTATACCGGCGGCGCCCGTCTCCCTGCGCCGCCGTCGCCACTCTCCTGCCCGTCTGTCCACCATCCGGCCATATGTCCGTCAAAGCTCTACTGTGCCGCCCCCAGGCACTGTAAACCCCACCCCCCCTCGATCACAAAGGCCTGCCCAGCTGACCCAGCGGCAGATAGGAAATGGGTGTGGAACGAGCAAATGGGTGAACTTTGTGATCGGATTAGCTGCATGAATTAGTGATGAGTTATTATTAATTAAAGGGACATTATGTTTTTTGGGGCGTTTTTTTTTTTTTTTTTTTTTTTTTAACTGTACCGCAGCAGATGACGGCTGTGGGGCCTCAAACTGCTGTTGAATGAGCAACACCAGTAAATCAAATATATTTACCGAATCCCAGTTGCTGGGATTCTCTCATTTTTCAAAGGATTTATGGTAATTTAGAGCTGAAAAAAACATCCATTAATCGATGAGTCCAACAAAAAAACAAGTGGCAAATAATTATTTTCCAAACATAAAAAAAATGACAGGATTTGCTGCTCACTTTTGTCACATGAAATAATATTAAATGATAAATGATAAACCTCTTGGTCGGGAAAATGAGACATTTGTTGAAGTTATCTCGGATCCAGCGAAGTGGAGATGGGCTTTTCGATGTCTCATACGCCATTAAAAGGAAAAAAAATAAAAATCAGCTCTTAAATCGATTTGGAAAAGGATCATTAGATGCAGCTCTGACTTAAATAGATAATAAACGGAAATATTTTGAAAACTGCATTAAGGTTTCAGCCTCTAGGTTAGGACAGCAGTTTTCTGCAGCAGTTTTCTGCAAGTTTAAAATGTGCAGTGACATTTTCCCTTTTCCCCTTTTTTTTTTATTTTTACAGCAGCCACTGTCCAGTCAACTCACCTGGTCAACCACAACAAACCAGCGTCCTTAAGTCGACCGATTGAAAACCAATGGACTCAATCGACGAGTCAGCGAGTGGGAAAGTCGGCACCAGCTCATTCCGACGGGACGCGTTCCCTGGTCCCCAGCCTGAGATCAATCCTCAGAACGTCTGAGCCTGAAGTCAAACGGCGACCATTTCCCCCGTTCGGCCGACCGTCAAACCAGCATGTTTCGCACCTCCAGCCACCGCTTTGAAATCACCCGGCGATGGACCGAAAGCAGGTGACCAGGTGACCAGGTGGCACCTGAAGACGTGTCGGGGACAAAGCAAATGACGAGGCAGCGCTTTCGCCACGGGATTCACGGTTAGTGACGGATTACCTCCCGCGTGGTTTGGTCGCGCTTTTTTTTTTTTTTTTTTAAATATTCCCAGGATCCTTTCTTAGCCAATCACAGATTCAGCCTTCAACCGTTGATTCCCTCCGGAACAAGGAAAAAAGAAATTAAGGGGAGATTTTTTTTCGTGAAGCTTCCCTTTGCTTCCATTGAACCTTTTCCGTGGGTGAATCTCAAAAAATAGACCTAGTTAGTATCTAGTGTAAGACAATCAGGCCAAACTGTGGGAGATTCAGTGGCGGCTGCCGGGATCAAACCGGTGACCTCGTGGTTTAAAGGGCTGCCTCTCCCCTCATTTGCATCTCCATAAAAGAACCAAACAAAAGGACCCTGTGGATCTTTCCTTTTGACTGCTGAGGTGGTAAAGTGCGGCGCTGCTGAAACAGAAGAAGAGACTTTTGCTTCCCCCCTGAAACGACTCCTCTGCGGACAGATGCTGCTCATTTAAAAGGGGACTATAATTGACCCAGCAGAGCTGCTGTGGGAGCGTGGATCCGACGGGGGGCTTCCGCCACGCCCCTGAGGCGCCGAGAGCCGTGATTTACCCGCAGTAATGGCAGTTAGCGCGGAGGACGGTGATTCTTGACTGGCGAGCAATGTCGGATTCTGTGAACGGAGCCTCGCACCTGTAGATGAGGCGACACCGAGTTAGATCTGAAAAAAAAAATGAAACGGATTTTTCAAAGAGCAGAAAAACCTGCTTTGCAAACATCTTTTCTAGGAAAAGAAAAGAAAAAAGAATCGAGCGGAGCTGTTCAGGGAAGAGTCGCGAAGCTGACCGAGGCAGTTAAGGTCAGGGTGGCCGCCATTGATCGAACTAAGTGCTCTGCCGAAAACAGTGCACCTCAATCAATGCTGCCTCTAATGACGCGGGGCAGACTTTTTTTGTTGTTCCTTTGGTTTTTTAATTGGACCAAAACTGACTCAAAACCAACGTGGCTTAAAGTTATTAAAAAAGAAAAAGAAGAAGCCAGTTTTCATCGTCACTCTCAGTTAAAAAGTTGTTTTTTTAAAAGCTGTCAACATCCTAAAAGCGTCCTCTATTTTTTGAGAGTATTTTCTTCTTACATCACCATCAACAATATATTTTTGGATGATCTGGTTGAATCAGATCTGGTGAAAGTTGCTGTTTTTTTTGTTTTGTTTTTTTTAAGATTATGGTTATTTTTGGTTAAAAGATAATAAAAACTGAACAAAATTAAAACTAAGTTGTCATACAAGTAAATACACAATCATAACCAAACGGTCTATTGTGTGTGTGTTCCAAAGTATCCGTTTTCTTTTTTCACTTTGTTTCCTTTCTTGTTGTATTTTCCTGAGAGAATCCAAAATTACACCCTCTTTTGCTTCCCTCGAGCGCCCTGCCCTCCACTAACAATGTCCACAATAACTAAACACACTCACTCCAGCCTACAGATGAAAGGCTCAGCCCTAATGACAAGGTACCCTGTCCACTTAATACTTCAAAGATTGAGCTGGAGGGAGGGCGGGAGGGCATGACACCCCCCCCACCACCACCGCCGCCGCGGCCACCGTTCCCCGCCTCCACCCCTTCTGCCTCTCCCATATCCACTACAATTAGCCGAAGCCTGACCCAAACCAGTGCCAGCCTGAATCCGCAGAACCTCCATCTGCTTCCAGCTCCGTGCAGCCAACCTTCCAAACGGAGACGGCGAGGTAGGAACACACTCGTTGTGGATTTATACATAAACCTACACACACACACACACACACACACACACACACACACACACACACACACACACACACACACACACACACACACACACACACACACACACTGATCTAAGTGTATTCAGATCCATGTGTCCTTCTGCACACATCCGTCACACACAGAGAAATGAATCTACACGCAAATAAACAGAACCGAGAGCTCGGGCAAATACCCATAAGTTGTCCGTTTCAACCAAACTGTCCCAGGGAATTAAACGGACTCATGAAGCCGAGGAGTTCTCTGAGGACATTTGTGTTCTGTTTTGGTTTTGTCCCAGCGAATCTAAATGACATCAGAATTTCTCCCATCAGTCTGATTACTTTGATTAAAAGCAACAACAGGTTGCTTTCAGGCAGCGTTCGTCAATGCAGCACAGTAAACACGGAGGAGGTTAAAATTCATTGTGGTTTTCTTTTCTTTATCTTTATCTTTTTTTTTTGCCCCGCAACTTTAAGGTTTGAATCCAACGCACAAGAGCAGACGTTTGGAGTGAAAAACACCACAAAGGGCAAAACATCCAAAAAATAAATACCTGTTTTTGATGTGAAAACGTGGAGACTGTGAGTCAACTGAGGCAGACAACTGAAAAAGGCGTCTTTGCAACCCGTAGCTATGAGCCCACAACTAAAACAATACATACAAATATATTTGCTGGCTCTTTGGTTCAGAATCCAGATGTATCGGCCAACTGTAGAACTATTTAAATTATTATTTGTGTAGGATATGTACGTTTGAAGATTTTTTAATCAGTCCATCGTTGCACATAAAACCGCACTGGTGAAAGTTCCCCAGTGATCCTCTCATGGCCTTGGACAATAGACTCGTTTCTAGACTTTTCCTGCTGGATCTTATCGCTGAATTTAAGACCACAGGCCACACGGTTTTATAACGGAGCATATCAGGGGCATTGAAGGAACCGCACCAGGCCAGTCTAAAGTAAAACCCATCAGACAGGTTCCACTTTGTTCATGTTAACAATGACAAACATTAGTCATGGAGTTCCACAGGGTTCCATGTTAGGACCGATGCTTTTCATACTCCACACATCCTGTCTTTAGGTAATATTATTTGGGAGCATCACATGAATTCCCATTGCTACACAGATCACCACCAATTGTATTTATCTATGAAGCCAGATGAAGCTTATTGGGCCATGAAACATGAAGCATGGTGTTGAAGCATAAAGGCCTGGATGACCTGTACAGTTTGGCCTCTGAGTTCAGATAAAACTACTTACTTTACCTGGCAATTAACACCTCAGAAAAAACATTATCTTGTAATATATTAACTTGTGATGGCATTAAGTCGGCCTCCAGTGCCATCGTAAGGAACCTTTGGAGTAAGTTTGGACCAGGACGTGTCCTTTGCCTCATACATAAGACAATAACTCTGAAATGCCTAAAATTGACCCAAAATGCTGCAGCGCCAACACTTTCAGGAACTAGAAAATGAGATTATATTTCTCCTGTGTTAGCTTCCCTGCACTGACTCCCTGAAAAATCCAGACAAGAATTCAAAGTCCTCCCCCTTACTTACAAAAGGCAGCATCTTATCTCAAAGAGCCTAAAAGTGCCCTATTATCTCACTAGAACACTGCACCCTCAGCATGAAGGCTCACTTGTGGTTCCTATAGTCTCCAGGAGCAGAATGGGAGTCGAGCTCCCTGTTTAAGTTCAAGAGGAAGACACCGTCTCCACATTTAACATGAGGCTTAAAACGTTCCTCTTCAACAAGGCTTATAGTTGGGGGCAGCTCAGGTGAGCCCTGAACCATCCCTCGGTTATGCTGCTAAATGGCCTGGAATGTCCTGGGATGGCCTGGAAAGCTGGGGGAACTCCCTTGACACACTGAGCACTTTGCTCTTTCCACACGCATTTACGTCACACTACTGAAAGTCTTTAGCTTTGTCCTGTCTGCCCGTGGTCGCTGCTCTTCCTCTCCATCCTGTCCTCATTCTGCTGGTCTCTGACTCCAGAGCTGCAGGATCCACAGCATCATCATTATGGTCATTATTGTTGTTATTATCATCATTCACATCATTAATATTGTCATTACTGTTATTGGTTATTGTTATTCTATTATTTTTGTTATCATTATCATTAATATTGTCATTGTTATCATTGTCATCATTTACTGTTATCATTAGTTACTGTTATTATCCTGACTACAGGTACTACTACTATTACTTATAGTACTATTAGTTGTACTACTACAACTGCTACTACTGTTACTACTAATAGTACTATTAGTAGTACCACTACTAGTACCACTAGTAGTACTAACAATAGTAGAAACAGTAGTAGTGCTAGTATTAGTTCTACAACTGCTAATACTACTTCTATAGTAGTACTACAACTTCTACAACTAGTACAGCTAATACTCCTACTGTTACTACTATTTCTAGTTCTAGTAGTACATCACTCCCATTTCTCTCAGCCACCCCCCCAGCCCTATAACACTGTAAGCTCTCGACCTTTCTCTGGCTGCTATAGAAATAAAAGTGAATTTGAACTGAAGTGAACTGAACACAGCACCGTTAGAGAAACCAACCCACACAGTAGATGGAGAATAAAGAGAACACACACACACACACACACACACACACACACACACACACACACACACACACACACTTGAGGGGAATGAACAGCTCCCCTCTAATCATACAGCTCCCCGGTGAGATCAGCCTCCAGTGCCGCTGGCCGACAATCAAACCCTTCAATCACGGCAATTTTTCACTTTTAATGCCGCTTTTTGTCATTCACGACCGCGCACTATGAGCCTCACCATACATCAGCCCGCGGAGGACGACTCGAAGCGACGTCACTCCATAACCGCAACAAAAAAAACAGTTTAGAAAAAGGAGACACATTTACAATTAACACAAAAAGGCCGGTGATTCAGAGGGCGGCGATTCACTGCTGTCCGATAATTGTGGCTCTTGTCGCTCTTAACCTCGGCCCTGTCGTGTTATTTTCATGATGATATGAGGTCAGGGGAATTAATGGGGGGGGGGCATTTTCAGCAGGTTAATGGCAATTTGGCCTCAGCTGTGGATGTTGACAGGTTTTTAAAGAGACTTCAGCGTGGAGACCAGCCGAGTTCCAGGTTTGCATTTATGTATTTACCTCAATAAAACGGAGGAGGCTGAAAGGGTCTTAAGAAATCTACCTTATCTGAGGGAGGGGCCCAAGAAAAACAACATATTTCACTTTTAACATCTATCATATTTCATCTTGAACAGTGATGCTCACTGCTAGGGAACACGTTTCTAAGATAAATGACGACGTTTAAATTTTAAAAAAACAACAACAAACTACAAAATTGATCGAGTAGTTTCCTTCATCACCGTCTTCCCCCAACATTCTTACGTCTCGCAAAGAAAATGATGAACCAGTAGATGTGCAAATCCGTGAAACGTACTGGAGCCGATGCTGCTTGATCTTTTAATTCATGCTCAGGAGCAACATCTGCCTCTTCTCAAGGCCTCAGACAATGGACTCGTTTCTAGACTTAGTGCTGCACATGACATGATAGAAAAAAAACATTTTTTATCACGGAGACTGGAACATGTAATTGGGAATTAAAGTAACCGCACTGGGCTGGTTTAAAGTCGGACTTATCAGATTGAATTCCGGTTTGTTCATGCTAACAATGTCAAAAGTCAGTCGGGGAGTTCCACAGGGCTCTGTGCTAGGACGATAATCCTTATTTCCACCCTGTGACACGAACTGCATCCGCTCGCACTTGCACTTAAGTGTCGTTTCTGAGTATAATTTAAATTTATTTATTTTTAAAGCTTTTATAACAAAAAGCAGTTTTTAAAAAAGGTGCTCACGTTTTTTTTTAATGGACTAAACAGGCTTCAGATGGGATTCAAACCTGTGACCCCCAAGTAACAGGATGTTCTCCAAACACTGGGCCAGGTCCCTACCCAAACTCCCCAGCATCCATCAACAAACACGGACACACTTCACCTCCCACCCCCCTGGCCCCTTATCACAAACACCCCCCTCCCTCATCCTCCCACTCGCAGCCATAAAAAACACAGGTTTCCTCATCAGGACAGATGTAGCAGCGCGGCACCATTACCTCGCATCCATCAACGCCTCTGCACACCCAGATAAGGGGGTTTGGGGGTGGGGGGTGGTTACCGAGAACATCCTATTCATGTAATTAGGTAATTATAGGCAGTGCATGATGGATCCCTGTAGTCGTTTTATTTTTGCGACTGTTAATAAGTCACACTGACAGAGGCTGCAATCGCTCCTATGGTTATTTTCCTTTTTTTTCCACCTTAACTGCAGGAGAGACTATTTTAAATTATTTCTACTAACAGACATTTCTGTGTGTGTTTTGTTCTTATCCTGTTGCCATTGAAAAACACAAAAATGAGCCACGGTGTTTGACCGGATGACATGTTCCTTCGTCACCATGAACACACACACACACACACACACACAGTAGCTTAATCAGACTCAGTCTAATGCGCATTGAGCTCGGACAGTAGATCCGACCTCCACGCTTGGTGTTGACGTGCCGCTAACACACGACACGATGGCCAAACGACTCACGCGAGTCTCCCTTCATGTCGGTAAAGTAGAAGGCTGAAACACGAGGAAGGAGGACAAATTTTACAGTCAATTATTACACTTACACCTGAGAGAGCATCTTTTAAGCTTGATTATGGGCTATCGAGGCGAAGCGGCGGGTACCCAGACCCGGTCGGGGATGAATGGCACCGGTGATCAGGTCAACGTCGCTTTTATAAAAGACGTTTTGCCAAGTTGAACAAGATGATGCACGGCGGGCTCCAACCGCTGTTTGTATGAGCTGAGGTTTATTGAACGCAACCCCCCCCGGCACAAACCTGGTCTGCTCTCACGCTAATGATTCAATCATGTGAAAATGCAGATGGGGAAGACAAGAGCAAGGAGACATGATGTTCATGATAAAAGATCTTAAAGAAAAAACATGCAGAGAGAAACTTGAGAGCTATTATTTTTCCTACCAAGAAATGAGATTATTATGCCCCAGATATCAGGAATAAATGGGGGTGGGAAAAAAAACCCCTCCAATCTAGTTTATGTAATTTCTGTTAATGTCATAGCAAAATCGGATTGTTCTGCTTTAAAAACAATCAAGCCTCCAGATGTTAAAACTAGAGAAAAAGACATCAACTCACCGTTCTCCTTCTCGTCTCCGATGCAGTCGGTGATGGACTCGGAGAGGCCCAGGGCGGCTGCCGAGGGCATTGTACCCAGGATGGACGCCAGCGACGGGCCTTTCCGTCGGGGAACATGCCGCTCCTCCCGGTTCTCCTCCTCCCCCTCCTCCCCGTCCTCCTCTGGATTCTTCTGCTGGAGCTTTATCAGCGCCTCCAGCGTGAGCTCGCCGAGGTCCTTGCCGAAGTGCTTGGCCACCGCCCGAAGCTCGTCCTCCTCTTCCTGTTCCACGTCGTCCTCCGCTTTGGATGACGTGGAGAGGAGGTCTTCGTTTTCATTTTCACCTTCTGGTGGAGGGACAGACACGAGATTGATGTTGGATTTATGTGGTGTTTTTAGTTAACCCCCCAGGGAGGTTCTCGTTTTACCTGCGACCTGAGACAGGCGGAGAAACACCGGAGGTCACAAGCAGCTGCACCTCACCAAACCTCCTAAAAACACCATTAAGACGGACACTTGCAGAAAAACAAGAGCTTGCATTTAGTACGCAGGAAACAGTTATATATAACAGTTTTGTACTAATAGCAAATTCAATAAGTTTTAAGCTAGGTAATAAAATTTAGAGGAGGAATTCATGGAGAAAATGTCTAAGGATAAAAAAAAAAAAATGTACGTTTTTGAAGCAAAAATGGTTCGATAACCAGATTAGATATATATATTCCAAGCTGACAGCAGTGGGGCAAAATGAGCAAAATATATATTAATACTGTCAGTTGATTAATAAAAAAAAAAAAAAAAAAAGCTGAAGGTCAGTGATGCAGGTTAAAGTTGGACCAGCGAATATGTAATAAAACCTTAAAGATTGACAAAGGCAAATTAAATACTCATGAAACGAGACCTTATGGACTACGCAGAGAATGCAACACGTATCTCAGGAGACAGGCAACAGGCGGCTGACACGCCTGGGCCCAGACGACCCTCCGCATCGTCCCCGTAGGGCGTCTCGGCACCGACGAGCCCTGGACGACCAAACACGCCCAACAGGGGCCGAACTTTATAGTGAAGAACCAAGACGAACCCTCCTCCAAACCGCGCCGAACGAATCAGCGGTCTAATAGTAGATTACAGCCACTTACGAGATTCAATGATTTGTGCAATCAAATCAAAGGCATTGAATGAATATCCTCAGTCAGTCATGGTATAAACAAAGCAGCATTTTCATGATTCAGTTTTTGTTTGGGTTAAACATTTAACGCAGGGTTTCCAGTGTGTTATTGGATTGATTTGCTTTGCTCTTGCACAGAACCACGCTGACAGCCCCCCCCCCCCGTTTCCAGTCTTTGTGCTAGCTAGGCCCCCCGTCTGTAGCTTCGTACCCAGCATGCAGATGGGTGGTGTCGATCGTCTAATCTAAAGAAAGCGAATTAAGCTCATTAGCCCAAAATGTCAAACTATTGCTTTAAACTTCACAAAGAAGAAAAAAAATATTATTCCAGAAAATTGTTGATTTTTTTGTTCATTTTTCATCAATTAATTTCATTTTATTTTATTTTTCTGCAGCTTAGACAAGTGCCTCTATTATTTTTCATGTATTGCATTATGGGCATCAGTGCCAAACTCAAATAATAGTAACCATAACATTAAAATAGCATAACAGAATAATTGTAACAGCTTTATGCTTCACTTTAAGGATTTCAGAGAATTTTCCTCTTACAAGTCTATATATTTTATATACACACAGGTAGGGCTGTGACTCGCAGATCAGCTGGCGATGAAAATAATTAGGGTTTTTTTCTTTCAATGAATCAGCTAATTGTTTAGTATATGAATAGACAATACAGTAAAACATCTCCAGCATCAAGGTAGTCCCTGGTTTGACTCCCACCGGGTCACAGCCGACCTCAACACGAAAATGTGCTTAATGAAAAGTGTCCCGCTACAAATCAGGATGCATAAATTATAATAAAGTACTGTTAATGTGTTTTCCTCACACCTTCGCCGCATACACGTCTTGTTATGCGGTTCGTGACTCCCCAGTGTTCCCTCGTGAATTAATAAGGCAGCGCGGAGCTACGCGGTTACGGTCGGGTGGTGCAATTAGTTCTGTCCGACTGTACATCCCAGTTACAGCTTTCTAAACAAGACAGTACAAAAAAAAGGAAACAAAAAAAACAAATTTCAGGGTAACCACTATAGTTGGAAATAGTTTCATAAAGTGCAGTAGAATTATTTTGTTTCCCGAATTCCTTGAGAATAGAAATGGTGATTAATAATTTGGATCATGATTCAACTAACGGCCACTGGTAGCTAATCTTAAAAAATGTCCTTTAAATCACCACAATTAAAAAAATAAATAAAAAAAGGGACCTAGCATTAGATCTGAGCGCCACAAGTCAGAAATAGAGGAAGAACTTGGTTTTTTATCAGTCTGAGAGGAAATGAAAAAGCCGCCAAGAGCGTCGGAGCAGCTGGAAGAGCCACATACCTGGAGTCAGTGACAGCCTGTGACCCCCCAACCCACGGTGTGAAAACGGAGGGGTAGGACAAGTCTGTGTGTGGTGGGTGTGTGTGTGTGTGTGTGTGTGTGTGTTTGTGTGAGAGAGAGACAAAGACAGACAAGGCAGAGATAAAGAGCCAAAGGTAGAAAGAGATAAAGACAGAGAGCGACCGGGGAGTGTGGTCTGGTGTGTGTTGTTTTCCATGGGTGGGCTTCAGTGTATGTGTGTGTGTGTGTGTGTGTGTGTGTGTGTGTGTGTGTGCAGGGTCTCAGATGAGTGAAGGCAACGCAACCAGCGGCTCAGGCTTCTCATCCTGTTTGAGCGACATAAGGACAAATAAAAGCCTCATTGCTCATAGACGCTGTAGGTTGTGTCAGGCTCAGCTTCACGTTTCCAGGCTCAGCTCAGCCTCCATCCAGCTGAAGACCAGGGGCCCAGATCCGCAGGTTGTCAGCTGGGGCTCAGCCGGGGCTCAGCCGGAATCTGCTGCTCCTGACTGATTCCAGAATCAGGACCAATTGTCAAGGACGTCTTATCTGAATACACTATCGGCGGCGGCGCCGGAAAAAATCCGACAACAGCCAGATTGCAACCCTAATAATAAAAGACTCTTCATTCACTGTGCTCAGGTTGTAAGTTACCATAGATACTCAGATCGCTTCAGGGCGAAGAAATATGTTCCTGCACTCAGAAATCTCAATGTCTCACCAACCGGAAATTTGAAAAGAAAAAATGGGGAAAAAAGAAAAAAAAAACCAAAACAAATAGTTCCCCTGGCAGCGTGTTTAGTCACAGGCCTTTGTATCTGGGGTGTTGTATTGTCGTCCTGTGATAATTCATAGTGGAGACCCCCCCACCACCAAATTAATGCTAAAGGGTTGCTTCCCCCAAATTTACAAATATATAAATAAATTACATTAAATACAAATTTAAAAAATTAATAAAATGACTGAAATGAAAATGTTATCACTCCTCCCTGTGGTGTCGGGGCCATTTAGATTCAATCTGAGATTTTCTTCCTCTGGAATATCAACAGTGCGCTGGAGGTTAATGGGATTAAGTCCGTGGCACGGCATTAAAAAAAAAAGAATAAATAAATAAAAAGGAAAAAAACCCAACAAATACCGGAAATTCATCTCGTTGCAAAAGCAGAGTCATTATTCCCCCAGACGATTCCACGGACAATGCAGCGTCTGCAGTTTCCCCTGGAACTACTTTCTATGGAGTAAATAGTCCCTGAACGCTAGACGTTCCCTGCTCTGAGGGAGTGCGTGGGGGTGAAACGTACCCCCCCCCCCGGGTTCCCCCCAGCTCCGTACCTTCTTTGACGTAGGCAGCGTAAACGCCTCTCAGTTTGGGTCTGCTGCTCTGGAGCTCCGCGTCGATTTCATCCTCGTAGCCGTGGATCTCGTCTGCCGGAGGAGGGAGAAAACCGCAGGGATCAACGTGATCACAGCGGAGAAAGAGAGAAATCGGACGCGGCGACTTTTCGTTCGTGTCCTTTAAATGAATGCGTGTGATGCACACACGGGCAAAAAAAAAACTAAACAAGGGAAATTATACTTCTGGTTCTTTTTTTTGTTCTGAGTTTTTGCAGCCTGTTCTTCCAAATCTTTTCTAACCCTTTCAAGTTACATTTCTCTCTAGTTCTATAATTATACTATAATATCTCAGTATAGAAACATAATGTACAGTTAATTACATGTGGCACGGACAAGAAATCATTTTAAAAGAACAGGGAGCCACTTCCTCTCTCTGTTTCTGCAGCATTTTTCATAAGGTTTTTTTGGTTTGTTTTTTTTTCTCCTTCAACCACATCCAAACACTGATCTGCTTTTAGTCTGGGGGTGGCCGAATGGCAGCCACATCCAAGGGGAGAGCGCGACCCGACTCTTGTCTCTGCCCGTGCTATGGATCCGAGTCCGACTGCAGACGGGATTCATTTTGAAAAAAAACGAAAAAAAAAAAACCCAAAACAAAGAGCTGAGCAGCTCGAGAGTCAAGACGGCGAAGGAGAATCGCAGTCATACCTTCAACGTCGTCCATCTTTTTCTTCAGCTCCATCTCCAGCTGGGGGGTGGGGGTGGGGGGCAAAGGGAGGGAAAAATGAATGAGAATGAGGCTTTTCCAAATTCAAGACAAGGTGAAAATGGTTTGAGAGTTAGATAAAGTTAAATCTGAGAATAAAGGAACTATGTCCAACTACACCGTCCAGTGTCTGGCCGATGAGGAAGCCCACCAGACGCTGACCAAAAGCCAGGGAGGAGACGGCCATTAGGTTAATTCACGTCTTGTTTCCTATGACGCGAGACGCCCAGAAAATGTGTTGTGGCTTGAATTTAATGATTTAAATGTTTTGAAATGGCCTTTTTGTGAACTATGTTGCTCTAAAAAACCCCCAAATTAAAATACGTTCTGGTATATTTGCAACTAAAAGTGCCAGAGCATATTTAAATTTTTTTTTAAAAAAAGTAGTCGGCTAAATCAGCAAAAGACTCTTAAAAATAATGTTGCTTAATCTTTTCTTTAAAAAAAAAAAAAAATCCAAATTCTCAGAAGATGCAAAAATGAACCTGCTACGTCCCTGTTAAAAGTGCATAAAATAACAGAGCGGTGATCTCAGACCGCTTTATTTTGAAAGGTTAATATCTCGGCTAAAAACCCTGAGGGCTGCAAATGATCAGTGAGAAATTTTTTTTTAAAAAAGGTAAAATTCTTATGATGCATTTGGAGGAGGTGGGAAATTACTGCCCCCCCGGGATGGAAGCTTTTTTATTATTTCACACGGTCATCTGTTGACCCCCCCCCCGACCACCCCCACAGGGCTGAGAGTCCGTACCTCCTGGGCCGCCGCCTTCTTCAGTCCGGCCGTGTAGCAGGGCGGGTCGCACTCCTGGTCCAAATCTATCTTCATGAACTCCTCGATGGTCAGCTGACTGGTGGGCGTGTCCTCAAACTCGATCAGCCTGTCGCGGGAGGAAATGACGCGGGGGCCGACATCACCAAATTAAAAGCACAAATCAATTAAGGTGAAAGAAACACAAAGTTGTGTTTCCTGCAACTGATATTAAAGTACGAAGCATTTTTGTTATTTCCTAAACATGCTATTGGCACAGATTCACTTTCAAAGTCCATTTTTTCCACTTTTAATTGAGTATCCAAGTCAAAAACATCCAAAAAACCTCCGGCACCCACCTTTTCCTCAGTGTGCTCTCACACACTTTCACGACGCTGACGATTTCTTTTACGGTGCGGCGAAACTCGTGCATGCGAGCCGCCACGAGAAGAGCTGGAAACGAGGATTGAAAAAAAAAAAAAAGAAGAAGAAGAAAAAGATGAGATTCAAAAGGTGCAAAAGCTACATCTGCTCCATCGGCATCTCCACCGCTGTGTCATCCAAAACAACAAAACCACAAAAACCCCGAGAGGACAAAGTCCAGAGCGCGAAATAACATGGAACACAGAGGATTTAATATTCTGTATGTGTCTTGTGTGGGCTTTTCTTTTTATATTTTGGAAAAGAAACAAAAATATTGATACGACTGGACTGAAGACTGGGGGACGAGGGGAACCTTAGTCTGCGGAGCCAAGAGTCCGCCCCTGCAACAAAAACTGTTTACAAAAAAAAAAAAAAAGAGAAACAACAACAACAACACTAATATTATGCAATGAATTGCAGCGTGAGCCTCAGAGGGGAACGGTTATGTAACTGTCGGAGTTGCCGCGCTCGAGAAGCTTGTTAAAAGATGGATGCGTGCCCCTGCTTCCGCATGCACACTTCCAACAGCCTCCAGGACGAAGTGCCGCCGCTCGGCTCTGCCGAGGACCTTCCCAGACACTTTTCGGCGCCGGCGCCCAGAGAGCGCTTCACCGTGAAGCCGCCGGTCATTTCCTTCCCTTAATGCACAGCTCGCTTTTTGTCTTTGTCTTTCAACTCACACGCACGACCTCTTTGTCCTTGAACTCACCCAAAGTAATTAATGATGTAATTCTCTTCCTTTCCCCTTAAAAAACTTTTTGCAGCTGTTTGTTTCAGGCTAATCAACAGTGATATTTGCATCAGTTTTTTTCTTTATTTGGGGAACAAACTTTTCCTCCTTCCATCTGAGTGTATCCTTCTCAATGATTTATGAAAAGCAATTAATTATTCAGGCAATGCAGCAGAGGGAACAGAGCAGGCAGGGAAAATTGAAACCGTGAGTGTAAACATGCTGGGAGCGGAGGCGGCCGGTGATTCGATTTTAGGAAGTCTTGGCCGGCGACACGTCAAAAAAATAAACAAACAAAAAATAAAAATTGGGCTGATGCAAGGACTTTCCGAGCCCAGCCGAGGACGCAGAGGATGACGGGCAGGGCGGAAAAACAAGAACCAGCAGAAAAAATGGCACGTTTAGGTTCAGATGCGTCTGCAGAAAACGGACGGCGAATGTCGGGATTCACCGTCTGGCTCAGGCCATCGGCGGACAAACCCGTCGGGTTTAACGTGTAGAAAAACAAAACAGAAAAAAAAAAGCTGTTACATCACCAATCTGTGTAAGGAAATCCTCAGTTTAATTTCCTCCCACAAGAAGAGGTCAGAGGTCAGGTTCAACTATAAATGCTCATTTGCAGTTATATAAAAACAGTTGGACACAAGGTATCCAAATGAAGAAAAGGCACTTGAAAGATACATTTTCACTTTTAAATTTCAAAAATTGAAAAATAAAGAATCTGTGGACCCATCAAACAGGTGTTGTTAATAATTTCCCACCAGAGGAACATTTTCCTCTAAAACTGACCTTAAGGTTAAAAGTTCAAGGGTCGTTTCAGGACACTTGAGGTCCCCCCCCCCCCCAGGGACAGGGTTGTGCCGCCGCCAAGTGTCCTTGAAAAGCTCAAAACGCACGTGGTTTAATGTTTACGTGCAGCGGCGCTACACTCGTAACCTCGGCCAGTGTGGGATATTTAATGACATGGAACAATGCGAAACAGGCAAAAGCTCTGACAACGGGAGTATTTTCATACAAGGACTGCAAGGAGTTCTAAGTTCTGCACTGCCTGAAACTAAATTCCTACATCAACGTACAAATAAATCAGAAACAGGTACAGCCTTGGCAGCTCCCTTGCCACCGTTATGAAATCAACTTATTATATTCGTCCCTGTTAGAGACGTGGGAGGCTGCCGATTGTAGAGCAAAAAGCGTCGGGCTGATCGTTCAGCAGCTTCTCTGCAGGAGCTAGGGCTGACACATCTCGATCAAAGGCGCCTCGACGTCGGAAAGTGTTAATCGCCCCCCCCCCCGGAGGATCAGGAGCCTCCGGGCTGCAGCCAGCTACACGCACCCAACATTAAAATAGAAAAATAAAAAAATAAATAAAAAATCCCCCAGGAAAGGTGAAGTCTAGACGCCCCCTGGCCATGCCTTGCCTTTACCTGCTCCGCAGAGTCCCGACGGCCTGCGTCCCGTGTGCATCCAGTCCCTCTTCATCCTCTGCACCAGCCTCATCGCCGTCATGGAGACGTCGTGGTTCTTCTCGCCGAACTCCAACAGCTGGGCGAAGCGGGGGATGTACAGGCACGGGTCTAGTGGAGACCGGGGTTAAAAAAAAAAAAAAAAAAAAAAGGAAGGACAGTCAGCAAGCAACTACTGTGTTACATGTACCCGATACTCATGTTCAGATTCAGCCGTTGCCTTAAATCCGCTAAAGAGCTTATGTTGTCAGACTTGTTTAAATGTCTCTTAGTCAGCAGGATGTTAGGAAAAAAAACAACTAATTTTTAATGAAATCTGGCGGAAACTCATCGTGGAGCATGAAGAAGTGAATGGTCTTTGGTGCTGATCTGCACCCAGCTGCAAATCGAAATAAAAGAAGAGACCACGACTTAATGCACTTTTAACTATGCACTTATTCAGTCAGTGACTTTATCGTCCATTTTTATAGCTGGTAGTTGACGATACCGAACAACAAACAGGTTCAACAGGTGTTTGAACATAAAAAAAGAGAAATGTTCATTCTCTTAGTGCATCTCAGAAGACAACGATATATATTTACTTAGGATTCCTGGAGGAGTCCTGGTGTTTTGAGAGTTATCTGAGTAAAAGGCACAAAGAAAAAATGCGTCAACCATTGAAACTTGACAAAACAGTCTCCACTCAAGGTCCACTTACTCGCTCGCTCTGGGGCTTTTGGCCTTTTAAGTCAAGTTTACTTTGAAGCCAACATGGACAGAAAGGTCCTGAAATTGCCCGGAGACATGACAAGTTCACAATCCTGTAGCAAACGGCTACAACTGAGCAAAAATCATCTGCTGATGAAGACCATATAATATGCTCAAAAGCACCAGATCAGGAAAGTTAAGTGGAGAGGATAAATCGTGGCAAAGAGGGAGTGTCTAAGTGGCTGATATCAGAGACTAGTATCGCATCTGTTCGGCACTCGAACGCGCTGCCAGAGACCTCACAGGACGGCGGTCCAGCCAAAAAAGAAAAAAAACAAACTCCCCAATCGTCCAATCAAGTGGCCGCTCGCGTAACCACCAGGCCCTGGCCCGCCCGGGTCCACGCCCCAGGCGGCCAAACGAGTCGTTTTCCCTGATTTGGGCTCAGACACAGAGAGAACGCCGTGTTCTGACCAAAGAAATCCTGCCTCAAAAAAACCCAAAAACTAAAGCAAAAAAAAAACAAAAACAAAAACTCCCACACTCATCTTAACTTTACCAGCAACCGTGAGTCTCCCAGTAAAACGAGTCTCCTCCTCCTGCTGCTAATTAGCTCCACCAGAGATAGAGAGAGAGAGAGAGAGCTGGAGGAATTAGCAGTTAGCTCAAGTGCACTGACAAAGAGCAGCCCGTTTCTCATCCGGCGTCTCGGCCCAGATTTTCTCAGCTGGCGAGATCCGAATGGGCAGCCGTCCAATGGCAAGCTCCCGTCCTGAGGTTCTTTTTTTCTTTCCCTACCGCTTCTCGAATGTCTCTGAGAAAACTTGTACGGTTTTGGCAAATCATAAACTTTATGGAGAACGCTGAGGGGAAAGAAAAACTATAAACAGCAGAACCACCTGCTTTTGTCATGAATCGGCCTGGTGGCAGGTGGCCAGTTTGCCTTTGGTCTTTTTTTTTTTTTTTTTTTTTTTTACTTATTCTATTAAAATGATTTCACCTTGTAAAGGAATGTGATGCACAGCTGAAAAAGGGAGTAATCATCTTCCCCACCACCAGCAGGAGGCAAAAAGTAGAGCCCTGCACCGCGGCCGCAACCGCGGCGTCCAATGTCTTCAAAAGTCAGCGGCTGTGTTTGAGGAGCGGCCTGGTGGAAAAGCCGGTAGAGCCAGCTGGTAATAATATCCATGCTGACCCCCCACCGGCCCCACACCATGTAATGATACGTCTGCAGAGCCGGCCAACGGCGCTCCGAGTTTTACTGGAGCGTCTGTTGGTAACAGGCCAGATCCCCACAGACACAAAATTCTTTAAAATGCACCTTAAGTTGAATAGAATGTATCAACGATTCTCAAACAGCACTGGAGTTATTCTATGATGGAGTGTTGTATTTCTATATTTTTTTTTGTGTACACTTTCCCTCAACCTGCCTCGTCTACTTTCTAATAAGGGCTGCGAACTCGTCCTTCCAGGACGTCTGGTGGCGAGGAATGCCTTCAGGTCACCGGCTCGGTCGCAGGCACCGAGCTCGGCGGATAACATCTCGGGACAATATTGCACCGTTCGTTTGTTTTTTTCTGTGGACAAGCGACCAAAGATTCGTTGTCGTCCTGATCACCATCAATAGCCATTTAGGGTTTTTCGCGGCGTTAAATGTGGTTGATTTTTCTGATACTTTTTGGTGCCGGTCCCAGAACGAAGGGTCACATTCATCCACTTAGATATTTTACCACTAGACAGGGATCTGACGCAGTAAAAACCTGCTGGTTCTTGAAAGATTTGTTTTTAAACCTTCACAATATTTATTCAAAGCCATCTCCAAATCAAAGGGTATCAATGTGATGTATGATGACTTAATTCACAGTCCTAGAAGCTTTATTTGTGTTCATATGAGTGAACATATGGTGTGGATGGTGTCATATGTTGAACAGATTGTGAAGCGCTTTGAAGCAACTTTGTGGTTTTGGGTTATATATTAAAAAAAAAAAAAGACTCGACTTGACGTAGGGTAGAAAAACTACTTAAACTGATCCGATGAACTGTTTAATATCTGAAACAAAGCGTGTGTGTGTATTTCTGTTTTTTCCATTTTATCAACTATGAATAACTAGAAGGGCAAAAGTTGGGGGAGGAGAACGACGCGTTAATTTTTTTGTTTTTATTAGTAGGTTTGATCTCTTTAAAAAATCCATGTACAGTAAAAGTGGTTACAGTGGTGAAAAGTAACCCAGTACGTTTACTCAAGCACATTACTTAGGTAAATATATAACTTCAGTATTTAAATATTCTGCCACTCTCTACTTGGTTGCATTTCAAAGTGAAATATTGTCATTTTTCCTTCTTTACATTTACCCTGAAATCTCCAGCTACCTGCAAATTAAGGTTCAGCTTATATAGATAGGCTGCACTGCTATAGAGGAAACTGTGCAACAATACATAAATAAAAGTAATAATAATCCCCTACTGGATGTTTGGTAGTGTTGGAAGAATTATTCAGACCTTTTTCTTAAGTGAAATTATCAATACAACAATGACAACAATATTCTTTCGAATTGGAAAGTCCTGCATTTAAAATCCAACTTAAGTAAAAGTACCAGAGTGTCATCAGCAAATTGTAA